>JASVER010000066.1:2233771-2337793 GCA_030449065.1 Oceanodroma leucorhoa
TGGGTCTTGCAAACTGTTGCTGCCTCTATGGGTCTTGCAAACTGTTGCTGCCTCTAGGCATGCTCCAAAATACACAYCTGCAAGGGAGAACTTGAGCTCTTGGGGTTAACAAAGCCGAACAGCAGAGCCCGACTTCTCCTGCTCCAACGTTAAACCTCCAAGAGGTTTACAACCTTCTTCTCTTCCGCTGGAGCACTCCACACTTGCCACGTTGCAGTTGAAGCCTCGTGCCTCGGTTTCCCCCTTGCCTCCAGCCTTCCCCATCTGCTCTAGTTCCCCTCCCCTCTTCAGGAGAGATTTTGGGGGAGAGGAGTTTCTGCAAGTTGTTGCATGCTCGTGGCAGTTGTTGCATGCTCACAGCCTGCCCTTACGTTAGGGAACCGGAGCTGGAGGATGCTGAGCTGCTGCAGCGATGCCAAAGCATTTTAATTGTGATGCTGGCAGTGACAAATGTCCCCGTTCCCCCACTGGCTTTTTTTATTSCAGGTGGGAGGGGGACGGCGGGGTCCTTCGGCAGGTACTAACTCTTCGGTGCTGTGTAACCACGTGGCGTAAAGGACCCGTGGGGAGCTATTGTTCCTGAGTTGGGCTGGGAAGCATGGCCAATTAAAAGAGATTAATTTATAACAGGTACGAACCAGGAATCTGACAGCTTATTATTAATGGATAAATGCAGAACAGAGCGTGCGGCGCAAGGAGTGTGTACAAACCAGCTCCCGCCTGCCCTCGGGGATGAGGGTCCTGCCAAATGGCTGATATTTGGGGTTAAATTCACCTGCCTGAGATGCTTTGGCTTTCTCAAGCACTTCATTTGGATCACCAGTTTTCCTGCTTGCAAGCATGGGAACGGGACAAGGAAGAATTTCTGGCGTCCTTAAATATTTACGCCCGTCTTAGTTAAATAGTGCTTTGCTCAACGGGCCGCTCTTGGGAAGGGCGATGTTTCTGCGAAGATGCTTTATGAAAGTTACATCCGCCTGGAAGTTTTAATGGGGGTG
This sequence comes from Oceanodroma leucorhoa, assembly GCA_030449065.1. Classification (NCBI taxonomy): domain Eukaryota; kingdom Metazoa; phylum Chordata; class Aves; order Procellariiformes; genus Oceanodroma; species Oceanodroma leucorhoa. The sequence goes on from JASVER010000066.1 coordinate 2,234,770, forward strand.
GATGTAAATGATGCAGGAAAAAATGGACTGGCTCGAGCGTGCCATCTGCTAGAGCTCCTCCCAGGACAGTAAAACTCGCTCCTTCATTTCTGGCAGTGGCTTTGGTGCCACGGCTCTCCTGTGACGGAAGAGGGATGGCTGCTGCGAGCTGGGATGAGGAGAAATATCTGCAATTCCCCGTTTTGACAACAGTTTCCTATGTGGGAAATAACTTAAGGTGCCATTCCTCCTCTTGCAATTCGGATGCAAAAGAGGTGATGGCATGGCAAGGTGCTGTCAGAGCAAGCWGCTTCATCCCCGGGCTGATTTGCACTCCCTTTCTCCCCCTGCCAAAAAAAAAAAGGCAGGAACAGCTTGCTTAGATGGATGGGGAAGGTGGGTCACGTAAATCCCGTCCTTGATCATTCCCCACAGCAAAACTGGGGCTGTCGCCTGTGTTATTTGTCCTCCAAGCAGCACAGCATCTTACAAGTGCAGCATCGCAGCGCTCCAGCAGCCGGGTCTGCCTAAACATCTGCAAATAAACGGGTTTGTCCATTAAAGTAGGAACTTGGAGATCAAGTTTGGAAGACTTAGACACCCAACCCTTCGTCTGTGGACTTGGAAGAAGGGAGTATGAAGCTGTTGGGATGATATTTTGTGACTCGAGCTCTGACATGAGCTCCAAAGCATCCCCAGCAGAGCCCTGGCAGGCTGGTTATAAGGTCCTTTAGGTGCCTACACTGAGTATTGGTGTTTTGCAGGCTATTGCAGAGCCTTCCCCTAGCTGCATCCCTCCTTGCCTGGGTGTTAGAGCAGACTGGCTCCTTATATTTCATTTTGCGGGTGTTTTTCTTCTTGTTGCCTGCCTCCTTGGGAAGCAGGGTTATTAGTATGGAGGCAGTCTGTACAGTGACTGGAACAAAAAGACCATGGTGGGACCCTAGTTGCTATAGAAATTTTGTAATTTGGACGGTCCTTTGCCTCCTACGTGAGCCTTTAAGTGAACAACAAGTGCGGTGTTGCTTTTCTGCCATGCTCCGCCAGCTTTGAGCTTGGCTTTGCGCTTGCTGTCCTGTGATGTCGATTTTGAAGGGGCTCTTGGGCCCTGGAAGCTATTCCTCACATAAATATCCTGAAGCTGGGAGTCTTTCTGCTAGGGATGATCGCTCTGATCTACCTGGTTGATTGAGCAGTGCAGCTCTCTGCCTGCCAGGGAGYGCAAGGCAATAAAAGAACTGTTGTCGCGCTGAGATGCTCAAGAGTTGGCCAGCCCTTCCCAGTGCCGGTTCTGGACTGTACAGGCTGAAGATGTCCTTGTGCATCTCTCGTCCCTCCTGGGAGGGTCTGTGCTGATAGATGAGTTTGCTGTGGAAATGCATCACGGCAAGRGAGGAAGAGTCTGTAGCCAGTCCTGACCCTGGGGGGATCTTGAGGTGTAATCAAGTTGCCTGGGTTTGAGATGAATCCTGGGTTGGAGAGGTGGGAAGGGGCAGGATGAGGGGTCCTGACACTGTCCAGGTATAGAAGCCCCCCTTAGAGGCTTTCTGGTGCCCGGTGGTTTGACGAGCATGGATCACCATTGCATCCGAGCGTGTYGGCTGGACCGTGGCTTGGAGACCTTTGCAGACATGAACCGCACAGGGAYCACCCTTTATCGTATCCTATATCCCCGCTTAAACCCTCCACCTAGGCTGTGCCCTGCCAGGAGGAAACATCCCGGCTGAATCCTGCACTTGGGTTGATTAACATACTCCTAGCTCATAAATMTAAGAAAGTGGATTTGGGGAAGAACTTTCCTGCCTCCAGTAAAACTTGCCTTTAAATTATTTAACAAGCTTCTTAAGCAACTCAGCCATTTTGCATGGAATTTGTCAAGGCTCCATCAGCTATACACAGTGCAATGTGACAGCCATACTTTTATTATGAGCAGCGTATTAATCTTGGAATAGTGCTATTTGTTTTCCTCTCTTGCTTTTATGGTGCTTAAAAGCATGTATCTTCTCCTGAAAATCAATAACTAAAGCTATGAATAATAAAAAACACTGCAGTGAATGGCTCATAGAGATCCTATGGATGTAAGTTGCAGCAGTAATGACTCTGTTTGCTATCCATTAAGTATGTGAACTCAGAAGAATTATGCAGATTATAATAGCTGTATCAACATAAGTATGTTTTGCTGATAGACTTTCCTGATTGGATCCACGGGATATAAGCCTGCTAATTCCCTGTGCAGAGTACCTGATTATATTAGAGTGCTCTGCAGATAGAAAGTTAAGAAACAATTAAAAAAAAAAAAAAAAGATGTTGGCCCATGTGCGGGGTTTCTCAAAAGCACTTGGCTGGCTGCTGTATTTGGATTTTTCTTGAAGCAGGCGTGTGTTTTCTCTGGTTCTTTGGTGGAAGCCAAAAGCCCAACTCCGAGCCCCGGTGAAAATGCAGACGTGGATGGTTTATGTACAATAAGTGAAATTTGCCCCACGCTGAGCCTTTAAACGTCACAGCAGCTTTGCACTGCAACCGCTCAGCCTGAGGCTTGAGCAGCGATTTGGTGCTGGGAGGGGACCTCAATCAGGGCACCCGCCGCGTGACCTTGGTAATTGCTCGTCTAAGTGGCCATCTACCCTCTCGCACGCTGCCGGCGTGCGTAGCTGCTAATTGCACGTGGTTGTTAGATGCATGCCTGTGGACTCTTTTTTGCTCCCCTCCTTGCCCRCAGCCTTCCAGTGATTTGTTGGCTGAAGCTGATGACGGAGCTGCAGTGGGGAAAAAATAAAAAAAAAACAAAACCAAACGCCTCCCTGTAATTAAATAAATCGGCTTGCTGTGCACTTGATACAAGGTTAAACATCATGCAATTTTGTATGTAAAATTTTGCAGGTAAGAACTGCTTATTAATATCACCGTGCTAATATAGCATGTCACCTCAGCAGGTGACAGTATGCTCTACAAAGTCTTCTCCACCCTTTTTTTTTCTCTTTTTCTCTTTTACAATGCTTCAGCTTTCTTAAAGTTGGGGAAACTGAGGCTGTGCCACAGGGAAGTGATGCATCCTGCTTGCATAACTCATCCTTCTAAGCTATGCTGCTTCCCTGATGCTATATAATGCCCTAAACCAACTGAACCATTTCCATGGTATATGGGATGCGCAGCCAAGTGGAACGTGTCTAAATCCCCCATCCACGCGTCTGCTAAGTCTCCTTGGTCCTGTCATTTCTTGTGCTGCTGTGGGCTATTTGGTCGCAAGCTCCTGGTACCTGACAAACCCCTTAGCTCCCCTCTGCCTTTTGCATCAATGTTTGGACAGACTCTGGCAGATGCTGAAATGAGTGGAAAGGAGGTCGCTGCGTATTAGGACTCAGCAGAAAAAGATCCCCCCAGTCAGCAGAGACGCATGCAAAATTTGAAACATGCTTTCTTTTATTTTTTTTTTTTTATTTTTTTTTTTTGAGAAAAGATGAAAGCACCTTTCCACCAGAATATCTTCCAGCATCTTTGCTCCATGCTGAGTGAGGCGGGGGGGAGCAGCGTGGCAGCTCTGAGGAGCTTTGGGTAATCGCAGCAGGGACTCGTTTGCTCTGCGAACTGAAAGAGGTTGGGGCGGCGTTTGCAGYAAAACTCCTTTGGTTCTTGGGAGGTATCAGACCTGGGACGGATGGCTTCAGCCATCTCTCGGTGTGGGTGAGACTTGCAGCCAGCAGAAGTAGTAACTGGAGTGAGATTTTTGTCCTCGCATCTGTCTCCTGGCCAGCACTYAGCTTGAAATTTTTCCTAAAGTATGGCCAAAAAAGGAAGTTTAGGGCTTGATGGTGCCTCAGRATCCATAGGACAAACCCCTATAGCTTGAATCCCATCTGGGATGTGCATGCACTTAATTTTGGTTTCCAGGCTGCTGGGGGAACTATAAAGAAGGGTGCTGCATCTATGTTATAACATCAGCCACAGGGCTGGCCTCAACTTCCCCATACAGAGAAACTGGAAGAGCAATGGCATGGTTTGGGTTAGCATGAGGAATTTATTATCAACCCTGGTTATTCTGTGGTTGRGGAACCCATTCTGCTTTATGCCATCAAGACCGGGGAATCTGTCGCCTCGTGCAGCAGCAGCAGCCTACCCTACACCGGCTAGCATCTCATTAGCAAATAAAATTGTTATTTTCGGGGATAATGCTGCGAGTTAATGTGATGTGCACATCACGAAACCCCAAACGTGCTGCATGCGGAATTGGGTGAGTTGCAGTGATGAATGTCATGCAAAACTCGGAGGCACTAATTGAAGGTGGTTTCAACAGAATATTCAATTAATGCTCGCTGCGTCGCAGACAGTCTGGAAAAGGCGCTGTTTTCTCCCGAGGATCTGTGTTACTGTGCAACAAACAGATGAAAATGAACCGTTTTACGGCCTTCTAATTGAAAGTCGATGCACCGGTTTTATTAAAATTTTCATGGTGGGGGGAACTGGCTGCCTCAAGGGCCCAGTAATGGGATGAATAAGCTCCCTCTTCTCTGCCTCGCATCCAGCCCCGGGCAGAAACGACTGAAAATAAATGCCTGAGATATCCCTAGTGGGATCTGTGGCCTCAGCATCTCTTCTTGTGCACGCAGATCCATTTTATCTGTGTCCACCGCACCTTCGGCGCACCCTCGAGAGGGGCGAGGATCCCTGGGAAAAATTGCTTTTCTGGAACAAAGTAGGAGACTGTTGGGTGAGCAGAGTGGGAATGATTTTATCCCATCCCTCTTTGTGGGCAGAATGCTTGGTTTCTTCTGGCTTTGAGTCTTTTGCCCTCTTTCTTGATGCCATTGTGCCACGCACTGGGGAGCTGAAGCTTATTAGGAGGAGGATGGAGCAGAAGGAGCTTCTCCGCTCCGCCCTGGCATCTCTCCAGGGCGGGCTGTCCCTTACGGTGGGGAATGAAATAATTAAATGAACTTTTCTTTTTTTTCCTAGTCTGGTCTCCTGGCATTTCTGCAGCAAACCCTGCTTCTCTGCATTTTCCAGCCAGCGCTGGCTGCCTGGGTATCTGCATCTCTTCCCAGCCTGCCTGCGGAGTCATAGCAGCTCTTGAGAGCATGGCTGGGAGCGATTTGTTTCTTCCCTCCATCGTTTTACCAGCTCCTCTCTTGCCCGACCTATCAATTCCCAAAGATTATTGGCATGAAGTTGCTATATATAYTAAGCAAAATGCCCAGGCCGATGTGGTGGTTGTTTCTGGTGCAGYTTCTGGTGCTGTCTGGGTGTCAGGAAGCGGCAAAAGGACGATGCTCTCCACGCAGCTTCCAAAAATCTGTGCATTTGCTGGCTGATGCATGGAAGCTGTTAGGCCTTCGGTGGCGTTGCATATGGGTACTAATTTATGCTCTTGCATCCAATGATGATTTAGCTATTTTAAAGCATTATTCAYGATGAGCTCCTATACCCATTTTGCCATGGTGATAGGGTTGTGATAATGGGAATTTACAGTTCTTTCCGACAAGAGACCGTAAACCAACCGGCTGGATATTTTTTTGTATTCCTACAGGTCTAATTTGTAACATAAAGCACTTAATAATTGTTATTAATGAACCTGCTGCGGTCGGTCTATAGACCCAGCTGGAAATCACATCTGCTATCAGATCTGCAGCAAACTCTTGCGAGTTGAGGGAGGCGCGAGCAGCCGACGTGGCCAGGAGGAGATGGCTTCAGCTGGCCAAATAAAGTGTCCGCGGAKCAACGGGAGCCGTGCTCGGGCGGTACAGTTTTGGGGAGGATCATGGAAATCTTAAAATCTGAATGGCTGCTGGGTGAGGTAGGAACAYCGTAATAAAGAGGGGAAAAAAAAACCAAACTGCAGGTTTCTTAGGGATGGAGTGTTTGGGACGATTAAATGTGTGTTGATAAACAATTGCCAGGGACTTTAGTAAACTTCCTTAGGGATTTTCATACCCATTCCTCACTTGAACGGAAAGCAGCCAAGATTTTTGCAGCCAGCTAGTGATTTCTGACCGGTTCCAGTTTTGGATATCCAACCTGGGATGGAAAGATAAAGGATGCTTCTCATTTTTCCCCACCTCTCCCACGGGGTTGTGTGTGACCTTGGGAGAGGCATTTAATCTCCATGTGCCTCGGTTCCTGGCTGAAATGATGTTGTAGTCCTCTGGGTTGCAGCCAAAATGGTGAAAAGATACAGGCAGCGCAAGCTTTATTGGCAATATCTTTTATTAAACCTTGCAAAGCTCGCTCCCAGTAGTCCCTCCTGTTTATTTAGATTTCGGGATATTCACTGACTTGGGATAACGGGCTCGGATCTGGGTGGAGGCATCTTCATTACTGGCAGAGAAACGACAAATGAGAACATTTTTTTTTGGAAGGCGTACAGATGCTTTCAAGTGATGATGTCGGTAATTAGATGACTTCAGAGGGTTTAATTGTCCAAGCATCCCCCAGCGAAGCTCTCAGCTCCTGATTCACAGCCCCGTGCCTTGTCCAGGGTGGTTGAAATGAGGTAATGCTTTGAAGTATCACGAGCAGATCTTTGCAAGGARGATATTTTGCATAATTGGTTTCTGACAAGGCCTAAAATACTATTTAGAGTTACATGGCTGAGTGTTAATTTATGCCTGTACTCCTAAGCATAACTTTGTTACATGAAAGTGTTATTTACGATGTGAGCTCAGATCTATTGTGTGTTGCTGATAGCACCGTGATAATGGAGATATATAGCTCGTTGTGGCAAGAAGCTATAAAAGAAATGGGTAGATGTTTCTCTGCAGTTATGGACTTAATTTTTTAATGTGAGATATGGTAGCGATTGTAAGTGATGTGATCTGATAGTCAATAGGAAGCAGGATGAGAGAGGGCTCTTTTTTTTTTTTTTTTTTTGAGAAATAACTTTCTTCTGGAAGATGCTTTTTAGCTCATGCTGAGTCTGATCGCTTCTACCAGCATTTTAAGTGACTTGTAATCAAAATAGTGGGTATTGACTTGTCGCTTCTCTTTGTTTCTCTTAAATAGAATTCTCACATTTAACTAAAGCTTAAATCATACAAAAAAATTAATCCTGTATATTTAATATGATAAAATTTAGCCTAGAAGAAGTGAAAAAATTTGTTTTGCTATAGTCATTTTGATGCTTCTTGACTATTTGAAGCATTTCCCCTTGGTGGAAAGGGTGACTTCTCTGTCCTCATCCAAGGCATGAATTTGGAAATACATAGATACTTCTATGCGAAGTATCCACCAGYGAAATTCTGTCTTCAGCTGTGAGTTCTGGTGCCGGTGGCTTTGTTTTGAATGGGAGCAAAACGCTGGGTTTCCAAACTCCTTCAAAACATTACAGGCAGGAACACATCTTGGTTTTGCATTAGCTTATTTATGTCTTACTTGACAAAGCACAACGGGAAACAATTGAGGGAAAACAAGTCTGAGGTTAAAGTTGTTTTTAAACAAAGAGTGCAAATACCAGATTTTGAGGAGTATCAAAGCAGGATGATTCAAAGTCATGGGATGTTATTTTTTCCTCCTCTTCTGTGAAATGAAATTTCTGCAGAAAAAGACCTGACTCTGCAGAGTGTTTCACTTCCAACAAATCTCATTTCTCTCACGGAAAGCTGTTCCATCCCAGCTTTTTCCAGTCAGACCGGCAACTTACCCTTCTCTGGGCCAGATTTATTCCTTTGCTCAACATGTTTCCTTGTAATCGAGACAGCCCCAAAGCTCCGGGAAAGGAATCAAAACAGCTTTGGGTACTTCAAAGGGTGGAAGTCACTCTAGCACGTCGCGTTAGATGTCTTGCGACAACTAATCYGGCGTGTGATGTGACCCCTTTCCAGGTGTCCCTGCCTCTCTCAAAGACCTTGAAAAGAGCCCTGATAGACCGAACTCAACTTCTGCTTAAATCACCTGCCAATGATGCTTTCCCTGTGAAAATGCAGGGGACTGGGGAATATGAAAGACGCACGAGCCAGATGAAATGAGAAACGGGGGGGGGGGGAAAGCAAGCAACACGCATGGGCAGGCAAGGTGTTAGCAAGACGGAAAGAGTAAYGGCTTTACTGCAAACAATAAAAGCCAAATATGAAGCTATCACGCCGGACATAAAGCTAACAATTTACCAACAGCCCGGCGGCAGTAAATCGTGGTTGAGCTCAATCTGAATATAAGGAGCGCTGATGTGTGGACTGCATAGGCAGCTCGGGATGGGGGAGGAGAGACGTCTGCGCGAGCAAGAAAGTCCACGTGCTGTTAGAGGAGGGCGTGCGGGCCAAATGTGAGCAAAGCTGAGGCTCATCTGGGTTGGGTCTGTCAAAGGCAAATCGTTGGCTTCATGGGACAGCTTGGGAACGCAGCGAAACCGCTTGTTCTTGGTTTCCCCGCAGGCTTTCCTGCGTATTCATAATTTCCTRGGAGCTACTTGTGGGAGTAAAACTACCTCTGTGCTTTAGTGTGTTGAGTATTAGAGTAATGCCCGTGAGAAATGGAAGAAATCTATTGTTTAGTCTTGAAATCTCATCCCCAAGTGATGCAGAGGATGCTTGTTAATATTCTCTCCGAAGGCTGTTCGTGATGACTCGTCACTTTTCACATCGCATTTAAAAATTTTGCTTTAAACTGCTATCACTTAAAATCTTCTTAGCAATTATGGTTGTTTAAAAAAAAAAAAAACTTAAAGAAAATCCCCAAGGTCAAAGCAGTCTCATCTTTATATGGATTGCAATAAATTACTTCRAGTCTATTCATAGCATAAGGAAGACCTTTTTATGTAGAAAGGATCATTATAGAGTTGCCAGGTCGTTAATTACGTTGGGTTCTTCTACTTGCTATGTGAGTCATTTCCATGAAGCAGCTAAGATCATGGTGAGAGATAATGCAGTAAAAAGTGCATTAAAATGCTTCAAATGTCCTTTTGCTCATATCTGTACATCAGTCAGAACGACAACTGATTCAAAAAGGGCACTGCCAATTTAAATCAATAAATTTTTACTGGTGTGGCTGTGGCCCGTATGGATCTTTCGAGTCGAGGCAGGGGGCTGGTAGCACGCTCGTTGTTGATGCTCAGAAGTACTAAAGTTTAATAGACTCTCCAGCCCCGTTCTGGCTGTCTGTCATGTTGGTGCAAATCCAGAGTCGCTCCGTCGCAGTCAATGGAGGGGTGCAGGTGGGAGAGCAGAATCTGGCCCTCTGTGCCTTATTTACCACTCCAACCACCTGCTTTAGGAGATAAAGCAGCTGCTATCTTTCTAGCTTTAAATGTGACATTCAGCCAGTTATACGCCTGGTCCCCTCATCACTTGAGATGCTTGTTGATTTTTCTTAAATGTCAGAAGAGTTTTTAAATTTCATTAGAATTCGGCTGCCAAGCTTCGGTGGCAGCGCTGTCACCTCCCACGAGGTCTGTCTGCCCTGCGCGGGAGTCCTGTTGGCGTGCGGTTCTCTATTAAAACGTTAAGGTGGGGGGAGATTAGCCCTCTCCTTTACCTACAGGGAGAGGGGTTTTTTTTGCTGCGATTTACCTCCCTTAACGCTATCCCTTTTYGTAGGTGTTGGTGTGTGGCTGGGTGTGGGCTGTTTTCATCCCGTTCTTCTTCCGTCCCATGATGGCCAGAGAGGGGACCAGTAGATAAGTGCAGCTTGGCTTTTCCTAAGGTGCTTGTTCTTAAAATGGTTGCCAAAATAAATATTTTGCAAGCGAAAACTCAGCCCCTTTTGTCTACATTTTTCTCCTCGAGCTCTATCAGACTAATTTAGCAGTGGGGGAACTGCCCTCACTTTCAAGCTGAGGCATGCTCCTTCTCCGGGTCCTTCTGCTCAYCTTGGTGATGGCTTCAGGAGGAAGAGGAGGCTTCATCTTCCAATCTYGCTTTCCAGAGGGATCCCTCATGGTGTGTATGGGGGCAAAGAGTCAAGGGGAAAGCTCTTTGAAGCTCTCTGCTTTGTCTCTGCCCGCTCTCTGTTCAGGTTAGGTGTCTCTTGAAGCCTGCCCAGGAGTGCAGGCTGTCAGGAGGAGACTATTTGATTCTGGTATTCTGAAAGAATAGAAAGAACGAAATAGCAGCTTGTCCAAGCAGATCCAAACGGCAGTGTCGGACCATGGAGCTGCGAGGCGAATCCATTCCGGATTCGACTCCCGTGGGAAGGGTTGCATAAGGTGGCTTCAGGTGAACCCAGGCAGATCTCCTTCTGCCTCCATCAGCCCTGAGCAAGGTGGGTTGTGGCTGGGAAGGCAATCCATCCCAAGCCACGTTCTCCCAAGGTCTCTAAGCCCCAGTGGCTTGCCGAACCCTCCTTAGTGGGTCTATGAACCTAGAGAAGTTCCTCTGCATGGGAAGGACCATTATCGTAATCAACGTGGCTCACTAGAACAGTTGACGCTTAAGATTATCGAGGTCTTCAAAACAYGGAGCTGATTAGTAGCTGCTCTAAATTGGCATTGCTTTGTAGGCTTAAAGCTTTCTATCAGCTGGAGATCATCTCAAAKCTGGAAAATGGTGGTTTTTCTAGGGCTGTGAAGACAGACCTGTRGGTTGTGAGTACGGGGAGGAGGCAGAAGTGCGGTGTATGACCGCAGCGTACCGGGCACTGCTCTTGTGCACGTCGAGCAGCGTTTGCAGCAGCACCCAAGTGCCTGACCTGAGCTGTGCTTTCTCCTCTTGAAAGGGGCAGGGTGGCCGTGGGGCAGGCACAAATGCGCTGTGTCTAATCACGAGCTCAAAGCCTTCGCTATCAAACTTTCAGCTCTTCACAGTCTAATTACAACTTGCCTGGTGCATTGGTTACGATGAGCAATGAAGATATAATCACTGCTGTTATTTGTCCTTCCCGGCTCCAGCTGTTAAAACAATTCCTCCTTCATAGCCCAGCCAATTTCATGGCTTTAATGTGTCCCCACCGCTCCCAGCCCGCTCCCGAATCCYGTGCGTGAGGAGCGATGCACCAGAATCTCCATGAAAGCAGCCTATTTCCTGCATGAAGCCCGTGAAATTGGGGAAGATAATATTTTCAGAGCTGCTGGGACCCTGATTGCATGTTTGTTTGAAATGACAGTTTATGTTGTCTCTCTCTTTCATTAGGGAGGTTCAGCGATCGCGATGTTATTAACTAACAACAGCACTCACTGCATATAAACATGATTCCGCAGAGACACTCCAAGGAGCACTTGAAGGCAGAGGGGAGGGAGATGGAGAAGGAAGAGAGGTGCGATGTTTCTTGCTCTTTTTTTTTTTTCCTCCTTTCCCTTCCAGAGGAGGGAAAGTTTGGAAGAGGTTTTTAACTAGATTAGAAGCTCAGAAGAGTTTCATTTTTGTACTGAATGGGAAGCGCAGCGCCGACTCTCCAGTGCACGATGCCTGGCAGTTCCTGCAGCGCTGGGCTCTGCCAGGGCTYGAGGACTTCCAGCGCGCCGGGAAGTTGCTTTCTGCGTAGACTGGTGTGTTAAAGATGGGTCTGAAACAAATCCTTACGTCTCCAGATGCTTGCTGCTGGCAGGGCACAGGCTCGATTAGCCACTCATGCTCCGAGGGTGGGGAGATGAGGGTCTTTCTGTTCCCCTAGCAGATCCTTTCCAGTCTAAATCATCCTAAAAGGGGGCTGAGCTGCACCTAATGAGATCCAACGCGCCTTGCTGCAGCTGTATCTACCTTCCAGTGTCCGTAGCATCTCCTGGAGCAGGCCCTGTTTCCACCTAATACCCCTGACAGCTCTACTTCTGCACCAGGCAAATGCTGTCACTTAATTAACAGACCRTGACTACATCCCAGGCAGTCACTGGCTGAAGCCTCGTCACCAGCCCTGTGAAATCCCCTGTGACGGGGCTGCTTTGCGTGGCGTCCGCGAGGAAAACCGGGGCTGCAGACTTGTCTTCTCCCGGTGCAATTTAGAGATGGGAATCAGTGKGAAACTATTGCTTGGGGAGGGGGACGAGACACCTTTCAGATTTTATAAGTTAAGGACGTTCTTGGATGCTGAACTGCTGGCGTTTTCATGGACATAGGCTTCTGCGTCTAAAATACGCCACTTGAAACACCAGCTAAATCTAGAAGCTGTAGCTTTCCAGGGGTGCCTCCAAAGCTCCCTGCCCCCCAAATCTTGCTGTGCAACCTAAGGGCAATTGGGCTGCGAGAAGAGCATCTTCCCTGCCGTCTGCTGGCACCGTGGGCTCTGTGATAAAAAATAACCGTGTCTGGGGACTGGAGGCTGATAATGAGGATGAAACGAAGGTGTTCGGCTATGGCAATTGCCTTGGGAAATACCAGGGAGACAGCCCTAACAGTGGTGGCAGAGTGGTRTGAGCTGTGTCTGCTGCATCCCTTGCTGGGGTTGCTGAGAAAATAGAGGAGGTTGTTATACTGTCAGGACGGGGGCTTGCTGGGGGGTTTTGCCCTTATCTCTCTCCTGTCTGGGTGATGGAGGAAGAAGATGAATCGGTTTGGCGTGTGCATCAGCACCCAACCTGCCTCGCGGATGTGCTGCTGATTTCCCATGCTGCTGGTGCTGCCTCTTATTAAATATAAATAGCTGTGAAACGGACTGCGGGGGGGTTATCTATCCTGAGGTATGGAGCTTGCTTTAAATGGAGCCAGCAAAGTTGCTTATAGCCAAGACTGCCCATTATAAGATCCTGTTTGCAGCGAGTTAACTCTCTGCCAAGCGATAATTGTTCAGGCTAAAAATTTCCATGCTGTAAGTCTGCCTCGGGCTATATGAAATTGTAGGAGAGGGGGTGGGTTTTGGTCTGTTTTTTCTTTTTTTTCTTTTTTTTTTATAATTGTTCAGGCTAAAAATTTCCATGCTGTAAGTCTGCCTCGGGCTATATGAAATTGTAGGAGAGGGGGTGGGTTTTGGTCTGTTTTTTCTTTTTTTTCTTTTTTTTTTTTTTTTTTTTTAAAAAAAAAAAGTAACTTCACAAAGGAGCTGAAGAGATCCAGTCTCTCCATGAGATGGAGGCAGAGACTTGGAGTTTGGCAGGGGGATGCGAAGGCTGTGCAGAAGCCGAGGTTCAGCGGTGGGTAAGAGCAGGGAGAGGAGCAATGGGTCTAGTGAGAGATAACTGTCTATTTTCATTACTACCGACTTGTAAACAGGAGACTCTGCTGTGGCTCTAATAGCTGCTGTCTTGTTCATCCCCGTATGGGCTGGTTGGTTAATGTGGTTCTCCTGGCTAGATGGAAAAAATGTTCACGAGAGATTGTTAAAGGAGCTTGATTAAAGGTATAGCAATTTCGGAAATAGCAGAAGGCTTCTCATTCAGCCTTAATTTGGCCATTTGCATGGGTTTGTTCACTGTGATTGTTTTGAATGATGTAATTGGGTGTTATTTTCTCTATGGGAGCGCTTTATCTATTGTGAGGAAGTGCTAGCTACAGGACAAACATCCCTCCCCGGGTTCTGGTTTGTCTCCGTCCTGCCTGCGGGAATAACCATCAACCACAAAAAGGCAGGAGAGGCTGGAGACGTCCTTGGGTGCTGGTTTCCAGCAACCTGAGGCTTAGGGACTTCCTGAGCTAGATGTGAGATTCAGCTCCTGTTCCAAAACCCTTTTCTCCCTGAGTTTGATCTTTTATTGACCCTCCCCTCACTTCTACCTTTCACAGCACCTTGCTGCGACCAGTTTGAGCTAACTGTGTATGTGCGTGTGTACAGAGGGAACGCTTGCTTTGGTTTTGCACTGAAGCCTGCAAAAATGAGTGTCTGAACTTCAGACCTGCTCGTCCCCCATGGCAGAGCGAGCCAGCCAGCTGCATCCTTTCCCCTCTCCCCTGGGAGGGATGCTGGGCTGCGGTGGTACCCCAGGCCCCCTCCCCAAAGGCGAGGCGGTGGGCTGGCGCTGCTGCAGTGGAGCTGGGTGGTGTGAATGCCTCCCTGCGTGTGCCAGCTGATTAGAAAACAGAAGAATGGCAAGAGAAAATGAAAATGGGAAGGAGCTTGACAGCCCATGGAGAGGTATTTCAGCTGCAACACAAAACATTTGGTGGTAATTATAGAATAACCTTCATTTAAATGCAAATAAGCCTGTAATTAAGATAAGGGCTCTGTCATTTGCCAGTATTCCTCCTTCCCTCCCTTGCCAGCCATGGGTTTTGAGATGTTCCCCATCTCACTGTGGCGCTGCCTGTTTGCCCGAGGGCTCCTATGGCGAGGGGTGGTGAGATGAGCAATAAAGGAAACAACTTCTGCTGCCCTTTGAGCCCATCCCAGCCAAGCAGAGGAGTCTGAGCTGGGACTGCGTGTCCTACTTGGACCCTGTGGCTGACAGCTTCAGCTAAAACCCTCACTCCGAATGCTTCTCAACTCTCCAAGGTTTGAAAGCTGGATTTGGGCTGTGCTTGGATATTGCTGAGATGCGGATCATCTCCACGGGCCATGCTGGAGTCTGTGCTGGGGCTGCGATGCTCGGCAGAGGCTGCAGGAGCAGAGCTCCTCTGCCGTGTCCTGCTGCGTCTTGGGAAGAGCTTGGGGGATGAGCTTGGAGCCTGGTTCAGATCAAAGCCCGGGTGGTCCGCGGTTCCCATGGCAAAGGTGAGGTGCCAGCAGCGTTGTGGAGAGTGCTTCCAGTCTTGCTTGTAGCTAGGACTTTCAAGAGACTGGTCTTCACTGGGAGAAAGAGATGTTACCCTTGGCCTCAGCCAAGACACTAAGAACCAGATAGAGACAAGTTGGTAGGTTGAGAGGAGTGAACTGCACATGTACGTCCACACAGGTGGTGGACGGGGTGTAGTAACGTAATACAACGTTTTGGCACTCATCCTGGAAGTATCAGTGTCACAGTGCTGAAAAAAAACAGAAAAGATGACTTGTAATGCTGGCAAAAATGGTGAGGCTGCATCCTGCCATCGCTCGCTGGGAGGACTCGCACGGGCAGCAGCTGGGCTTTCACCAGGTCTCCTTGCTGGGGAGGGAAACCGGAGAGCTGGAAACAGCCACTGCTGGAAAGGTTAGCCAGCAACCTTTGCTTAAACTGTCTCAATCTGTATGAAATGTTATCTCTCTGCCTGACTAAAGATATGTGAGCCGAGGGAGCGGAGATGCTCCCAGATTGTATTTATCTAGCCCTTTGAAAGGGCGTTTGAGGAATTAACTCGGCAGCTTAGGAGAACTTTAATGTTTCGATAAGTGGCTGGTGCCGCGTCTCCGCCTGCCGCAGCGTGACACCCGCGATGGAGCGTCTCCGTAGGAGACGTGGCCCCGTTAAGAGGAGGCAAACTCCTCATCCCAGYTGTGCAAAAGCAGCCAAACCCCCCAGTACCGCTGGTGCCCCTTCCTTCCCGGGCTCTTCCCCTCCCGTCCCGCTGGGAGCAGGCAGTAGTGTCTGGATCCGTCCCTTGGAGCTGGGAGAGGGCGATGCTCTGGCTGAACCGGCTTTCCTGAGCCCATCTGCATTGCAGATTCCCATGAAAATGATGCCTGCTATATTCATGTATTCCCTTTTTCTTCTCCTTCCTTCTCCAGAGGCTTCTGCAGGTGTCAGGGGAGGAGGAAAGGTAGGCTTGACCCCGTTGCGGTGGAAGCGGAGGCGACTCCCGCCTGCTCTGGGAGCAGGATCTGGGGTGCTTTCTTGGGATGATGGTGGGATTTGGGAATTACAGAGCTGAGACCTTGCAGCAGCGAGGTCCTGTTCAGTAGCTCCTGGGGATGGAGGCAGAAAGGCAACCAGAAGCAGCTGGAATAGATGGTGGTGTAGATGCTTTCYTCTGGACTCCTTCAGTAACGTACCTGTAGGGGAGAGCAGAAGACCTTGTCATCTCCAAGCTGCAATGCTAAAGAGGCCACGATTCTCTTAAATACTGGCAGTGGGATTTGCTTCTGCGAGTGCTGAGCTGAGCGAGGGAGGTGGGAGAGGCTGGAGTGCAGGTTTTCCTGGCTGGAGAGGACCAGAGATTTACAGCCTGCTGGCCTGGATGATTTCTGTGCTCCCGGCAAGGTCCCACCAGTCTCCATCCGGAGAGAGAGTGTGGGGGAGTGTAAAGGTGCAATTAAACAGCAAGACACATCAGCAGGCCCTCGGGCYGCTCAGGAAACAGTTCAAAGGAGGAAAAAAGGAAAGAGCAATTTAGTGGTGCAAGTGTTCTTGAATATACAAAGAGTATGTCAATATAACTTTGCTTTTAATATTTGATACTGGCCTATGAATAATTCACCTAAATGTACAGCCAACGCKGTGACCTCTGAAGCGATGCTGCGTGCGCCGGGGGGAGCAGAGAGTGCGTGGACTTGGGATAAATGCTTTATAAATGGTCAAGGGGACAAAGAAGACCCAGGGGGACCCATGGGGGGAAGACTCCCCGTGTTCTCTTCCCGCTCGCCCACGAGATGGCAGACGGTGCCCACGCCCGCACCCGAGCACCCACCGGCCGGGCGGGTGGGACCTGGGTTGGTGGTGGTGACACCTCACCTTGGTCCAAGCTGCCTGACTTGCCAAAAACTCAGCTCTTTGGGCTCTTTTAGCGCACCCGAAGACGTGCGTTGCTGTTGCACCCCAGAAGGGGTGAGAAGCTGAAGCAGCTCAGCGCTTTGGTCCCCTGTAGGTGGGAAGGAGGGGGTAGGATTACTTCTAGAAGCTAGACTTGCTCCTTGGCGAGGCCAAGCTCCTCGGCGGTGGCTCCTCAGCTGAAATGCTTATGCTTGGGATCCTCCTAGAGACAGAAAAGACCCTCCGTCAGTTTATTTTCTGTACGATGGAGCTAATGCTCATTCCCTCTTGTAGGCTGGCAGATGGACCCTCTCACGGATGCTGGCAGGGAGCCCTTAACGTGGTGATGGACATGGGAGGGGAGCCCCGTTCCCCTGGGGAGGCACTGCCAGCAATGCTGGGGGGAAGGTTCCCATCATTAGCTGTCTAATTACGCTCCCAGGCTGAGCGGAGGTCTTGGTGTTGGCCTCCTGATGCTTTATTGATTACTGCCACTTGTAACACTTGATTTTTCTCCATTTCCTCCAAATCCAAGCAGCTGACGGATTTCTTTTCTCCCTCCTCCTGTCCCCTCTGAAACCTTCGGAGGTTTRTTTGTGATTTCCTATGCGTTAAGTCTGTATTGAAGTTGAAAAAAAGAGTTGTGAAAGGACTCAACCCAGTACCTGCCTGCAGAGGGGATGCAGGCAGGCTCTGCCCGCGCTGCGGGGGGGTCCYTGGGGTGGGCAGGGGGAATATTTGGCTCTGCACGGTTTGCAACAAGAGGGCTGTGGGTTAGTTCTCCCYGTTGATGCGTTGGGGTTGCAACCCCATCCCCACCTCCCTCACCCATGCCAAAACGAGCAAAGGAGGCCACTGTCCCCCGTGTTGCCGCAGCGCGGCAGAGGGCAGCAAGCCCCCGCTAAGCCAGCCTGACCCGGGGTCCGTCCCCCCCCCCAGCCTTGCCTTGCCCCTATTGCCACAATAGTTCATGTGCTACAAACAGGCCCAATTACAGTATTGATCCCCTACACGCTGGGAGCTGATGGTAGGTCCCTCCCCAGCTGGCTTGGCAAACAGAGCTCTCCATCAGCAGGCACTTCGTGAATGTCACAGAGCGACTTTCTCATCATCCCCCCGCGGCCGTAGCGGGCAGAGCGCTGTAAGGAAAAGGCRAACCGTCTTGTGAGGAATAGCAAGAAATTGGGTCTGCCCTTCCCCAGCCGCCATGCATTTTCTGTGGTCTTAAAACCGGATTTGTTTGCCAGAAAAATGCATATGGGGGGCTGCAAGGCTGCAGCAGGTGATGATGTCCCATTCACGCTATGGGTGATGACTTTTCAGTGGTATTTTATGGGGCTTCCCATTTTCCATAGGTTACTTAAACGCGTTGCTAAGAAAAGTGAGTGCTGCCCACCAGAGAAACCCTTCCTGGAGATGGTCCTTGCTCTGATTTAGGAGGAAATGTGCTCAGGTTTTCCTGTAATGCGGTCAGTGTGTGTTGCAGGGGTTGCGAAAGGGGGATGTGGCCCGAGTTGGGGGATGCAGCTTTTTTTTATGCCTTGCGTCATGTACCCAAAAATGAAATTACTTGCTCTGACCTGAAGGGGTTTCATCACCACGTTTGCTTTTGTTTTGGTGAGGAAYGGGGGAACACTGAAAGTCGGTTTGGTTTGGTGTATGCCAGCCTTTATTGCTTTCATGGCTGAAATAWTCCATGATTTGCAAAGCCCTGGCTGCAGGGCAGGTCCCTGAGGATAGGGGAATTGAATATCCTTCCTGGAATGCTTGAAGTTCAGAGTAGACATGACTAGACAARTGTGATATGTAGTGATGGGTTGTGGGTGGATGAGACCTGCATGTTTTGTTGTTTGTGTGTTTTGTTTTGTTTTGTTTTTTTCTGGCTGGTAACGCAGTGTACTGCATGGAAGGCCCTTACTGTGCAAAGCCGCTGYGGTGTATGGGGCATATTAATTTTCCAAGCCTCTAACTGGAAAGCCCCTTGTGCACTTGGGAGCTGGACTGCAGCTCAGGAGGGTGCTGCTGTCTCTGCAAGCCCAGGGTGAGTGATATTCCCATTTTACTAATCTGGTCACCCTGYGCTGCTGATACGGGCAAAAATTGAGAGCGCAATGTTTGCCTTAAAGCAGTTTCCTTGTACAGGTAGTCCTGCGAGAAAGCTGCCTCCCTGCTCTGTCCCCATGCAAGGGACACTSTGCTGAACGAGTGAAGGTTTCAGAGGTAGCGTCCGAGCTCCGGTGGAGCTGATCACGTAGCGCTGACTATGCATCATAGCCAACAAAAGCCATATCCATTAAGAAATGGAGTAGAGAGTATTGTTTTCACTGATTCCAATGAGAAATACTGTGGAAGGGCCCGGGGGCATCCTCCTCTCCTTGGGGTGAGATGCTTGAAGAATGGAGAGGAGGATGCCCCTGGAGGTACCTGCTGGTGGAAGCAGCCTCGTGTCCCTGAGCTGTGAATACCCGTTATCAGAGTGTTTGCGCACAAGGCGGTAAGGAAAAACGGAGAAAGGGACAGGAAAGCCCTTGGTTTTGGCTTCTGGGTGTGCTCTTGAATCGGCGGAGTTGAGTGGTCCCTGGCTGGGCTGTGCAGTCCTGCTTGCCCATGGCATCCTCATCTGGAATGGGTTGAGTTGACCTTAGCTTGACACCTGGTATGTGTCTGGCTTAAATTACTACTAAGAAACTGTGGGAAAACTGTCACAGTAGGTGTGAGATGAAGTGGGTGACATCGTACATTCATGTCTGCTTGGTAATGAGGTCCCGCTCAAGCCCCTTTGGGGTGGGAGCGTGCTGGCGGTCTTACTTAAAGCATGTCGTTTCCTACCTACCACGGGGTGCAGAAGACTCTGCTTTGGCTTTGCAGGCTCCTTGAGTGAAGACAATAAGAGCAAGCCAACGGGACAGCTCTTTTTTTTGTGGAGGGATTTACCAGGAAGGCTAGCAAGCAACAAGGATTTAAAACCCTATTTGTATTCATCCAGTGTTGCAATTTGCAGCCAAATCCTGARAGTTGGATGCCGAGAGAAATCCACAGTTGCCATAACAACCAAAAAACTATAATTAGTCAAAAAGTTGAGGAGAGGGGTCCAAAGAACAAATGGAAAAAGAAGCCGCTCTTTGAAGGGTGCTGATAGAGATCAGAAAGCCTGGTCACAAGCGTGTTACGGGAGAACTAATCTCTCCAGAAGCCGTTCGGTCTTTAGGCCCCCAGTGGAGTTGTTTGAAGCTGTATAAACTCTGGATTTTCTGATGTTTTCACTTCTAGAGGACAGAAGGATTAGAAACACCCCATGCGTTAAGGCTGTCGCTTTTGAGGCGTGATTGGGTTGCACTGGCGGAGCCGTGTAGGCTGATAAAGGGGTTGCAGAGTTTTTTTTTCTTGACCTCGAGAGGTGGGGTGTAGGATGTGAGGAAGAGCAGAGCTTGAGGAACCGGGCTGAGCTGCGGAAGGGACTCCTTTAGCTYGGCAGACAGGTGAAGAGCAAAGGTTTGACACTGCCGAGTAACCAAAATGCACTGCGAGACAGATAAAACTCACCGTAGCACAAGCAGCAAAGCTTTATCCAYGTTATTTCAAGCGGTTGGTTGAATGCACGCTAGAAGAGTTGAAATGAAGTGTGTGGGGGTAGGGGGAGGAAGGCACAGCCCATCCTCTGCCCGCTGAGGCTCCCATCCTCTTGCACAGGGGTGGGTTAGCAAGAGGGACGTGGCTGTAGCCCCTTTCTCTTTGCTTCCYGTGGGCACTATATGTGGCTGCTGGCTTGCCGGGGGAGCCTGGAGGTGCTGGGGTCATTGGTGCTTGTTTGGTGTTACCTGCTCTGGGACTCGGCTCAGTCCTCCTCRGTGTGGTCAGGGCGATGGGGATCCCCTCCTCGCCGGGTCCTGCAGTCGCACGAGCCTCTTGCTGGAATTGGGTTTAGTATCCTGGTTTATTTGAGGAGGTGAACTGGGGTCTGGCAGGGCTGGTGGGCTTTCTGGGCTTTGCTCTGCTGTCCTACCGCAGTCTCCCAGAGCCTAAAAACTGCTGCTTCCCCCCCTGCCCCCCCAAAAAAACCCACTGTTCCTCTTCGGTTATGCTCATTTGGGACTTTGCTGTGGTTAAGRCTGAAAATTGTTACTGAAGTGTTGTGGTTTAACCCCAGCCAGCAACTAAACCCCACACAGCCGCTCGCTCACTCCCCGCYTCCGGTGGGATGGGGAGAGAATCGGGAGGGTAAAAGTGAGAAAACTCGTGGGTTGAGATAAAGACAGTTTAATAATTGAAATAAAATWAAGTAGTAATAGTAATAATAGAATAGATAAAGCAAGTGATGCATGATACAATTGCTCACCACCTGCCGACCGATGCCTACCCAGTCCCCGAGCAGCGATCGCTGCTTCCCGGACCACGCCTCCTAGTTTATATACTGAGCATGACGTCATATGGTATGGAATATCCCGTAGGCCAGTTTGGGTCAGCTGTCCTGGCTGTGCTCCCTCCCAGCTCCTTGTGCACCTGGCAGAGCATGGGAAGCTGAAAAGTCCTTGACTAGTGTAAGCACTACTTAGCAACAACTAAAACATCAGTGTGTTATCAACGTGGTTCTTATACGAAATCCAAAACACAGCACTATAGCAGCTACTAGGAGGAAAATTAACTCTATCCCGGCTGAAACCAGGACACGAAGTTGCAAGAAGCATAGCAGAAACCGCTTTTAGCAGCGGAAAACAATCCCATGGSAAGCGAGGTCAGGATTAGCAGAAAAGTCCTTTCACGGGCCCTGGGACAGAAATCSCCGGTTGCCTTTTTTTTTTTTTTTTTGGTCTTATTTGCAGCCTGGCCTGGTACGAGCCGCTCTGCTATTCGGTGTCCCAGTTCTGCAGAGGGAGCACCAGCAATAAAGCCACATGTAGTGTGGGGAAAGAGAATTAGTTCAATCACGACCCCGAGCAGCGCTGCCCCGGCTCCCTGCCCTCTTACCCCTTTGCATGCTCATTTCTGAGGAGGCTGTTCTCATGCACGCAGGGGCAAGAGCAAGGCAGGCAGCATCCACGTGGAAAAAGTCATGCTAGCATGAAAAAATACCCATGGAACACCTCACAGACAATACAGAACAAAAAAAAATATATTATAATATGTCTGGAATACAATAGAAGCAAAATCTCCTGGCAGCAAACATTCATGCACTTGACTGCCAAGAAAAAAGGACCTTACAGAAGATGAGACATGAAAGGGATCCCTGCACAAAAACTAAAAGTCGGAACACAATAGTATATATTTCAGGCATATGAAAAGGAAGTGCGACAGTAATACTAAGGAGACAAGATACTCTAACAGAACTGGGAGCCGAGGAGAGCAGAAACTCAATCAGCAGTGACACAGGAGGCTTGGAGAAGGCAGCTCTTTGAATGGATCGGAGTCTTTTTTTTTTTTTAAAAAAAAAAAAAAAGGCAATTCTACTTATTTATTTTTTTTCACCCCCCTGGGAATTAATCTTTCTCCATTTTTCTTGGCTTGTACAGGAACAAGGGAGCACATGAATAATACATTGCCAAGACAAAAAAGATACAAGGGGCCGTATGCACGGGAACTCACAGCGTCGATAAAAATACAAGGATGATGCCGCTGGCTTTCGGCAGTGGCAAGGGGTGTGCAGGGGAAACGGGAGGCGGGGGAGAGGAGGAGTGGGTCTGCTGCTGGGTGGGCTCCTCGGGGGAGACCAAAAGATGAGGAGAAGGRGTAGAGCAAGACGKGKYWCGGTCCAGGGCGATGCAGGAGCTCRCGCTTGCTTCTCACCTGGGCTGGTGCCTATCGAAAATAGGCTTATTTCTGTCAATAAAGATTTGCAGCGACTCTTATTGCGGTCCCGAGGATTTCGCATCTGTCTGGGGCTTTCCGTGATGCCTGCAGGAGCCTTTCCAATGCAAAAAGCACCGGCGTTGCTCGTGTTGGTGCTGGGGGTACCGCCGACGGTGCTGCGAGGGAGGGATGCTAAGAGAGAAATCCCCAAGCTGCTTCCTCGCTGTCATCTTGGTGACAAGGAGGGAATTCCCAGCTGGGAGTCTTGCACATCTTTCCCCTGTCAAACCCTAGCAAGACTTTCTGCCTAGCCTTAGAACATTTTTTTTTTTTTTTGGTGTGAGTATATTTAACAAAAGACATTATTTTTGTCCCACTAGTGTGACTTGAGCTGGCGCTTCAAGGGGAAGAACCTATCGCTGAGCTAAAACCGCAGGAGTTGTCAGTGCCTTGACTCTCCCGGTCAAATGAGTTGGTGCCAAAGCAGTACGAGAGCTGATTTTTTTTTTTTTTTTTTTAAAAAAATTCAATATTCAAATACAGTTGAAGGGCTGAAGCCTGGAGTTTTTCTGTCCTTGAAAGGTACGAGAGCCCAGAGGCAGAGACCAGGGCTTTCCAACAGTTTGATGGTTCTATATGAGAGGCTAAATTCCTTTTTAATAGGTTGTTCTCTCTATCCAAGATCAGAGAGCTCGCCTTTCCCCTTGCTCATCCCTGGCAAGGCCCTGCTGACTGCAGTTCAAGCACATACATTATTTTTAATGATGTTCTGTAACAAGAAGCCTCCTGCAATCATACCGTTTAGATCTGGAGCCTCTAAAGGATGGCTCGGAAAATCTGAAGTGCTGAAGCACCTTGGGAAGAAGCACAAAACCTCTGCCAGGTATTTCCACGCTATGTCAGTGCTGGTCCCACGGCCACGGGATTGCAGCCCTGATGCCACAGCCGAAGGCTGGGAGGGGGCATCAATTCGATTACCGGTGATTTCCCCAATCGAGCATCATTTTGGAGCCCAAAGGGCAGCTAGGGAGATTTTTGGTCTGACCCAGCATGGCTCTGCTGATGCTACTTGCCCTAAAGCAGGCATTTGGCTGCAATCTTGTAGGCTGACCGGCCTTCAAGAAGAAAATACTCAGTTCAGGGTAGCCTTTTATTATTATTTTTCATTCGTTTTGCAAGGAGTGAGTCTTCAAAAAGAAAACTCCTTTGCTGTTTTAGTTAAATTTACCCTGCAGGATAGGAGAGGGATAGGTAAGGGTGAAAGGATCACATTCCCAGGCCAGAAATTCCCAATATCTAGAGCTAAATTCAGCTTCTCTCTCTTGCAGTGGGCTGGCCGGGGGTATAATCTTACGCRGCTCGTGCTGAAGATGAGTCTGCAGAAATGCGAGAGACCGGCGAAGGCGAGCGCAGCTTGTACGAGCATCCCGTCCCCGGGGACGCGCGGGGAAGGTCCCCGGCTGGTAGCGGGCTCTTCCCGGGCTGGAGGGGAGCGGGGAGGACGAGGGGCTCGGGGAGGACGGGACCTTGTTGATTTGCCTGGCTGATACTCCCTTTACCTGTCCTAATGCTTTTTTATGGGGCTGCCATAAAAAACACTCATTAGACAGTGTTGATTTTCATTAACGTTGATTCACCAAAAGCTTAATCAATCTTCTGTGACCAACGACCCGGTTCCYGAGGGAGAACAAAGCTGTTGAACAAATTAGCCTTACAGATTGGAGGCAGAGCTTGCAGATGCGACAGCCTGGGTACCAAAGCGGGCGGTGTGTGGATTCGTGTAACATGCCCAGGAACAATGGCACTCGGCTGCCTTTTTTTTCTCTTTTCTTTTTTTTTTTTTCCTTTCTTTTTTTTTTTTTTTTTTTTTTGCAATTTACATCTTGACTGAAGCGTGCTGGCGAGGCAGCTCAGCCCTTCTCTTGTTTCGCCTTCCCTGTTTCCAGCCCTGCCGTCTGCAGGCGCGGGGAGACGGAGCAAGGAGGAGAGTTGTTAATGGGCTCGGCTGAAATGCAGACGCTCTCCGTTTGCGACCTGGCTCTGCCGCAAAGTCCTGGCGTGGCCGTCAAGTCCCTYGTCTCTCGGTGCCGTGGTGCCTTGCCCTTAATGAGCGCAATGCTTTTCCACCTCCCCGGGGGGCTGCGAGGGTATAACCACATCAATTGGAGAGGGGTTGGTTTTGCAGCAAGAGGTTGACAACCGGCATCAGAGTGTACTCTTCGCCTCTGCTAGACCAAACTGCTTGCGGCACGCTCGCTGGGAGAGGACCGTAAATGCTTTGAGTGTTTGGGAGGGGATGAGATCCTCGACGCATCCCGGAGGACCGATCTGGACCCCACGCTCTGGGAGCGAGGGTCTGCAGCGTCTCTCCTGGCAGAAAGCGTTGGGACTCRGTCGCGGGGAGCTGGGGAGGGTGCTTCTGTCCCGCTCCCTCCGGCTTTGTGACATCAAACCGGTGTTGCTCGGAGGCTCTGCAACCCKCTCCTTGTGCTCCTCGGGGCTTGCAGACCCACCGACTCATTTCACACCGGCTGCCGCCCGGCCGTCAGGTTAGTAATGACTTTCCTTCTCCCTCCCGGGCTGGATTTGAATGGCTGGTCTGGAGGTGAAAGGCCCCCGTTCCCATTACCGATCCAATTTCCTGGACTTTTACCGGGTAGATAGGAATTGCCAGAGCGGAACAGCCTGATGGGCCATCGAGCCCGGTGTCTCTTCTCTGACAGCAGCTTGTGTTTGGTGTGTAATTAAAAGTCTTTGTACTATTTGACTTGTAATTTAATATCACGCTGCCACATACGTAATCTCATTCAAGAAAAAAATAGGCCCTGACATGTGCAAAGATGGAGACGAGCCCCCTTCCCCGCCCGCAGCATCCGCGGGGTCGGCTCTGCGCCCTCGCTGCGCATCGCCCGGTGTGCGCGGGCAGGGACTTTGCGCCCTGAGCACGCCTTTCACGCGAGGTTCAGCCCGCTAGCCGGGATGCTTCCCTCTGCCATAGGGGAAAAATTTGGGGAGAGCGGAGTTTGCAGGGAGCGGCGTTGTGGCTGCCGGTGGGGGAGTTGCTCTGTGATTGATTAGGTTCTGCTGCAAACACTGAGATTAAGGAAAGTGCCTTAAATGGTCCTTAAAAGCTGGCTTCGGTAGAAGAGATGAGCCCGTATGATTAAACCCCGTCTGCCTCGGCGTGGGCTCGCTTGAGCCCTTCTYGGCTGACGTCGCTGCCTGACTTTGCGCTGGAGCAGATAAGGAGAGTGCACAGCCCTATCCATCAGCTCTGCCGCAAGGGCAGGACGGGGAGCGGGCGGCAGGACCGCATCAAGCCACGCTCGGGGGGGTTCGCCCCCTCCCTCAGCCTCAACAGAGGAGTTGGGTTATCGCTCTGCCGGGCGGCGATAAGCACGGGGGAAGATGGCAATCTCTGTGCCGTGGGTAACGCCAAGCGAAGCCGCTCCAGATGTGCGTGCTCTGTGCGGTGCTGTTCCTATCGCTCGCCCTTTGTTCTTCTGATGGTGGTGGCCGCTCTCCCCGGGGTGGCTGTCGGTCATAGGAGTTGCACATCTGGTAACGCGTGGGGGTATGGGGCCAAGGAGGTGCTGCTTGAGTCAGGACGAGGTGAGTTGAGTGCAGAGGACTGGATGCAAAAGCCTCTGAAAGAAAGCTTTGCAGGTCTCGAATCACTCTGCTTTTGATCAGAAGCAGAGAGAACCTCTGAAACTCAATTTTAGTGGGACCGAGATGATGCCGAAAACCTTGCGCTGGCCGTTTTGCAAGGATAAAGCTCACCTCAGTGGGGGGTTGCTCGGTGAGGGTTTGCATCAGCACCAGGGCTGCCAAGCCCCTCTCCATACCGAGGGGGATCTACTTAAGACTGATTAATTTGCCCACCTGAGTGCTATTCCCTCAAATTGACTGAACCTACAAGAAAACAAACCTGGGCTGATCAATAGAGAAATAATTTTGCAAATTGTGGGCATAAATCATTCCCGATTGGCGTGTGCTCACGTTTGTTAATGAATAAACCCAACTGAATCAATTGTCTTTATTAAAACGCAATTGTTTCATCTATTATTACTTTAAGCAGGCGGCGTGAGGAGGGGGACAGCGGCTGCTCACCTACGGCACGTTTGCTGTGCTGAGATGTGATGAGGGAACCGCCGGTTTTGGCGTGTGCATCGCCCGCGCGGGTGCACCGTGCCCGTGGTCCRGGCATGCGTGTCCTGGGTGGGCGAGCAGAGTGGGGAGCATCCTTTGGGAAGCCCTATGSCCGGCCAGCCAAGTGTTTTGGGGTATTAATTAGCCTCGTTAGTGGGGTAGTTCTATCTGCAAGGAGGAGATAAAGGAACCAAGGTGCTTGTGTCGGTGTTTTGTGAGGCTGCTGTTGTCACCCATGGCTCACGCTGCCCCTGGGATGGGAGCCCCACGGGCTTTTCCAGCCCTGATCTGGGGTGCTGGGTATTTTGRCTGGCTTGTCCCGCTGCTCGCTTCCCTCTGGGAGATCTCCCTTCTTGATCTGTGTGTTTTCTTGCTGTCAGAGCTGGTATTAGCCAGCCAGGCAATCGATGCCTKGCTCTGTCCTTGGGCCTTTCCCATCATCAAACAGTGGTGATTTTCCTCCCATAAAGCGCTTTCAGGTCCGGGGGGCCTCTGATCTGCATCTGGGCATCCAAACCSCTGCCCTACTCAGAGGTGAAAAGCAATTTTCTATTCCCTCAACAATAGCAGAAGGATCAGGGCTGCTTTATGTCCTGATTTACAGCCTTTCTGGCCAGGAGGAGAGTTGCTCCGGGTCGTTTGCCTCTTGCTATATGYGATAACTGCCTTCAAGAGCCGTGCGGGTGCCCTAAGTGTCTGTTTAGGGAGCCCCATCTTTTTATTGATTTTTTTGAATAGTACAAATGAACAAATAACAGTGAAACAATAAAAACAGGGGGATAAATAATCTGGTACTTGGCACGCTCAGCTGGACGGGGCCGAGTGAAATGCAGCGCAGACACGCGCCCGGAGAAGGTCAAGTTTTTAAATCTAAACTGGAGCTAAGTAAAATATTGGCTAACTAACTGGATTCCAAAGCTCATAAAATGTTGATAGTGCTGAATGTCGGCTGGAATATATCTCCTCATCTTTTAGACAGGGAGCCGGTGCTTTCCTTGAACTTCCCTCCCTGGGGAAATGCTCCCGGGGARCAGGAGGGAGCCTGTCAAGTGGCTTGTTTTCCTCTGTGTTGGCAGGGCAGAGCCGGAAAGGTTGCGCGGGTTAAGAGCAGCAGCGAAAGCTAAGCTACGAGCGGTGCTTCTAGTCGCCGTGCTTTGATTTCTTAAGCCGAGCCGCGGGCTGGGGTGGTGGCGGAGGATGCTTGGGAGAGGAGCTCTGGGCTCAGACCCTGGCTGRGCATTTCCCCGCTGGTGTTGAGCGTAAGGAAGAGAGGGTTTGGGTGCTGGCGGGGGGAAGGTGTGTGCGYGTCTCCTTAGCTGGGCCCCCTTTTCCTCCTGCGATGCAGGAGAGCACCCTTGTAATTCACGTCTTGGCCTTTGCCTGGCGTGGACTTACCACGAGGATGGATGTTGTTCCAGATGAGATCTTCTGCGAGACCATCTATAATAAATCTGAGGGTTCAGGTTGATGAAGAAACCACTTGCGCTGCCCCTTCTCTACCCCGGCAGAGCCCACCAGCTCCCAGGGAAGGGCGGGTTGGTACCCGGGGGACCCGCCGCTCGCCCAGCTGCTGAAGCAGCGTTGGGTGCACGAGCTTCACGCCGCAGAGCCTGCAAAGGCTGGGGCCTGAACCAAGCTGCTCCCGCGGTACGGAAAATAATTGTGCCTGCCGCAAAGAGGTGTTGAGAAGACAAGTCGGTTAATGTTCATGCAATGCTTTGAAACGGGGAGGCTTTTGAAGTCGGGATTTGGTTCTTCTCTTTTCTTTCTTCTTTGTTCCGTTCAATGCTCTGTRAGGAGTGGGGCTTAGTGCTGTGCCGGTATCAAGGTTTGATGGCCTCTTGCTCCCTGGGAGAATTATGTTCTCCCTCGATGGCTTCACTTCAAGGCAGCGTGTTCAATTGGTATTCTCTGTATGGCATTTGCTCTTGCACATAGTGCATTTTTATTCAAATAACGGTATTGATCGTTGAAAATGTAATGGGGAAAATAAATGAAAACAAATAAACACAGAAGATTTGTACTAAACTTTTTCATTTGTACTAAACTCTTTCAAGGTCTGGTTCTGAAAGTCAAGGAACCGGCTGCGTCCTCTGCAGGAGCAGTGACTGGTGATGCTGTTATCTCCTTTATTAGCATGTAGTTGCAGGATACCTATGGCAGCAAAGGGGTATAAATATGCCAATGGTTGGGGCAGGCACCCACTTGTAAATACCGATCACGACCATATGTGGTCTACCCCAGTTATGAAGATATCCTGGCAAATATACCTAGCAAATGGGGTATGGCACCAGCTCAGCGCATGGGAGAGGAGATGGACTGCTGCATCTCCTTGCCAGGGTACTTTGTATGATCTGCTTAGCTTGGTTTGGCCACGCTTTTACCTTGCAATAGCCTTCAAAGATCTAGGCTTGTGTTTTGGGTCATGGTCCGTCTTCTATCGTTTATTGACTTGAAAGCTGGCATAACAGGCCCTGCTTTTGCATTTGATGCCGGGAATGTCATCGATAGTTGGAGGCATCAGAGGCATCGTACCCATCTCATAGCAGCTGAAGATGATGACTTCAGCATAGAGCAGAATTGCAGCTTCAAAAATGACTCTTTCCTCCCTTGGATAGACATTTCACTGATATTTCTTGCCCCTTTGAGAGTTTTGTGGTGGGGAGAGACTCTCATTTTTTGTTAGAAATATTTCCAGGCCTTGTGGTTGATTTGAAGGTAAAAGRCATTGTCTGAAACAGTTGGAAGGACTATAATTTTAAACTTGTGGGTTTTTTCAAACTAGTCCGTTGTTAGGACGGTGTTTAAAGGTGAGTTGCTTCAGCAATACTACATTTTTGCACCCAAAGGATAGGACTTCCTTCCTTGTTCGTCTTGGACTAAACATTTTTAGGTAAAAAAAGCAACMAAAGAAATAAAAGTGCAGTCTCTACACGAAAGCACCAGCTGGATTTAGGGATGCCCTTTCCCRTTTCGGTGCAGAAAGGCCGCCGGGGTGCAGAGACGGGACAGCGCAGCCAGCGAGGAGCAAATGCCCCAAAATTGCAATCCAACCCTTCCTCTAACCCGTTCCCCAGCCACAGGGAACCTTCCCAGGTCAGACGTGGCCTTCAGATGGTCCAGGTGGGCGTTTTACCTGGACCGAAGCTCCCGCAAAGCTTTGCGTGGCAGCACGCGRGTGATGGAGTGTGCCGGGGGAGCCGGCCGGTTCCAGCTGACAAGATAATGAACTGCCAAATAAAGCACGGGAGAAAGGGAAATCCATGATAAATCCACCTCTCGCGCGCTGCCGGAGGAGACGGATAAACTCCCTCTCTCCTCCCGACAGCGGGATTTTTCTCTCCCGTGCCCGCCGCAAGGGATGYGGCGAGGATGCTGCTCCCACCGCCGCCCCTCGCTGCCCTCCTCCGGCACCGGCGGACGGACGGACAGACGCACGGGAGCGTGTGCGTTACCGCACCAGGCTGCATCATCCCCTCCTGGAGGGCTGGGGGTTGGGGACAGCAGAGCCGTCCCTTGTCCCTTCCCAGGGCTGCGTCTCCCTTCAGTGTCACTAAGGGGCTGTCAAACCCTTGTGCTCAATGGGAGACGATTAGTTTTGAGGCTGTGGGGCTCTTGTTCCCTTCTTTGGGGTGGGTGGGGGGTCCTTCCCCCTCTCCCCTCGCTGCGCGGTGGCTGAAGCTGCTTCCCCGGGCGCCGCAATCTAATCCCAGCTCCCAAATCCAGACCCTGCTGCTCCTGTTTCTTCCATTGCTCTCTTCAYGGGGATGTGATGCAGTCTTCAATTTTCTCCGAAATCAGTGAAATGGACGTGCCGGTGAGATAAACGGGGGTCAGTGGAGCGTTTGGAGGTGGAGAGCTGGGGGATTTTGGGTGCGGGTCGCTCACTGCATAGGCTGCGCCGGCAGCGCGTTAGCAGCGGAGCAGGGTGGGAGATGAGGTGCRTCAGAAAAGCAATTTAGCACGTGGGCCGCAGACTGGAATAACGAGGGCGGTGGCAGGTCAGCCTTGGGGTGGGCTGCTGGAGCCGAGCAGCCCCCAGAATAGTGCCATTAGGGGGGTCCTGCAAAGCATGACGGAGCCGAGCCGCCGGCTCTCAGCTCTCCCCAGCTTTGCCCAGCGGCTCGGAAGAGGTCGGCCTCTTATTTTCAGTGCACTCAGTCTCCCAACTCTTTTTTCCATGTCTGATTAATAAATCATGAAGTTTGCCCAAGCCTCCCTCCGTCCCCACCCAAATACAAACATTCCCCGTCACTGCCACCTTGCAACTAGCAGAGCTGCTCTCTCTGACAATCAATTACCCTCCGGAGATGAAATTATTGTTTAATGGCTTTTGGAACAGGCTCCTGCTCTGACATTCATCACAATCAATAATGCATCAGCGGGGACAAAAGAAATTACCTGCCTCCTGCTAAGTGAAAGAGTCCATTTGTATTCTGCACGGCCCCTTCACGCCCACTGAGCCGGCAGCCACGGGTGGATCACGCCGACGGCACGGAGGGCGGCTGGCTCCCGGTGAACTCCAGGAAAGTTTGCTAAAACTTCATCGTTGGAGCTCTTATTAGCYGGGCTGGGTGTCAGAGCCAAGAATTAGGTGATGGAGGATGCCTAGGGATGAGGGGTGCAGGTGAGGGTATGGTTTGGGACAGGCTTTCCTTAGGATAAAGGTTAAGATTCAGGCTGTGCCTTGCTGAAAACACAGCTGGGATGGAAAGGCTTGCTGCTGGGCTGATGAGAGCACCCGTGGTGYGGAATAAATGCATTGGGGCAGGGTGAGGGGTGGGTGCTGGAGTGGGAGGGCTGTGGAGGCACTGGGAGGGCTGGAAGGGGAGCTAGGACCACGGCGGGGGGGGCCGAGGAGGAGGCAGGTATCCCCGAGCAGAGATATTAAGCCTGGCCCAGATTGCCTTGCAGGCATTTTCTCCCTGCAGGGATCACCGCTCGCCGTGGCTGTAGCTTGGTCCTTATCTCCAGTAATGCAGGAAGCTGCTTTGGTCTTTGCTCAAAGCTAAGAGGGCAAAGCGTCCTCCGAGGGTTAGCTCTGATCTATCTAACTCATCTCCTGAGACGTGGTATGATATCAGCGTGTCCCTGCAAAGGGATCGGCGTGATCGATGCATCTGCAATGTGAGCGGCGTGTCTCTTAATGTGTCTGCAACACGGTGTGTCTGCAGCCGGGCCTCCAGGTTATTCAAGGTCCTCAGCGGGGGGGGACCACCGGGTCCCGCGTGCGTTGGCTGCGGCGTTAGGGAGCAGTGCTGCATCCTGGCAATCCCAAAGAAACCAGTTGTTACGGCAGGCTGGGCGTCTGCAGAGAAAGTTTTGCTTTTTCTGCAGATAAATCTTCAGATAAAAAGCGCAAATACTCGATAGACAGAGGATGGTCCTGGTGCTGCTTCCCTTAATGTGACTTTTAAGGTACCAGGTCTCCAGCAGCATCCATGCCATGGCCCACGCCCTCCAGGACCTCAGGCTGATTAGGTAGCGTTATTTTATTTTAAGTGGCCATCCCAATTAGTGATGAAGTGGGGAGCCTCATCAGCTCAGCGCCTTGAACACTGCTCGCGTTAGAGCCACTTGATTGCTGTTGTTTGTTTTCCCACCTCAGCTGCTGCTTTCCCGAAGCGTAACCCTGGGAGCCGGGACCAAGGCGGTGATGGATCAGGTGCGACCAAGTGTCCTGGGCAGGCTGCCGAGGGTCCCTGGTCCCACGGTGCTCTGAGCAAGGCGAGTCCCTGCTGTTGGACTCTGAGGAGGGGAAAAAAAGTCCCAAATTCCCTAATTCTTTCTTTTATTGCTCAAAAAAGAACATCTTTGATAGGGAGCCTGTTTCCACAAAGAGTTTGAGAATTTGGCAGCCTCTAGGGCTTCCCAGGACACAAGCTGGCTCCCACTGGGGGATGGTGTATGACCACAAGCACTTAACTCCTCCATTTCCCCAGTCTGGCACTTGYGTGGGCTCATTGTGGGGCTCTTTGCTGCTGGTTTCAGCACACGGGCACCTTTTCTTGCATCAAGGGGTATAAGCCCTGAAAGAGCATCCTGTGCAGCATCAGTGCTGCGTGGTCCTGAGTAACACCACATTTCTGCAAGGGGAGGATTGCCCAGCAAATTGGGTTGAAGAGAAGCCTTTCTGTGATTTTTTTTTTCTTTTTCTTTTTTTTTTTTTGGGGCGATCACGAATTGGCTCCTTTCTGGAGGTGGGTTGAGCAAAGAGGTTCGCCTCCCCGTTCAGCTCCAAATGTATCGCTTCGAGGGGCATCTCGTGGTTTTGGGGCTTGCTGGTGAYCAGCCCTCGCTCTGTGATTCCCGGGAGGCAGCAAGAGGATGTCGAGCGAGGAGCGAGCAAACACCGAGGCTGGAAAAGGGGAGAGAAGGCAACGAGAGAGGCAAACGGCATTCACACCGGCACCGTGTTTAGCTGTAATCTAACATGACTTTCCCCTCTGTTGGCAAAGGGGCGCACATGATGTTAACATTCATTATCATGTCATATTCGATTGACTGCCAGAACGCATTACGCTTTCTCCCGTAACGCGCCGAGCGCTGACAAACCCCATCCGCCGGCTCCGCAAAGGTCTGCGCCTCCGAACCGCCGCGGCGTGCCGGGGAGGTGGAAGGCCATCGATACGAACGTAATGAGTGTCGGTGCCGGGCGGAGGGTTGGGATGCAGCTGTGCGAGAYGGCTCCTTTGCGAAAATAAATTAATAATAATAAAAAATAACGAGAAGATAAGCAGGGTGCAGCAGGAGAGAGAACGCTCTGGGTGCGTGCGTGAGCGTGCTACCGGACTATTACTAGTGTGGAGCAATGTGGGAGGGTGATGCAGCAGTTTGATTCCCGAGGCTCAGTAATTGGGGATGTGAAATGCTGCCTGCAATCCCGGAGGAGACCCTGCATTTTGGGAGCAAGCTCTGCTCAGGGCTTTGCCCCTGTGTTATMACCTCTGTGCCCCGAAGGGAAAACAGGCGCTTGCAAAGGGAGGCAAACCCCCTGTGCAAGAGGGACTAGGGAGTGAAACTCCTTTTGTTCCCCCAGGTCAAATTTAAACCTAGSAAGGGGGAGTACATCCCTGGAGTTTGCTGCAGAAATGTTATCACCAGGTGTTTTAYGTGGATATACACATATATGCTTACACAGCATGCAAGTACCTAGTGACTCCTTCTGTACCTTGCCTGCCTAATGCTTCTCCCACCGGTTGTTTCTTCAACCTGTGGCACCTACAGACTTGGGTTTGGTCTCCAGGTGGTCCATGCAGCAGATATTCGGAAAGCCAAAACCTCCAAAATCCCCTCTGGTGTTCCCCCCAGCGCAGTCCTATAAAATAACCACTTTCGCCCTGTTTTCTCCCAAGCTGAGGTTTCTGCAACTCTACAAACTTCGCCCAAACTCTCTATTGATTGATTTGGTGATGAAGCTGTTGAATCAGCACTGCCATATTTGTAGTGTCTGTCATTTTTCTCCCGAGATCTTAAAAGGATTTTTAACTGTCAGCCATATCCTGCATATTTGCTCCTAATAATCAATATTGATTTTCTCATAATACCGTCCATCTAGATGCCATGCCTTATTTGTTGTAAGATTAGAATCTTGATGAGCTTATAAAATAAAGCACATATTTTCCTCATGTCTCTGCACGCGTGCATAGGCAGAAATACCCTGTTAAGATAATTATCTTGCTCTGCTGGCAAAAAATTTGAGTCATGCCCTGCACTTGCAAAAAAAATATCTGGCTGCTTTGCTCTTGCTTTAAGGTGACCTGTCATTAACACGGGGAGGGGAGAGAGACCCTGGCCCYGGGATGCTGCTGCATCCAGGGAGTCCCTCAGGGATGCAAGTCCTGGCTGCTGTCGTTGCAGTTTTCTTGTATGTGTGATCCCATCCGGGGAAATGTTGGCTGTTAGGCTGCAAGTCCAGGGTTTGTAAAGGCTTTTAAAACAAGATTTTCGCTCCATGAAAGGACTGGTTTGCGTAACGTACATCTCTGGCATTGAAGCCTGTTGGAAGTTAATATTTCTAAGTGTTCTTGTTTTTTTCAGTGGATACTGGTGTGGTGTTAGAAACCATGAAACTGGGTTTACTGGTCGTGTTTAATCCCCCAATGCCTTGGGGCTGGCCAAGAATCCAACTGTTCTGCTAAGCAATRAATACAAGACAGTAACGCTATCCCAAATATGTGGCTAATATGTTCTGCATGGCATTACCTGCCTAAGCAATAAATGGTATTCTTATGTTGGGTGGGGTTTTTTGAGGATCTTAAAGCTTATTTAGTGATTTTGGTCAGAGTATGGTAGGATTTGACCAGAGACAAGCTCCCGTTTCCGAAGCAGAAAAAGATTTTCAATAAGGAGGAGCAGCAGAGATAACATTAAAACAAAAGGCGATTGAATGTGACTAAAAAYGTGCCTAGGAAAATACAGGGTTTACCCAAACTGTTGGAAGAAAAAGTCGATTTTTCCCATTTTTGACAGAGGACTGCCAGATAAGATGCTTCAAATTGGCTTATTGAATTATAAGATGCCGACATTTTGAAGCAGAACGCTTTGCTTTGAAGTGAAATGCTGAGATTTTTCATTCTGACATTTCCCAATTGATATTTTTGGTAACTTTCTGCACACCTGGTAAAAGTGAGATTGGGGCGGGGGAAAAAAATGCAAGGCATTAAAATAACTGAATTGCTGAATGGGTAAAAAATGCCATTCTTTAGATAATTCTCATTAAAACTAAKCTGTTCGGTTTCTGCTTCCTCTCTCCATCATTCTTCATAATCATGGCTCAAAGTGCCCATCAGCCCAAYCTTCTTTTACCAAGTGTGGCAAAGGTCCCACTGAGTTTTGCATCTCTGAGCCATTGGAGAGGCTTTCTTGAATATGAAGATTTTTCTCTTCTTTTCCACTCAAAACTTCCCGATTATTGAAATTAGTTCCCAAGGGGGGGGTAGGGGGGGAAATCTCTTCAGCTTTGCAATGGTTTCATAGTCCCTTTTTTTTCAGTTGGTATAAAAATATTGTCTCCCTTTGGGTTTGCTGCGAGGGGGATTTCTGGGAGGAAAACATGATAAATATTCTCTATTCCGCACAATTCAATTTGGAGTTAAGCAGCATAATAAAGCTGCTGCTCTTGCCAGAAATAGCTGTTGCAGATGAGATGGTGTTGAATTGCTTTGGTTCATTTTAGGTTTTTCCAGTTCCCTGATGKTCGTCTGGGCTGGAGGGAGCAGAGCACAAAATGGGGGTGACTGGTGGGGGTGGCAGAGGGAGGAAAAGGGCTGGAAAGTATTTGGGGAAGAAAAACAGATTGGAGGTCTCTCCGATCCCTCCAAGTAATGTTRTTTGTGTGTTGGTTTCAAAATCTCTTCTGGCAGAGGATATGCAGCTGTTTCCCATAGGGCATGTTTGGACTCGGTCTTTCCCTGATGCTCGCTCCTCTTCACCCCCTCTATGGGCCCTTGGCCATGGGATGGGATTTGTCTCCCTCCTTTCTGCAACAGGGATGCTTTCCGCAGCAACCTAAAGAGAGGAATGTGCATGGAGAGAAGGCTGGAGGGTTGTAAYATGCACCAAAAACTGCCTTAAAGAAAGAAAAAAGAAGAAGAATAAATAAAACTAAGGAGAGAAGGAAAATCAAACATCAAAAGAAATGAAAAGGCAGCAAAAGGCAAAGTCAAGTTCTGCTTCTCAAGCGCCTTTTGTGGTGCTCTCTGCGCATCCCGCTTGGATTTCCTTTCGGTTTGGGGGCTGGAGGCGGGGGGCAGAAAGCTGCGGCTGAGCCAAGGATGCTTCGTATGGTAATAACCCCTCCTGAGAGTCCCCGAGCGCCGTGCACATGAAAGCCCTGCCTCTGGCACTGCTGATTAGACAGCTTCTAATTGTCTCCCATGTCTGCTCACAACATAAATACTAGAGAGGAGAGAAACCTAGATACTGTTTGCTGAGCTGGCCAAGTTCCTAAAATAAACCCCTGTTGCATTTGGGAAGGAAAAGTCGGGTAYAAGCGAGCCACGGGTCCTTGTCCCCAGGAATAGCTGAGCACAGCTCTGGGCTATTAGGGTTGATGCTGAAGATCTCCCCAGCCCGGAGCCTGCGGGGAGAGGGMTGTGTGTTTGGGTTAGTTTTGGGTAAAGCTTCAGCTTAGCCGCATGTGCTCAATAAAGCTTTTAGTTCAATACCTCTTAATGCTAAGCCTCAGTGTATTAACTCAAGACTTCCCCGCAATCGGGGCATAAACATAGATGAGTTCTTACTGCAAAGAAAACATGGGATGCTTCCCTCCATATAAGATAAAAGCGGGAGATTCCTTCTCCTCTCCTGCATATTGTCATATAGTCAAAGCTGCCTGTTTGCTCTGACTCATGCTGGGACCTTTTTTGGTCCCAGGAGGACCAGGATGGTCCCGGGGGTGATGAGGAGGGGGATATCCCCA
Organism: Oceanodroma leucorhoa; assembly: GCA_030449065.1. Classification (NCBI taxonomy): domain Eukaryota; kingdom Metazoa; phylum Chordata; class Aves; order Procellariiformes; genus Oceanodroma; species Oceanodroma leucorhoa. The sequence continues at coordinate 2,271,492 of JASVER010000066.1, forward strand.
TTGCTGCCTTGTCCTCCCTGGCTCTCAGGGTCCGTTTGCAAGCGCCTAGCCAGACGCTCAGCTCCGCATGGCAAATATTTCAGGCAAGCGTTGCTCTCGCGCCGTGTGCATTTGCAAAGGAGCAATTTATCAGAGCGATTTTTATCCTCATTAAGGCAAATTAAGCCCACAAAGCTGGCAACGGAAGGGGAGAGGAAAAAAGAAATAAAAAAAAAAAAAAAAAATTGGCGTTCATGAAATATTTATTAAAAACAGCCATTGTAATAAATATTTGAAACCCGGTTATTAACGTTAAATCGTATCAATGTCAAGTGCGCGTTTCACATCATCTGTTCTGCTAATTGGGTGCAGGGGTCGGCAGACCCGTCGCGCCGCGGGGTCAGCCGGCGCTGGGCGCCTGGTGCCGATGGCGATGCTTTGCCTTCAGAGGGTGAGGGCGAAGCCTCCAAGCAACAAATGCTAGAAATAAGTGGAAGGAGAGCAAGCCTGAGGGCTTGCTGCAAGTGGTGTGGCTCCTCTGCAGCCGTGTCCGTGCCCTGATCGTAACCCAAACGCCTCCGCGCGAGAGCTGATGATTATTTTCCAATACGGCATAAGCACCGTGGTTCGCCAATGGGGCAAGATAATTATCCCGAGGAGGCGTTAAAATAAGGGCTTGTGCTATAAACCACCCGTCTCCACGCGATGTAAACCGAGAAAATAAATCTCCAAACTGGGATAATAACGCAGGCAGTAAAATCAATATTGATTATTAGAAGAGGGGGAAGGAGGCAGTAAAACTCGCTGCGGGGTAAAGGTAAAATAATTGTGGATAGCCGCTGTTTAAGCGATGAACTGCGTGGGGGGAAGAGGGCTTTTCCTGGGGGACAGGCGTGCGGTTTGGCTCTTTATCGGGAGCTTTGTCTTGATTCACGAGTCTGTAAAGGATGGTGGGGTGGAGGAAGGGGCTGTGTTTGACCCAGGAGGCCCACGGTGGGTTTGGGGTGTCTCCCCCCGCACAGCGGGATGTGCCAGCATCCACCCTCGGATGGGGCTGGCAGGAACCAGGTGAGACTTTTCAGAGGGAAAACCCAAAACGTTTGGCTATTTTGCATGGTTTTTCCCAAGCTGTCGATGTCTGGGAAAAAATAATTTAAAAAATGCATAAAAGTGTCAATTATTAAGAGAAGCAGTCTTTGCTTCAGCTGACCTTTTGTTTGAAACATCCTTTATATTTATTAGAAAACTTGAAAGCAATAAAAGCTTGAAATGGAAGCGCAACACTTCATTAAATCCCAAACCTAGTTCCCATCTTTCTCCCCTTTTCTTGCAATAGCTTCTGGAGCTGGAGGTGCCTCACGGACGTGAACACGCTGCCTCGAATGGGTAGGGCAGAGACATGGGCACCCTTTGCTTTTCTTGCAAACYTACCACTATCTTACTTATATGGCCTTTGGTAAGTAATGCCTCTCCTGGACTCAGTTTCCCTGCCTTGGATGTAGTTATTTAATGCATAATTATTCAGGAGCGGGTGGTAATTATTTAATACGTAATTATTCAGAGACTAGTGGGAACATAAAGCATGCTAGGCAGCCGGACAGGCACCCAGGAGCTGCAGGCACAAAGCTCCTGGCTCCACATCAGCCCGGACCCGCTCGTCCCTTGCGGGCACCGGGTCGGGAAAGGAGGATCCCGCAGCCGTGCGGGTGGACCAGTGGTGGCTTTGCTCCATCCAGTCCCCTTTGCAAAACACATTTTASTGATGCCAGCCCTTCAGTCTGAGTGGTAGCGGGTATTTTTTTTCTTTTTTTTTTTAAATATTTGAAGCAAGCAAATAAATAAATGGTAATTTAGTCATGGACCCAACCCAGCCTCCCATAAAAGCTGATGTAGGCCAGATTTACAGCACCGTGCTGAGATGCTTTTATGTGAAACAGAGCTTCAGAGAGGAAGCCATCTATCAGGCAAGGAGCTGGAGTGAATGAGATTTAAAAGGCAGCTTCCTTTTGTTCCCTAATAGGTTGGACACTTCGGTGTGAAAGTGGGGGAGGCGGGAAGGGGGAAATCAGAAGGTGCTAGGAATGACATTTATAATGGCAACACCGTGCACCTATTTTGATAATAGGCTTTAAACATTTAAGAAGGAGAATCCTCTTATTTCCTGTGTTTATTTTCTCTGTTGCTGTAAATTTATCTGTCGGGGTCGACTCTGCTGCAAGCTGTGAGGAACCTGATGCGAAGGTCCTCGTTAGCACGGGGAACCGGTAATTTCCCAGGTTGCAAATCTCCTCTGTTAATTTGAGTTTGCTTTTTAAACTCAGCGATCACAGCCTGGGGGCCATGGGCAGCTCTCCTCCTCTCCAGCATCCCTGCTCGCCTCTCGGTACTTGCCTGGGGCTGGGAGGTGAGATCCCTCGGCTGAGGGCATCTGGCTCCGGCACCTTGCAGGACCACTGATGCTCTCGCYGCCTCTATATCTGGAGGCAAGGGCTGGCCGGTGGCCGGTGGCCACCTCTCAGGTAGCCAACCTTGGGCTGAAATCCCTGTGCTAGCGGGTTGAGCCTGGGCTAGACATCCCCCAGTCCCCATATTTACCCATAAAGCTCCTTCTCCCAACTTTTAGCTGGAAATCAGGGAGCTATAGCCTCGTCTTCCTAAAAAGTAATTTTCCCCTGGGAAAACCATGCCGTTGCCCTGCCTCGTTTTTGGGCTGAGGCTGGGGCAACGCTCATTCCTCCCTTCCTGAAGCTGCTGCTGCTCCGCTCCACGCACGCAAAGGCGGTTCGCAATGTCACTTGCACTTGCTGTGGGCTTTTTCCTCCGGAGGAGTACAGGCCAGTAATTCCAGTCTGCCAAAGAGAGGGGGGGTAAAAAAAAAAACATCATTAGCTTTAATCTTTGCGAAGGGAAGAGCAGGTGAGGGAACAAAGAAAACAGGGAAAGCAGAAGAAGGGTGGATCAGAGGGTGTGGAAGGAAAGTCGGCGTGCGGAGAGATCAGATGGGAGAGGCGGCTTTCAGGGGCGCGGACATGAGGAGGAGGACAAAGGGCTGACGGAGAGCGCTGAGCGGGACAGCTCGTTTTGGGGGAGCTCAGTGCCACCCACATGGGTGCCACCTCCCCACCGGGTCCGACCCTGGCTCCTTCTCCCCTGCCTGCGTGCGCAAATCCTTTCCTTGCCCTGGCGCGGCGATGAGGACAGCATCCCCTCCCTCCTCGCCCGCTGGCTCCTTCCCAGCGCCAACAGGATCCAAACCCAGCAGTCACGGGCATCGCTGGTGACTCAGACCTGTTATAAAGCTGTCCGTAGGCTGTAATTCTCTAAAAAGCCTGGGCTCAAGCTGGGGCTATTTATCTCTCATCCCCTGGTAGAGGCAGAGGTTGGGGAGGAAAAAAGGAGCGGGCGTYGCGGGGAAACTGGGCTCCCGCAGAAATCGGAGGCTGCGGCTGTTCGCTGATGGGGTTTTGCGCTTTTCCCAGCAGCGATACGCTGCAAACGGAGCATCTTGCTTTGCTGTCAGCCCTCGGGATGGTCCTAGCAGAGCTAGGTGCCCTCCGGTCCTCCCCTCCACAGAGCCGGTGTTCAAGCAAAAGCAAAGTCTGCTTAAGGACGAGCATCGTGCCCGCGTGCCTCTCCGCAGGGAAGGGATGGGAAACCCAACGTTTCCATCGGCTGTCAACATCTAAGGCATGGCTGGAAGGTGCGCGGGTGCTTCAGTGATAAGCACGTTACAAGGGACTTTATTAAGGGGAAGGTGTGTGAGCTGCTGGGAGAATAAGTTGTCCCTACAATGCGATATCCAGGTGATTCAGATTGACACAAATCAGCCCCCGGAATGAGAAAACAGTTTCCAAAAGGACAAAGCGCGTTGGCTTTTTATTTTAGATTTGAAATGACTCAGCAGTGCAGGTGGCTGGTTTTTGCATGCTGGCTAGCAGATAAAAAGAGAAAACCAAAAGGTGATGGAAATGTAGTGGTTTTTGGGTGTTTTGGCTGCTGCCCTTCAGTTTCCCCTTTCTCTCCACTTAGACGAAGGCCAGAAAACATTATTTTTGCAGGAGGACTAGAAGAGTTGTCTGGTTCGGGACACCTCTGCCCTGAGATGARGGTCTCTGATGGGGAAGCCGTTCCCCATTCAGCTCAGAGGTGCAGGCTGGARCAACGTCTGGAGCGAGCGCTGGCTGAACGTTTATAGGATATGATTTCAACTATTATTATAACTATCCTGTATTGCATCGCCTAATAAAGACATCAATTTAAACCTCTCACAAGTGGCAATTACCTAATAAAATGCAGTAAGGATCTTCCAACTTGGCAGTAAAATTAGCATTACCGGGTTTTAATTAATAGCCCAAGCCTGAATGGCTCTTCTATGTCCTGTGCAAGAGGAATGGCTGCATGATCCTGCATGCAGACGGGACRAGATTAGGAAAAAGAAGTCAATTAGCCCCGAAAGGGCACCGTGCCCAGGAGACAGATGGGTGCTGGAGGTGGCGAGCAGCGGAGGGGACGTGCGGGKTCCAGCTTGCGGTTACTGGAGCGAGCGACGGGACTGCTGTGCCGTCTCTGTGGGTGATTTGCTCCTGATGCCGCTTCCTCGTGGACCGAGCAGCAAGGCATCGCAGCCCCATCGCACGAGAAACCCATGYGAGACCCCAAAAGCTCCTTGCAACTGAGCCAGTGGCTCGGGGCACTTTGCAATAACACTCGTTCGAAGAGCGGAGCGGCTTTGCCATCACCCCTTCTTTCCCCTCAAGGGTGATGTTGTGCTCTTCCAGTTATTTTTCCCAGATTTGTCCAATATCGTGCAGCCCCTGCCCGGGCTGGATGGCAGCAGGGTCCCTTCCCTGGCGAAGCGGAGCTCTGCCGCGGCGGCGATGCTGCTGCCTCCGGGGAGCTGGGCGAGATCTCCCTTGCCGCTACAGCAGCCCGCACGGACAATATTTGATCCAGCGTAAAACGGGCCGCTACAAAGTCAACCTGCCAAAAACCGCTGAACGAATTTGAAATGGCAGGGTGACTTTATACCTCGCCGGCGCTTTATATCGTGTAACCGCAGGGTTTTTGATGCGGTACAAGAAATCCTAGAGCTAGGCTGACTCGCGCTGTCAAAGCCCGGTCCTCCCTGTCCTTTTTCCTCGCTCCCCATCCCGTTTGCCTTTGCAAACTGGTAGCTCGTGGCTAGCTGGCAAGCTGCCTGGTGGAAGCGAATGGCAGGGGACGCTGCGCTGATGGAGGGGAGGACCCCCAGTGGGTTTTTCGGGAGGGTGGCTCCGTCAGATGGAGAAATCGCAATGCTCTGGCAAGATTGCTTTTCTGGGGCGGGAGGAGAGAGAGTGCGATCTGCCTGCAAACGCACATGTTGGAGAAGGGGGGAAAAAAAAATCATCAAACTGCTGCGTTTAGCAAAGCCAATTTCCTCTCGGACCGGGAGGCGGCAGGGCGAGGGAAGCGGTAGCTCAGATCGGTGCTTCCCGAGCTAATTGTATTGCCAAAATAATGAAAGTATTTGTATGCACTTGTTCTTTTTTTATATAAACTATAGCAAATAGAAATCCATAGGATTTTTTTTGTTTTGTTTGGTATTGCTCTTCTTATGCGATCTGGAGCTGGGAAATGATGGGAATTCACTGCGCTGGCGGGTCAGCAGGAGAMTTCATCTCCCACCGTACTGTCCTCGCTGCCCAGGGAGGAGCAGGGGGACGGAGGGATGGGATTTAGTCCTGCTGTGCCACCGACACGCCTCACGGCCCCGCAAAAATCGCACGCCATCTGTTGCCTCCCCAGATGCTCCTTAATTTAAAGGGTGGCTTTTGATTAAGGAGCACGGGCTGGGTTGATGCTCCGAGGCAGAGCCCCGGTGCGGTGGAGAGGAGCTTCCCCAGCGCCGGGGATCTGTGCCAGCGCGGGGAGGGTTTCTAGCAGAGCTGAATGAAATGCCATCCCGAAACACATGGTTCCCATACCCGCAGCAGCTGTGCGCCTTCCCTCTGTCAGAAAACCTGGCCGCTTCTGCTGAGTGCCTACTACAGCGTGATTTTTTTTTTTTTCTTTTTTTTTTGGGTGGTTTTTCTTTTTTTAGCCCGTTTCCAGTGCAGCATGGGAATCCCTTCCCTTCGGCTTCCACRGTTTTATGGGGTGGTTCATCACCTGCTTGTGTGTGAGCTTGATGATGGAGAACRGCGCTGCCTGAAGAGTCATTGCTTAACGTGCTTGCTGATCCCAGATCTGGGATCAAGCTGCCGATACTCGGGCAGTTTGGAGCCGGRGATGGATCCTGCATCTATTTGTGGTCGGTTCGGGGTTGTGCATCGCTTGCAATGTGTTACCGGAGCTGCAGGTGTAGCTCTGTGGGGCAGAGCCTGGTGTCTTCTGCTCATGCAGGGTTGTGGAGSCCAGACCTGAGACTGCTGGGTGCTGTTGCGGGATGAGACAAGGGATCYGCTCCGGGAAAGCCTTGCAACCGCTCGAACGAGAGGGTCACTGCGAATGTCTCTGCTTTGCTGATAGAGGGATGGAGAAGAGGAGCTAAATGACCTGTGCTGCTTCTTTCCAGGCGCCTTTCTGGTCTCTTTTGCAAGTCCTCAGCTCCTTCATCCTCTGCCACTGCTATGCAGGAGGGAGCCCTGCTGCTGAACAGCCCTTTTGGCATTTCCAGCTGCCCTCGCTGCCCGGCTTATCCAGGGCAGTGCTGGGAGAGGAGGGACCCATAACTTTGGAGACAGTAAAGAGAAACCAGGAGCCCTTCATAAAGTGTCACTGATGTGGAAATACAGGATCAAATGAGTAGCAATTCGTGTGTCACCGCATGACAGAACAAAACCCTCTACCGAGGAATTAAAGCCATAAATATCCTACAGGGCCCCTTCCTGCTAACATGTTCCTGACATCTGGAGTGGCAGCCCACTGGAACCTATCTGCTGTCAAAGAGCTGTTGCAATTAAGTCGTGAATGCAGAGGGGAGAAGGGGGAAAACAATTTTTTAAATGACTTGGCAGGTGATGGAAAACCAAAATACCCTTTTCCATTAACGCGAGCAAATTTACCTTAAAAGGAACTGGGTTAGAGACTAAGTAAGTTAATTGCCAGAGTCATTCAGGCAGTTTTCGGTCTCCTTGGGGCCGGCGTGGGAGCGATGGAGGGTCTATGGTTGGGTTCCCACCTAGGTCTATGCTGCTGCAATATTTAACACTTTCCCGGGCTTCTGTGCTCCGCCATGGCTCGATGGGCACACAACGGTGTGGAAATGCAGCCGTGGCCAGCCGTGGGGAGGGTTTTAGTGAGGCAGTGCTGGGGTTTGCTGTGCCGGGCAGGAGCTCTTGGGGTTTTTGTTGTGTGGGGGGTACTGCCTGGTGCTCCCATCATGCGGCAAAGTTTAGGGGGACTAAGGAGATCTGCTGGGTCTGGATRTTGTTAGCTGGGACTAGAGGGAAAAAGGTATCGGGGTGGTGACTTGTGGTGCAATTAGCTTGAGTCGTGCCCTTAGGAAGCTGGAGGAGCATGTCCCTGTGTCTTGGGTTCTYCAGGAGCCTGGTGGGTGCAAACAGCGAAGACCCAGGGATGCTTCTCYGGGTGAGCATTGCCCCAGTCCTTGCTCCAGCGGGGAGCTGAGGCTTGGAGATGGGAAGGGCCACGTGGGTGTCACCGTGCTGTTAGTGCCTGCTCCTGAATTGCTGTTCTCAAAATCAGTGGGTTGGTTTTTTTTTTCTCTGCCAGCCTAAGGAGGTGCTACGCAGTCCCTCGCAGATGGCCCCCACCCTGCTGTCCCTCCTGCACTGCAGGATTTCAGCTGCCTCCACTGGGCATGAGCCACAGCATCCGTACAAACCTTCACCACCCTGCAGAGCATCACCGACACGGTCCCGTGCAAGCGGAGCGTGCGAGGCTGCCCGGCCATCCCGGCCATCGGCAAACGCTGCAGCGATGGTGCCTGCAAAGCCTCATTTGAATTCTGCATGGTTGCTCGGTGCCATCCTGCTCGCTCGCCTTTYGGTGCTCTTCGCAGAGGTGGGACTGCGCTCGATGCAATTTGCATTTTCTGGAGTTTACAGGAGGTGTCACGAAGCAGATATACTGGCAAGCTGTGTCTCGCAGAGAATTTATTTTGTCGGGGTTTCGCTCCCTCCTTTCCAATCTGGCCGGCTTGATTTCGATTAAAGCATCTAGCTGCTCAGCTAGATTATAAGACACCAAACCCAACGGCAGGCTTTGTGTTGGGCTCGTTTTTTCCTCTTCCTTGCCCYGCCGTTTGGCTCATCTCCAAAGGGCCAGCCGTTGTGAGACTGCCGCGTACGTGTCTTCGCTGGAAATTTTTCTCACTGGCCAGCTAAAAATCAGGAAGCAGAATTGGTCCCGTATGCCTCGGGTGACCAGGCTGAGCTCAGAAATAAGGAATCGCAGTTAATCAGAGGCTGAGAAGTTCCAAAGTGCTTCGGTGACTTTTTCTCTTCATCTTACTYAAGGTACCCATAAACGGACCCAGTTTTCAGAAGGAAAGTGCCCAGCCCTTGAAGATTGGTCCTCTTAAGATACKGAAGAGGCTGTTTGAAAATTGCCCATCACTTTGGGCTGCACTTTGCTAAACATTCAATTATTCCACTGGCAGCTTGGTCTTAATCAAGCTGTTTTCTGCAATCCCCCCTGCCCCCCCCAAAATTTGCACAAACAGGGGGRAAAAAGACCTAAACTGAATAACCCGCAACAAGAGGTCGGAGCTGCTCTTGTGTTCGCTCCCTTTTGCTTTAAAAGCGATGATATCTTCTTCCCAGCCCCGTCTGATGCAGCACGTCCTCTCAAGGGCTGTTTGGGAGGATTGGGGCATCGCCTGGAGAGGAGGGTGGTTCCTGCTGTCCTCCTGGGGTTGGGTCCATCTCTCAAAGGCAGGGGAGAAGCCCATCCTTTCTCCTTGAAGRAGCTCCTAGGAATCCTTGCCTCTCCTTCCCTGCTGCCCTGCAGGCAGCTGCTGRGGGCTGATGCGCTTTGGACATTTCCATTTGCTTTAAAGATGGGCAAATTGTGGCCTCATAGAMGTTTCTCGGTGGTTTTGTAGAAGGAAAGGGGCTAGAGGAACTCCGACTGAGTCCTGCACGTGGCATGGAGGGGCTGAGCGAGGAGCAGGGATGGGGAGAAGAGAAGCGGCGCGGCAATCGCAGGCTCGCTGCAGCGGTTTCAAGGGTAATGCCTCCGTTACACACCRTCCAAGCTGTTCCTCACCGCATGCACCTGACCCGCAGGGTCCATCTCTAAGCTCAAAACACCCACCAAAACCAGGCGAGACTTTGCCTCCTCTTCAAACCTCACTTTGCAGAGCCTGTGCTGGAGCATCAGCCAGGTTGCCCGGGCTACGTGCCGTCCTCTTGTATTATTCCGGGTAAATAATGTTTAGTTTCTCACTCGGAGCAAATGGCCTCTGAGTCCGTGCGGTAATTTCGGGCCAGCTTGCAGTGTCTGGGGGTTTAACTCTCCAATTTGGCCTGCAGCGGCGCTGAGCAAATTGCTCACAGCAACTAGTTTATTCACCCCCAAACGCGGTTTTGTGCTGACCCAAGCAGTCTACTCAGCACGTGTTTTCAGGCAGGAAAAAAGAAATGAAAAAAAAAAAAGAGGCAAATTGTTTCCAAATGGTGCGTGTTTTCTATAAAGCCAGCTATACAGTTTGTTTTTTTTTTTTAAGGGATGGTGAAAGAAAAAAGCCGTCTGAAAGCAGTGTATTTCAGCTGGTTCTACTGTTCCAGTCATGTTTTCAGCCCTAGAAACACACATACGTGTTTTTAATTGACCTGCTACATTGGTGGCTTGTTCTTTTGAGTTTTATCAGGAGGCCAAACATCCTGTATGTCTTCCCTGTATGGGAAAACGGAGGGGAAAGCGCTAAAATAGGAACTATCTTGTTTTGCACGTGCTATCGGAGAACCCTTTAGACCGACTTTAGATTTAGACCTGGATGCTGCAGGGTTCCTAGGCATCATCTTGATGCTTTCTTTCGATGTGAAGAACCACCGGCTTTTAAGGAATAGCTTAACCCTTCCCTTCAGCCCCAAAGATTGAGGTCCATCCCTGCTCCAGCTGTTTTCCAGCTGTTTTCTGGACCTGCCTTGACTCTCTCAAGGTCACTGCAGTGATGGTGTTGAATGCCTTGCTTCCCCAGGAGCCAGCTTTGGATGGCTGTTTTGCTACATAAAGCTGAAGGACATCTCTGTTTCCCCTCCCAAACCCTCCTGGCTCGTATCACGCACCCGTTAGGCTGCTCGGGAGATTGGGAACCGGCAGCTCCCTAACAAGAAAGGACCTGGAAATGCGGAGCGTGGGGACTGCGGTGTCTCGGCAGAGTTGTCTGGGCATGTTTATTGCACGGAGCCTGATTATTTATAGGCAGCTCTGCAACTCTTTCGCTACATCTTACTAAGCAGACCCGATGTTTCCTCTGAGAAGGGCTGCTCAGACGCGTGCCGGAGCCGGCCACGCGCCGCTGCCCGGGGCACATCCCTGCAGAAATCCCATCTCTTGGTGCTGGGATGCCACCACCCTGCGAGGGACAGCCCTGGTCACCCCCCTAAAACATCCCATGGCCACAGCAGCTGGCATTGGTGACCCTCCCCATGCCAAGGCGTCAAAAATGCATGCCAAAGGCTGTCACCCCAGCTCCYAGGCATCGCTTTCCATCCTGGGGCCATGCTTCGGCTTCAAACACCGCTCCGTGAATTTACCCATGGGAGTTTGAGCCTTGGGGGCTGCACCTTGGCAYTGGGGGGGGGCTGCCTGAGCAGTGCTTGCGTCTCCTCCCAAAAGTTTATGGGTGTCCTACAGCAAACGGAGGGAAGCGGCTGCACAAATGAGGCACTCTGAAATGGGTGAAATTCTGCGACAACAGTTATGATTACAAAAGGAGAGCGTCGTTGATGGKTTTGTCTTATTTAATGCTGACGTCCTGAGGTCAAACTGTTCTTCTCCAAGGAAAGCRCAGCAACTTTAGTCAAACAGAGAAATCTCTAGCTTTGTAGTTCTGCTGCATGACTTACAAGCCACGGGGGTAAAAAGAAGTTTTTCTCTGAAAATACTAGGGAATATTTTGATTCTTTAGTTTCCTTGTTGCGCTCCCTTGCTCATTTTAACTTCAGTTTTACGACATCAAAGTGCTGGAGTTCAGCTCTCCTGGTACCCATTTGCAGGATTCGGTATCCTACCATGTCTGGCTGCTAGCTCTCGCCAACCGTACAGCAGTAATACGTCACATAGGCACCATCCCACCTCCCCCTAGATTTCTTTAAATGATCACCTCCTGTTCAAAATAGATGGTAAAATACTAGTAATGTATTTAACGTGTTGCATCATTTGGCACAGGAGCAAGAAATCCATCTTCAAGCCACGTGGCAACGAGTGGCAYGAGCTTTGTCGGTGTTTAGACATGGGGCAGCTGAAATCCGGGTCTCTGCCAGCATCGGGACAGAGGTTACTTTTCCAGCCCTGAGCCCCTCTGTGGTGTTAGGGGAATGTCAGGTTTCCCTCACCACCTCTGTGACCGTAAAATGGGTGTTTAAGGGACTAGGGGGTTATTGCTGCTCTCGACTGGTCTCCTTGCATTTCGGCTCAGAGACCAAATGGCACCCTGTGAACTGCTGATCAGGTCAAAAAGTAAAACTCCCTTTTAGTAAAGATTTCAAAACGATGGAGGGCTTTGCTTCATTTTGCATTTGCAACTCTAATGTATTCTTCCCCTGCACTCCCACCCACTCCTCACACTCAACCCCAGGCTTTCTACTCACTTGGCTATCAGTGTCACTTCTGAAACATGGCTTTCCTTGAAAATGCAGCTTTTCATCAATTAAACATTTTTGACAGCTTTTCTGAAACAAATCCTCTTATATATATATAWAAAAAAAATACATATAAATATACTCTTTGCTTTCTTGCCAAGWTTTGGTGGTTTTACCTTAAAAGACTCCARCAGCCCTACCGCGAAGGGGGCTACGTGATCCCACCTCGGACAGCAAGATTTTGGGGCAGCTTTGGGCTGCTCCCACGGGTGCTGTGGGGCAGAGCCCCATGCCTGTAGCTTGTCACCCTTGCTGTTAATGGAGTGCCACTTCGTGCTTGTGCAAGCCACTGGCAGGACGGGTTGGAGAGGGCTGGGACGGAGGCGCGTGTGCTGGGTGTTTTGTGCAGTGCTTTGCTGATATGTCCTCGGGGCCCCAGCTGGCTCGTTTGCAGGATGTTTTATTTCTCCCCCTTTTRCCTCTCCCTCTTTCCTCCCCTAAACCCCCCCCACCAAGTAACAACCCACCCAAACCTCCTCTCCCCATCCCCTGCTGCGCACCTCTATCAGTGCATTGGCATCGCTGCTCTGGCTGTTGGGGTCTGACCTTCTCCCAGCCCAGCCCAGCTCCCCGCCGGCTGCTTCTTGCAGCRCCTTCCAAGGACAGACCGATTAAACCGTGACTGCACCGTTCGTAACGAGGGGCACCTTCCTGGRTCCATTCTCCCACGGCACGAACCTTGTGCAGCGCGTGAAGCTTGYGCAAGGTGCTCCCTGCCTTGGCTCTCATCAGCTGGTGAGCTCTTTTCCTTGGAAGAGCAGGTAAATCTCTTGCTTACTTCCATCACCTTTATCCTCTTCTGCTGCCTGACTCGAGTCCTTCGATGTGACGAAGGAGCGTATGATCTGAAATCGGTCTCCCTCTCTTGAGTACATCCCCTCCGGTGGTTCCCCTTCTTGCTTGTATTTGTAGCATCCTCTATTTAGGCAGCAGGGGCCGAGCATCACACCCCAAACACGCCAACTGCCTTACAAACTGTAAATGTAACAATCACATCCTCTTGGTAAAAAGCAGAAAAGCTAACAATAGATTTGCAAATCTAACCTCTGCGGCCAACTTTGCCCAGACCTTGCCCTTTTGCCTCAGAATAGGTCCCGTATGTTATATCTTTGATAAATGCACTTTAAGACAGTCTAATCCCTTTCTCTTTACTGCAAATACTTGTCTTTTTCATACATCCATCTCCTCCCATCTGAATCGGATTTAATTTTCTTGCCTAGCGGCACTTTGAAGCCCCTAATGAACAGAAGGTCCCATCCCTTAGTGCCAATCATACAAAATTGGTTTTGTGGGCATACAAATGCTTAAATGATAAGACTGAACTGGCAGGACATGATGGCTTTGCAATGACTTGCAGACTCCTTTAATTAAGGTGAACATGTTTAGCTGGAAAAAAGCACAGTCCATGAAAGTATGCTAAGCATGTTGATTTAATTGGCAATTACTGAATTCAAAGTAAGCATTCAAGTGTAGCCAAACCCCTTGTAAGACAAAGTYTTGGCCCAAAGTTCTCCGAGGCAAGCACCAAGAAAATGAGGCRGAGAAAGATTAAGTGTCTTGCCCRAGGTCGTTTGGAAAGAAGTGCCGGAGCTGGGATCGGAGCTGGTTTTTGCTGGAGCAGGCRCCGCTTGCGTCCGGGGAGATTTTTCCTCTCTCCCTCTCGAACCGTGCTGCTCCGGCAGCATCGTAGAGCTCGAGGAGGCTTTTTTAACACAATCTTCTCTYGTAAGTTGGCTTTAATGACTCGGTGTTATTCCCTTCCCCCTTTTCAGTGGCGTTGGGAACGTCATCGAGCAGCTGGCGCGAGGCTTGCGCTCGCTYTGAATCTCTCTTTTGTGCTACCGGCCCAAAATGGTCTCCTGCCATCTTTCCCCTCCGAATGCATCGGTGTTTCGGTTCTGGGGCCGTGTCTGCAAACCGGCACACCAAATCCCAACCCCCTTAACCTTAGAGGAGCTTTGTTTTTTTCATTAGCAGCGGGTGCAGAATTCTAATTACGCTCATTAGGGGTGTTTACGCTCCCCTCGATTTTTTCGAGCGTTCTTCTGCATTAAACATCCCTTACAAAGCAGGAGCCGCAGGCGGGGAAGGCTGACACTCGCTTCCATTCCCTAGAACATAATAATAATCTGCCTCCTCCCCGCAGCGCGGGGAGCCCGGGCGCAGATGCGATGCCGCGGCACCAAGCGCGTTCGGAGGGACAAGGAGAGAGGCTGTGAGCAGCCAAGGTCTGACAGAGCTCGGCGGTGCTGGCCAGAAAGCGGCATTTGTGCTTTTTATTCAAAAAAAACGGATGGTTTTGCTATAAAAAGGATTTATTTGAGAGTTTTCTTGAGGTTTTCCCACAAGCTCGCCCCAAGCTCCCCTTTRGGGAGGAACCCTTTCAGTCGGAAGTTTTTGGGGAACCACCGAGCTGTTATGCCGAACCCTTTATTTGTTGCAAAGGATCATTTAAATCAGGTTTCTCTAGCAGGGAAACACGCACTTTGCGGCCAAGCGTATCCAAACCAGCCAGTGCCTCCCTGAGCTTTGCAAAGGAGGAAAATTCCCTGCTGCAACAGGTGCCTTTTACTTCCAACCGCAGCAGGGTTTCTGGGGCTGCCTTAATCCTTGCTAAATTAAATGTAAAACCTTGCCAAAGTGCCAAGGCGTGGATCAGCCCCTGCACGGCTGCTCCTCTGCACGCCGCCGGCTGCCCCCGTTACRTTTCTGCCCTTCTGACCTTCCCCGCTGAACTTCCGTCGAGGAAACGCGGAGAAATCAATTAAATCCAGCACCGTTTAAATTTGTTTTCTGGCTCCTTCAAACAGCAATAAGTCACAGCGCAGCTGGGGAAAGCTTTTTTGCATTTTGAAGCTTTGCATCCTGTATCTGGGCAGGGTGGGAGTTGCAGATAGTAGCAAGCAGTGAGTGTAGAGAGGTGTTGCAGAGGTGGACCAGGTTGATGCAGGGACAGGGACGGTAGAAAAGGCTTCTACGACGTAGCTACTTCTGCAATTAGCTACTTGGGACCTAAAGGAGCGAGGGATTTCTGGGCAAAGTGCAGATCTATAGAGGCGATGGTGCCACGCGTGTGAAAACCGGCTGGAGGGTTTCCTCGGTGAAAASCGGGGAGGGAGAAGGACAGAGACGGAGGGACTTCCAGCCGGGCGAGGAGGCGTGCCAGGGAAAAGGGCCAGAAATCCAGGGAACKGGGCCAGGGCAGGGTTATTATAATTCTTGGGAGGATTGATTTGCCAGCTACTAAAGCAAAAGAAAGCAGCACCCTGAAATGGAGACTAGCTATTTTGCAGCAATTAGCTGTCACTGCCGGCTGCTGCTTTTGGAGGGGAGCCGAGGGGCAGGGGAGGCGAGGGCCCGCGATGTTTTCGGGTGGGATGCTTGCACCCCTCGCTGACACTTTGGGGGTGTCCATCAGACCCTCGTGCCGTGAAGCTGGATGCACGCATCGTTTGGAGAGAAGGGGGTTGTTGCTGTCCTCCAAGGTGCCTCGTGGCCGGGAGCTGCTGTAGGATGCCGGGTGACAGGATTTTAGGTCCCTGTGGGCTTATAAAGGCACAACAGTCAGTTATCGGGGTCATCAAATTAGTAAATCGGACCCTGCTTGGCGAGGCTGTGGGCATCACGGTGCGGGAAGGGACACGGCTCCCTGCCAGCCTGGAGGGCTGCCGGCAAGGGTTCAGCCCTCCCCAAAGCCCCTAAAAACAGGACCTCCAGCAAGCAAGGAGTTAAAGGGACACATGCATTGCAATGAGCGCCTGTACACTGCATGGTGTATTTATATATGTGCCACTTATGTTTTTACGTGGTGACTGTGCATATAGCCCGGGCAGGAAGGCGTACGCGCTTTGCAAATACCTGTCGGGATGCGGGCGCTGTGCTGTGGGAGAGGGAAGCGGGGGACGAGTCAGTTGATGGGGGCAGGAGGACGATGGCAGGAGTCTCTTCTTTTTACAGAAAGTGAAAAATCAATCCTTGACCTTTAAAGGAGTTTATGAATTCCTGGCTTAGGGATCGATGCACATTGATTTTTGTGTGTCTGCGTGGGCTCGCCGTGTACACTATCAGGTGATGAAAGCTGAGTTTTGCTGAGTCTGGAGCGGGCAGAAGCGGGTGCTGTCTCTGCCGAGCTGCCAGGAGTGAAAACATTATTTTTCCTCTTTGCTCCCTGCCTTTTCCTCCGTGGCAGCCGTGAGTCTGGGGGTCGAGGTCACTTGCAGATACTGCGTTTGGTATTTCGGTGACATAGCACCTCCCTGCCTCCTGCCCTGCAGCACGGAGGCTCTCCATCACACCGCAGAGCATCCAACAAAATGCTCCTTCCACCTCCCGTGTCCCGCGGACCTGCCCGGGGATGTTGCGGGCTGTCTCACCTCGTTATTTAAAGGATCTGCAAGAGGGGGAAGCTGCTGGTTTGTCTTGGGGGGCAGCACCACTGTCCGTTCTCCCGAATCATTCAGGATGGGGCCATGCCTGCTTGCTCGGGGGGGTGATTTTTGGCAGCGAGCAGGTATGGCTGCGGTGTGGCGGTGGAAGGGAGGACAGAAAGCTGGTCCTGTGGGTGCATCCACATCGCAGAGACTTAGTGGCAATCGGGGTTGTCACTCTTGCGTTAACCCTTGGATGACGTGCCCAAGCCCAGGCTAGCAGAGGAGGTGCTGGTGAGAACCCAAATTCTGGTGACGACTGCCTGGGTAGCAGCAAGCAAAGCTTTCCCATTTCTACCCCAATAAAACAGCAGGTTTCTCCAAGACTGCAGACTCAGCCAGCGCTGAAGTTAGCTTAATGAATTAAAACTCCGCGTGGCTTGACCTCGGAGGTGTGACGTTCCTCCTTGTGAATGAGGATTTAAAGGAGGAGATGTGCTGGCAACCCGTTTCCCGACCTGTTCCCACCAGCCGTGTGAGCAGAAGCAAGGCCCTCCTGTGCGCATTTCTATATATATTTAGTGTACATTCACGTCCGCCCACTGATCTCCCGAGATGAAGCCGTGCGAGCTGACAGCTGCAGAGGAGCCGAGAGGTGCTGGGGGTGGGATGGGAACAGAAGGGCTCTGAAGCCTGCTCAGCTGCTACGGGCTGGGGAGGGGAGCGAAGAGCCAGAAAGGCTGACGTGTCTCAACTCACAAATGCAGAAGAAGGCATGGCACGAAATATCGGCGCCCGACGGCGCAGGCCTGAGTCGAGTCTCTGGCGTAACGTGAGGATAATTGCAGTTTTTCCGCAGGAAGCCCCGGTTCTTAATGGGYCAAAAGCACCAGCTGATATTTAAGGGGACTACGCTGGGGTTTGGCACGGATGGGTTTGAAGAGCTCTTTCTCCGTCCCGTGAAGTGTGGGAAAATAAGGTGATGGGGTTTGCTCTTGTAACGGGGAAACTGAGGCACGGAGAGGGAAACAACCCAGGGAGGCTGCAGCAGAGCCAGGAAGCATCACCAAGGCATTTTTCAGAAGATCCATCTTTTCCCCTTGCATCCTCCCTCGGGGTATTTTCCAAATCTTTGATCTACAGTGAAATTTGGTAGGAAAYGTACTCGCCTGTGCCGTCGTAAAATCTACCTTTATTAATTAGTAACATAACGGGGTGCCAGAAACCTCCTGAAATGTTGCAGCGTTTCTTGGTTTTAGCCACCTTTGATACTTATGGTGGATCCRTAGTGAAATGCAGAGGCTCCCCAGCCTCGTCTCTGACCATTGTCCTCTACTGTGGCGTGGATGACAAGAAGAAGATGCTTCCCTGTCTTCTGGTGGTTTTCTCTCTGCATCCACAGATCCTGGCTAACGCACGCTCCAGGACTTGGTGTTGGCAGTGTCATGCCAGATCTTCCCTTGGAAAAAAACCACTGACTCCCCTGAATCCTAGAGCTGCCAGACCCGATGTGGTGGGAAAGGGCTGGAAGGGAGCAAGTGGATCAGGAGATGGGAAGCGGGTYCTGCTGACACCGGGGGCTTTATTCCCCACCTCAGGACCCTGCCTGGGTAGGGTTTGGGGGTCCGCAGGGTGGGAGCTGCGAGGGAAAACAAAGCCGCCTGGTCGGCGCCGATTCTGACGCCACTTTATTTAATCCGACAATTTCTCCAGCCTCTCCTACTGTCTCTTCTAATGTATTCGTATTTGTTTGATCTCCTACAAACTTCCCCTCTCTGATCTTCTGATGAAATAATAAATCTGGAGCCCTTGAAGACACTTCGCGGCAGGAGAGTCTAAACGAAAACCCTTTTAAGCATTTAGAGTTTTTTAATGTGACAATCCCCTCCTGCAAGGGTACCGTATGTACTGGATTGCTCGTGGCTGCTCCCTGCGAAATACAGGGCCGTAAAACCTTGTTATTTCCAAGGCTGGATCAGTTTCCCTGTCTATGGAAACACAAGGATGTGGAATATCCTCCTGCCCCATGGCTTAACTGCTGATGAGCAGATGCAGRGGATACTCACGCTTACCTTTGGAAAGATGCACATCTGCATCCAGGGTGCGATAGGTATACGGCAGGCTCGCTGTATGTGCGGCATGATGGGGAGGAAAGAGGAGTTTGAGGGAAGGTATTGCTTATTTTCACTCCTTAARCTGCTTTGAAAGATAAAACCCCAACAAAATGGGTAGGAATGGTTTTTCTGACACCTGGCTGGTGAATGAAAGGRATAGGGGCAATTATGGGCAGCTCTACTCATTATAAATAGCGATAACAACCTTTGTACAAGCTGTGGTCTGATCTGTTTGCAGTCCTTGTGACTCCGGTTCTAAGGCAGGAATTAATTAAAACCACAGCCTGGGAACTGCAGACAAGTTGGATCCAGGTCCTGAGTTTTACTGGGAGCTCCTTAATGGCATAAAAGCTCTCTCGGACTACCCACAGATGACACCRAAGTCTCCTTTTAGTCAACTTGAGACGTGAGAAAGCACCTGAGTGTAAACGGATGGGGCTGCAGCAAGCACGCCGAGCGCTCGGCGCCCTGCCGCAGGGCTCCCTCCCGCCCGCGGGGTGATGGAGAGCCCCTCTGCCCGGGATTGAAACGGAATTTAAAGGATGCTGTCAGAGAGACGGCTCCGCGCTGCTCCGCCGAGCCTGCCCCAGCCCTGATCGTTAGAGCTGCCGAACGGTGACCCCGGCTCCAGCGTTTTCCAGCACTCGGGCACGGATGCTCTGCAAAGCCTCTCCTGAGCCCCCTGCGCTGAGCCGGCAGCGATTTGTGGGGTCTTTGCAACTTCCCTGCAAAACCTTTTCCTCCCAGCTGTTGCTATAAGCGCAGCCTGGGAATGGCTGTCTTTTGGTTTAATATTAATATTTCAGGAGCGTCGTGTCGTGCTGTCCTTACGGTTTTCTCCTCATACCGACCCTGAGAAGGAAAGCAGCCGTCCCCCTTTGCTACTGCAAAGGTAAATGCTGCATTGTGTCTTGCACGGCCAGGCACCGCTGCTGAAATCAGAGGGCTCTGGAAAACGCAGTGCCATCGTGTGGCTTTGCTCCTGGTACCTGTTTGCAAGGGCTAGAGGCTTGGCGTCCCCACGCAGCTCCGCAGAGCCGGCCCCGGGATGTATTCCCCGTCTCTTATTTCTTTACAGCGTGTAATGATATTTTGTCCGTTTAGCGGGTTCGGCTGCTGCTGCTCTTCATTGCATTGGATCCCTCAATCTGCACGGTCTGATTACATCAGTGTCCAGGAGCCCCCTAATTGCGTTTGCTGGCGTTTAGGTTTTGCTGAGGAGGAGGGCAGGTTTGGGGAAGCCGGCAGCAAAAGAGCATCTTTTGCTGGGAAATGAAGCGGCTCTGAGCCGGGTTGTGCATTTTTTGCCGGGCAGAGCCATGTTTAGGGAGTCTCTGGAGTACGAAGGTGCGTGCGATGGCAGCCCAYGGGAGGTCCTGGGTCTGTGGTGCTCCAGTACCGTGGGGTTTTGAGCTGCTGGGTACTTGGGGGCTGGTAGACTTTCAGAGCACATCCTAGCTCTGAAATAGCAAGTTTAACATGCGCGGAGCTCGTGCCGTTGGGTAACTGACCCACCAGGTCTGCGCCCAGCAGCCATACCCCAAAATCTCTTCAGCCGTACATGCGATGTCCTGCAGAACGATAACGTGCTGCAAAGGCATCCGCAAAGCCCTCCGAGCTGCAGGGAGATGTCCTGCTGCCCTCTCTGCTGTAAAGGGAAGGGAGCATGTCCGTCAGTCCTCAGAAATGCCACCAAATGGCTTTGGGAAGTGTGTCGCGTGCCAGCTGTAGACCATGAGCCACGCAGCACTCATGCTGACCTCTGCGAGCCCCGGCAAGGGGCCAGCCTCCTGCTGGAAGGTGGTACAGCCCAAAGGTGCCTAAAAATTGCAAACCCTTCATTTCTAGCCAGGGGGATGTACCTTTCCCTCCTCCTGCCTTGGGGTGGAGATGATGATTCCGTTTCTCATGTGCTAATGGATGTCACTAAGTGCTTTGCGAAAGCTTGCATGGCTGCAGAAGCGCCAAGCGCTGTCATTATTTGCGTCCCAGGGGCATTGCGAAACTTTGGTCAAGAGCGAGACCGACACTTTGTGCTGGTTTTTGCACGYGGGCTGGCCGGGGCTTTGCACAGAGAAAAAAGGGGGGAGGCAATGGAGATGGAGAAAATGGCTTACCCAAGGTCACTGAAGGAGAGAACAGTCCAGGTATTTTATTTCCAGGACCAATAGACTTTCCTTGTGCTTCTTTTTATCATCATAGTTCTCCTTTTTTTCCCTTTTCCAATGTTGGCACCTGCTGTTTCGATCCCRTCCGTTGCAAGTGTTCGGGCAGTCAAACACCCGGATTGGCTAAACATCCTTAAGTGATTTTAAAATGAGGGGAAAAACACGAGCTAGGAAGAAAATAATGAAGTTGGTGGCTCTGAATCTTAAGCAGTCGCTTCGGTCGGGACTGCGCGGTGCACAGGGATGAACTCACCCCCTTGCAAAGCTTGCCAGCCAATTGGCGGTTCCCTCAAGCCAAGCTGCTTTATAATTAAGTGATAATTGTTTTTGCTGGGGAGCACACAAGAAAGATAAACAGCTTGAAGAATCAATAAGCATCAAGGTCGTAGGCTGAGTTATTTACTGAATCATCTGCAATTTATCTCCCAACTTTTCTGTACAAAAGAAAACAGTGACTATTTCACAGAGGGTTTAGAAGTACTGGGGTGAGCATCCTTACTTTAAAACAAAGCAAAACATTGCAAGTTTGGTGGCTTCGTTTGCAAAACCTTCAGAATTAACCAAGGAAGGTTTGGGAGCAAACTGCCAAGGTGCGGTAGATTTATCCACGCACATGCATGCGCACGTCCACGCATGCACTTGCTCTCTTACATTGGTTTAACCAAATCGATGTGAAGCCCTGTCTAGACACTTACTTCTCATTAGCTTAAATTTGTCCTTAATTGCCATAGACCAAACCCCGGTGAACTTGGCTTAAACTGAGCCGTGAGCAGCCCCTCACATCCGTGGATTTGAATTGCTTTGAAGCTGAACTCTTGCTCGGTGCGCGGTGTCGGGCGGTCGATGAGCACGGCAGAGGGCTGGAGGGAGCAGGAGGACCTGCGGAGATCGACATTTTTTGCTAGCGGCAGCTGAAAGTGGCCTCTCTGGGCGAGGGCTGTGTGGGGGTCCCAGCTTYGCTCTTGGCTTGGTCCAGTTGCAAAGGGCTGGCTATATGCATGCTACCCTAACCTGAGAGACTGCTCCTGMAGGCTAATTAATGCATCGATGCCTGTAGGTGACAGGTCTGTTGTCTCCTCCTTTGTGGCATCTCATGCAGGCTTTGCTGGAGACCCTCCGTGTATTCTCCAATCCCTGAAATAACAGTTATGGAGCGCTTTCCACTGGGAGACCTCAAATCTGTTTATTATCCCTATTTTACTTATGAGCCAGTAGAGGGGACCCAATGGGGGATTTAACTTGCTCAAGGTTATCTACCGAGCCAGCAGCAAAGCGGGGACCCCGGGTCCCAGCCTGGTCCATTATCCACTGGGCAGCACCATCCCCTTGCACTGTGGTCTAAAGGGGATGTTCAATTTATACAGCCTCAAGTGAAGTGCAGCAAAGACTTTTCCCTGGGTAGCAACACGCGTTATCCTCATTAACTTATGTGAAATCCAAATAATAGTGAGCTGCAGGACTGATAAATGAATAAATAGCCCAGATATAGGACCCACATTTCCAGCACTCTGGTGCCTTGAGTGCTCTGGGTGGTGGAACATCTCTATTTAAAATATTTCCCCTTTGCCGAGGGTTCGGAGGAAGGTGTTGCATGCTGTTTCACCCGTGGCAGCACCACGGCTGGCCCCGAAACAGATTAATGAGATCAAAATCAATCTGGCAGCGYGCTCGCTGGCACGGGAAGGCTTTTGCCAGCGCCGCGGCTGCGAGCGGCTCTCCTGCCGCGGTAATCTCTTCGTGCCGGATTCCACCTCCCTGCGTCTCGCTGTATTGATTAAGTAATGTCGCTGCTAGGCTTGTTTTAGATAAAGTAGCTTTGTGGATGGCAAAGGGCCGGGTGGATGCCGGCGCTCCTGGCTGTCGTTGCGGCAGGGAGGTTTCTGGCAGGGGGGTTCTGGAAGAGCTTGAGCCCGACCTGCTCCTCTCTGATCCCTGAGCTTCGGTCTGCTGCAGGACCCTGCTCCCTGGCTTCCCCCCTCTCCTTTGCACGGGCTCCCCGCAATGCTCTCAGAGACACTGCTGGACCCTCTAAACCCCACAGCTTTTAGCATCCCTAATCTCTTACCAGCCTTCCTAGTTCTTTCCCTTTTCTCCGTAAGAGCATCCCTCCCCTTTTTCAGTCTCCTGCTTTGTAGTACCCTGATGATCTCCATCTCTTTCCTCCCCCTCCGACCTGCAGCATCCATTAGTCTCCCTTACGTGGCTGCCAAAGCATCCTCCTATTTCTCCGTCCTGTATTTTWTTTGTGAGCAAAAGCACCAGAGCAGGTACTCGGAGCCTGCCGTGCTCCCGTGGCATTGGAGCTGAATTTAAACGAAGGCTGGAGAGGGCCGGCTCAGTGAGCTACCGGGTCCCCAGTGCTTGCGGATGGAAGTGGCAGGAGCTGGCACGTTAGCAGGGATTATACAGCCCATAGCTGCGTCCAGTCCTCCGCATCCAGCCTGGACAGCAGAGCAAATTTCTGGCATCAGGTTTTCACATCTCTACTAGCTGTCTTGTGTGGTAGCAATTCAGACAAGGTCCGCGGTCCCCTTGGACTTAGAGGAACGATATTTCATTTTTCCCCTAGTCTGCCTGGTCGGTGTTTCGAGATGCTTCCCGGGCTGTGGAGTTCACGGGTTCAAGTAGCCATCAGAATGCTATTACGTGGCGATCGCTGATGGGAAAAAGTAGGGCTGCTTGACCCAGAGGYCCCTCCCGGTCCCCTGTACAACCCTCTTTTGTCCAGCTCTTGGCCCTAACGCAAAGCCGGCGAGCCGTGCCACGACCCCCTCTCCTGCGCGTCTGCGCTTCGTGCCACCAGATGCTTTCTGAGTACGGCGCCTGTTATCTCGGGTTCCTTTATCTAATGAATTTATGACACCAAGGAAGCAATTCACACACCTCCTTCACTCCCGGCAAAGGCTGAAGTGCATTACCCATCACGCTAGCGTCCAAAATTACAACTTGGCGTAGATCAATCCCGGCTTTTGAAATCCATTTAAATGGATGTAGCGATCTCCAGCAAGTGAGACTCGAGAGAAGAGATGCTGTGTTAATCTGTAATGAAACAAGAACTAACCCTGAAGGGAAAGACAAGCCAGGGTGAATGGGGCTCTTGTTGGAATGAGCATTTCCCGTGATGTTCTCATTCTCTTTCCATTTTTGTTATATACCCTCTATTTTTCTCGATCCTTTCTTTCTATGCATCGCCTTTTTCCTTTGGAGATGCTCTATATAATGACCCCATCACTTGAGTTTTCCCGAACAGAAACGAGTTCTTTCTTTTATTTCATTTGCTCACGACCCTAAGAAATTTTAAATGGAGATGGTGTTAGTGAAAAGCAAGCTGTAAGCGTGAAGATGACAACCTTATATTATATTTATAAAGTCTGCCTTCAGATGAGTCTGAATATACTTTCTGTACTTCAGGAAAGAAACTTTTGAAATTACTCTCCCACATTAYGATTAATTTAATTTCTTAAAGTTGAAGTGTTTGCAAAGTCAAAAAGTGCTTCCATTCGCTGTATCCCTGTGTCATAAACTTCTCTGCTTTACAACACAAATTAAATTGTTTTGAAGCTGGAGACTGAAATTTTCAAAAATGCCTAAAGCACTTTGATTAGAGCTGGTTGAAAAAATTTTCTAATGAATCTGTTTTCAAAATGGAAACACGGATTCRCCGAAATCAAATCATTTCGTGGGGCCATCACCATTTTCTCATTTAAAATTCCATCAAAATGTTTTATTTCAATGAAGCCAAATCCCCTTGGTTCAGCTGATCGTTTTGCATGTAGGCCATGCTGCAGTTTGTAGTAGAAAACGGYATTATAAGAGGAATACAAAGCCTTTGAGATTGTTGTGATATTGCTGAGGTCAACTTTTTTTTTTTWWWAAATTGTTTTGGGAAGGTGGGAAACTTGCTTTTTCTGATTAATGAAGAAAACAATGCAGGTTGGAATTTCCCAAGGACAAAAATGTGGTGTTTGCTCCAGCTGTGGTCCGGGTGCCTATTTCTGTTGAGATTTCTCCTAGCACTGGCCCCATCCACCCACCGCTTTCCCACCTCTCCTGYATCAGAGGAGCTCAGCTGTCGCCGCGACTCATAAATCAAAATTTTGTCTGCAGTGTAGCTGGGACGAGATTGCTTTGAAGATTAATTCCTTTGAAAGATTAGGGCTGAGGGCAAGATTAGGACCTTTCTCACCCCTTGAAATGGCAGCGGCGATGTGAAATGTCTCRAGGTCTGAAGGAAATGGCAGGGCTGGGTGGTTGCGGACGTGGTTGTGGTTGTGTTTGGGGAGGGCTCGCCCGGAGTGGTGGAGCAGCGGGTCTCCATAACGAGCAGAGGGTCACCATAAGCATGGTGACCATGCATGCATCTCCAGCACCCTGATCTCCACCTCCTCTTGGAGAACATGCTTCCAYTGGAAATTTGGGAATTGCATCCTGGAGGCTGTGCTCCCCCAAATCCTATCCCAGTACTGAGCCATGGGGACCTGCAGTTCTCAATGCATCCCTACAGTGCTTCTGCATGTCTCTGTCATGCTTTGGTTGAAGCCCATAAATGTGGTGCCACCGGTTGTGCACCACAGTCTCTCCATATGCAACGGCAATCGCTAATTCTCTTTGAACATAGAATATTGTCTTCTGGGGTATGGTCTGCATGATAGGACTCCACCTGAGGTCAAACCCTCCCGTGCTAGTTGTTGAAACGATGAAGGAATCATCCATATCTAGAGGAGTTTCTTTTCTAGTAGGGGATCAAAGCATGGAGGAAGGAGTGAAGGTATTGCAACCCTATGTCGTACGCCGCAAAACAGCGCTGAGCTGACTCRGAGAGAAGCCACCAACCTAATAAAAGCTTTCCCAGTCTCTTCAGAGCTCAGCCTTGCTGCCGAGCTCCCACTTTTTGCAAAACCAGCTCTGGTACATCCCTCATGCCCATGCCATTTTTCCCCATTTTTTGCACGATACAGGGGTGGCAGAGTTGGGGTGAGAGCCCCATCCCTGAGGTCCTTCCCTGGTACTGCTTCCCATGGACCTTGACACCCCTGTGCTGCAAAATCCCCCGAGCGTGCCGGGCTGGCCGGCCGGGAGACTTTTCAATTTCCCGGTGCTGGCAGGTACAACGCGAGGGTTGGGATTTAGGGCTTGGCCCAGCCATTTCTCCTGCCTGCTTGCCAATTAATCCCCTGCCGAGTAAATACATTCCCTACACTTTATCATCCTGCAAAGAGTCTTAAAGACAAACAGAAAAGCAAGGAGGAAACAAAACAAGCCACCCGCCAATAAATTAAATGCACCAAGGAAAAGGCAGAAAAGACCAAACAAACCCCAAGCAGCCCCTTCCTCTGAGTTAATTAATTGGAGCCCTGTTTGAGGACAAGCATGGTCTTAAATCCCCCATTGCTGAATGCAATTTTCTCAGTACAATCACTCAGTGTCCCTGACGGACAGGAGCCCAATCACTTCTCGACAGAAGGCGAGCGGTGCTGCAGCACCGGAGTGAAAATAATAGATTTTTAACACTACTGCAAGGCTTGTAAATACCCAACGAGAAACAATTCCCCCCCCCAAGCACCCCTCTGTCCCTCTGCGGGGGCCACCGTTGACTGGAGATCTTGCTGGGCTTCAGCTGGTGTTTCCTACAACAGGAGACAAGGTGGGGGTTGACTTCTCCCACCGGTGTTTGCAACGGGTGCGGGAACCTGCAAATGGTTGGACCGCGGGATGCGGTGTCTTATTTTCCGTGGAGGCAAAGACCACGCTCCTACCCCTTGCCCCATCCCCGGGGTGGGAGGACAACATCTTGGGGTGTGCAACCACCGTGCAAAAAGGCTGGGAAGGAGAAAGGCTGGATGGGAATTGCRTATGTGCAAGCAAATGGCCCGAGTAAAACTCCGGGATGCATTTCGCGTCGCTCCGAGCAGCTTTTAGCTATTAAATTGCCGGCTGCGTCCTTGACTATGAACCAGCCCTGAAGATTTTGGTGGCTGTATATGCAGCGCCGGCCAGCCGGCGTGGGTCGTGGAGGTCAGCGCTATTAAAGGCCTAATTTTCGGGCACAAGGCTAACGACTTAACTATGTTTATAATATCAGCAAGAACCCATGTCAAATCCATTGTTGCATGATGTGACCAAATCCATTGCTGCTCACATGGAAATCAATTACTGCACATTAGGGAACATTTAACACTTGAGCCTTTTCCGCCGCGTTGTTTGCACGGTGTGGCTGGAGGAATCATTATCTGCCGCTCTGGAAATGGATTTTCTCTTTTTTTTTTTTTTTTTTTTTTTTAATATCTGTAACAAATGCGCACAGGTACGAAGCAAAACACGCTTGCAAAAGCGCTTGGTTAATGGCGAGGGGCTGAAGCAGAGCCCGTGTGGGATGGGGGCGATGGGCAGCGCACGAGCTGGCGTTACTACTGCCAGCGCTTACCCCAGATGAGTGGGAATAAATGTTTTCCTCTGCCGTGTTCACACGTACTCTTCTATCTGAGGYTTCTGTCTCTCGGAGCCACCTCTCCCACGCAGGCAGCAGACGTCCCCACACCCATTGGCCCATGCTTTGGCGTTTCTTTTGTCTTTTCTGTGTATTTAACAAAAAAAAAAAACCCCGACAAACAGACAACCCTGCACGTTCGTGCTGGTGTTGCGGAGGATCGAGGAAGAAAACCGCGTGTTGGGACGTGTTTTGGTGGCAGTGGGTGGGGGAGAGCCTGTGCTGGGGTGCTGGGGGAGCTTTGGCTTCACCTTCCTCCTCAAACGCGCTCGCCTCCTGATGYTTGCAAGGGCTGAGGAGGGATCTGAGGACGCGGGTAGGCAAAAGCAATGYGTAATAGCGGGAAAGGAGAATCCCCCTCCTGCGTAACGCGATGGAACGGAGCTCTTTCCCACCTTGGAGCATCCCTTCCCATCTCGGGGTGGGGGGGTCCTGGTGCATCTCTCCTTTTGCAGCAGCCCTGTGCGCCCCTCTCCTTGCACCCTCTCCCAAATACCCAGCCCCACATCGGGTTTTTCCCTTTTACACCCRCTTGCACGTCCCACCTTTTCCCCCRGCACTAATGCACTCACTTAGCAGGCGCCGGCCACCTTTCTTCTCCCGCGCACACCCTCGCACACGCACGGAGATGAAGGAAATGGATGAAGGTTAATTTTTTTTTTTTTTTGTCCCTCTCATAATGACTCATCCATAACGATTTCTATTGGTTATACTTCCTTGTGTGACAGAAACAATTTACTGCATTCCTGCAAAGCCTATTTTCTCTGCATGATCTGCTTGTGTGGAGGTTTGGGGAAGTAATTTACAGATATTTTGCCTCAAAATAGCTTACAAAGACAAAAGAGTCCTGTTGACACCAAGGTGCACTCCTCGTGAGCGAGGGAAATGGGATAAAACAGCTTAAAAATAAAAACATTTTATTATAGTCACTCAAAGTCAAATTCTACATCACACACTGCGGTCAAAAGCTCCTTTTGCCGGTGGGGCCTCGGGGAGACGCAGGGCTTCTCCGAGGATCGCTTTYGATTCGGGCTTGGGTTGTGGGAGGATCCTACATCCCTACTAGGTTTGGGATGCTCCTTACGGATCTGGCCCTGTATCTTCTGCTAGAGGGGAATGCCAGCCCCGACACAGCTGTGGGTCGTGCGAGCAGAGTGCTCCCCAGCCTCCGTCGGGCACGATTTCGGTGCACCTTGCTGTAGGATGGGGGCCAGAAGCCCGGGAGGAAGCAGGGGCTCGTGAAACGATGCATTTTGGCAGAGCCCAGGTTTTCTTTCTGTGTCGGTGCCCAGCAGCCCTGCCGTAAGCTGCCCGCCTAGCCAGGCTGCTGCCCGCGCTTGCAGCTCTCTCCCCTCTCCGTGAGCAATAAGCTCTGAGATAATGACTATTCAAGGTAATTTGCTCAGGCAAATGCTTCTGSTAATGTGCTCTGTGATGGATAGCTCAGTTATTTCTTGGGTGTCCACTACTCCAGGACCTAATCCCCCCCCCTCCCTGCTTGTTTCCATTGCCCCACCAGCTCGGCATCTCCTGTGCCTAGCAGGGCACGGGAATCACTTGTGGCTGATTCAGATGGAAGCAGTGGGGGGACGTTTCATGTTTGCTTCTCCATCTGCTCGTGCACTTGGCCTTGAATTTAGTTAGCGGGCACGGTGGCAGAAAGGTGAGCGTTGCCATCCGCTATGAAAGCAGGCAGGGTTTTGCCTTCTCCTGCAGYCACTGATGTAGATAACAACCCCCCCGGGCTGGGAGCAAAGGCCACTGTCACTGKCACGCCAGAAGGTCCACGGGGCTGGAAGCAGGTCGATGTGTCAGGCGCTGGGAGCCTTGGCCAGGCATGGGGGATAAATTAGAGAGGGCGAGAGGAGGGGGAAAAGATTTCTGGGCTGAAGAGCTGGGATGCGTCGATCGTCACAGCTGGAGTCAAAAGGATGCGGTGCGCGAGATGCATTTGAAACCTGGGAGTCGGAGCAAGAGCATTTGGTGTGAGCCTGTGCTGGCTTAACTTGAGATGGGGGAGCGCAAAAAAATACCCGCTGGCCTAACCTTTGTGCCTTGCACCCAGACTGAATCCAGTCCGGGTGCTGCAACTGGTCTGTCAGTGGTACCTGCCTCCTAATTGTTTGGGWTTTACTGGGGACTCTTTCTTGTCTTTTTGCTTTCCCTTATTTCCATGCTCTGTTGCTTTTTTGGGGAAAGAAGAAGCTCCTTTTGTGACCTGGTGCTATGAAACCTAAACAGACCAGAAATTTCTTAACACATGCTGCTTTAACACATGATGCTCTTAGGAGACTTGCAAGCGAATTGCAWGTGTCAAGGTCAGGACGAGCATTGGCCATGTCTCTACACGCCACTTAAAATGATCCACCGTTCTTCAGCTTAACGTAGGGGTGCATTTTGGATGCAGCCCCTCTTGGTCCCACTGCATCCCACAGGGCTCCCCATGAAATACTCTGTCT
Organism: Oceanodroma leucorhoa; assembly: GCA_030449065.1. NCBI lineage: Eukaryota > Metazoa > Chordata > Aves > Procellariiformes > Oceanodroma > Oceanodroma leucorhoa. The sequence continues at coordinate 2,300,879 of JASVER010000066.1, forward strand.
GGAGGTGGATAGAAACCAAAGTTTGGCTCCTGCATGGACCCTCCCCGTGTTTTTGCATAAGCTGTTGGTGGCGTGCTCCAAAAAAAATGGATGAAGGCAAACGGTAGAGATGTGATGCTCGAGGGAAGAGCTTGTGCCGCTGGCACCGCTCTCCCTGCACCCTGGAGAGGCCAAGTCAGTGACTTGTGCAYGGTACCTGCCTCCTTCCAGCATCTGAGTGCCCCTTGCCGTCCCCTCGCAGGGCAGCAGCGTGTCGGAGGGGGTCAGGAGAATCACGGACCCGGGCGTGGGGAAAGGCAGGCGCTTGTTTGCGGGAGCGGGTCAGCGGGTAACGCCGGCGGCAGCARACACTGGCTCTTTATCCCCCTCCTGCCCTGCAAAACATAAGCCCTCTTGTTGCKGCGCATCGTGCTCGCAGCAGCGCCCGAGGAGCGGGTTCGAGTGCCGCTGCAGGCTCGGGCCAAAGGCTATCGTTACCCGAGCCCTCAACGGGCCCTTTGTGCGGGGGAGCGAAGGCAGAYGGTTGCGAGGTGAAGCCCGTTGCCTCTCCGCGTGCTGTGGGTGACCAAACACCATGTGGCTTTGTCACATCGGTCCCCGCTGCAGCGGAGGGTCTGGAGGGACTTGGTTGCCCCGAGTGCCTGCGGTCCTGGTTGTGTTTGGTGCTGAAGACAGCCAGGAAGAGCAAGAAGCAGCATCCTCGTTTTCCATCTCTCCCCAACATCACGTTTCTCCTCCTTTTGCTCGCTTGCCCAGCTCCCTGCGCGGTCCCAGGGAGCTGCCTCGGGGAAGGCTCAGGGGCTGCTTTTGCAGCTCAGGAGCAGCTGTGGATATCGCCCTCCCTGCCCGAGGGCTGCAGAGCTGGGTTTGACCATCTCCAGGAGATGAGAAAAGGTGGTGCTTCTCCTCCCGAGAGCAACGGAGGAGGCCACATCAAGGTTTTAACCTCTCCCTGGTGAAAGGCCTGTTGATGGACAAACGCCAGTCCGGCAACAGGAGAGGGGAATCGGCTGCTGCGGACAGGCAATAGGACAACTTCTCGCTTTGCTGTGGCTCTGCTGGTGAGCCTGGTTACAGCCCTGCTCTGCTCATGCACCTCTAACGATGGCATGTCCTCATCTGCTCCGGCTGCTGCACCTCCCGTCCTATTCCCCAACGATGCCGCAAGGATGCTGGTGAGCGTGTGATGGTCTGTACCAGCACGTGTAAATTAGCTCCATCCCTTTGCAGGCAGGGAGCTGCTGGCGTTACGTACCATCTAAGCGTGCACAAGCGGTGGCAGCAGTTGCAACCAGATCCAGGTCGAGGTCTGAAAGCAAGACCGGTTTGCACTCAAGGATAACRTCTAACGCCAAGGGCTGGCCGCTGTGCTACTTTCTAATTTTTTGAGGGAAACTTATTTGAGGTGCCGCACGTTGGCCCAGCCCAATTAAATCCATTGTAGGCAATTAGGGAGCATAATTGGCTGATTGGATTTGGGAGGCATAAGGCCACAAGTCGCCTTTCTGCTGGTGTATTCTGCATCCGATGGAYCTGAGCTTGGGGCTCCTGGAGTAAAGCTGCTGATCTGGGGTCTGTTCCCAAATTCAAAAGAACTGTCTGATCTCTGACACTGGGTGTCTGATGCAACCTCTGTCCCCCAAAAAAGTGATAAATTCTGAAAAGTCATTACCAGAGCTATTTGGACCCAACTTTCCTTGTGAAATGTCAGGGGGTGATTGCTCATAATTTTGCTGATTTTTGAATTTTTAGACCATCCCTCCAGCATTGATGCGAAACTCTCACCTGAAATTTTAGCTATTGAAAATTCYCCTTTTGAAAATATAAAACGAGTCCCCTGGGCGCCGAACACRTTTGTTGCAAACGTGGTTCGAGCACATTTTTACTCAGGGCCCTTTTAGAATAATCACACACAAGTCTGGAGGAGCTCTTCTTCCTCGAGCCATCCTGACCCACTGTGAATATTCAGTTCGGTCCCAAACGACACCAGACTTAGAGCAGGTATAAACTTCATCTCTGCGCAGAGGTCTGCTCTTGTGCTCATCGAAGCGTTCAGGGAAGGATTTAAGGGATGTATGCACCTTTTGCGGGTTTCTTGGCAAAAGGCTGAATTTCTCCCTAATTTAGGCAGCTTTGGTCATGTTCAAGGGTCTGCATTTAATCTCCTTTTTTTCCCCGTGCCTGTTGCAGCAGGACAAACCCCCGAACCGCCGGCGTGCAGAGCAGGTAGCAGGGATCTTGCGTAACCGAGCCCCAAAAGAGCAGCCTCGGCCGGCGAGGCTTCTTTCTGTGCTAATTTGAAATGAGGTGAGTGATGGCAAATTGAGTTTCAAGGGCAGCAGAGACAACTTGTCAATTTAGCCKCGGCTCCTCTCTGCCGGTGCAATCCTTAGGAGCTGGATCTGAAGCTTGTTTACGGCAGTGGATATAATAACTGCAATCCCCCAGGTAGATTAAGCAATTTCTTCATTTAGGACTCTCAAAACTCTGTGACATTTTGAGGGATTTTTCTTGACCTTGCGAAGGGCGAGCGCTGGCTTCCCCCGCCACCCTCGTGGCTTTTTTCTAATGACTCCAGGGGGAGAAATAGAGCTTGTCAGGACGGAAATTGCCGTGGGATTGGGTTTGGCAGGGAGGTGTGGGTCTGAGACGTGCTGGGGCATGGGGAAGCCTTCCCACCACCTTCTCCGTTGGGTTTTAGTGATTGCATTCCCAGCGGGGGATGTGGCTCTTTGCTGAGGGATGGGTGAGCAGGTCCCGTCATCTTTGCGTGCCTCAGTTTCCCTGTCTTAAACTGCCCTTTGTTTAAAAAACCAAAATAAAACCACTTAAGAGATTTACTGGCAACGTGTGTTGGGCAAAAGGAAGGAAAGAYTATTTACTCTCGCGGTAGCATCCAAAATCAAACAGGTGCTTTGTGAATACAAGAGTAGCCCCAGTCTTAGCAGTGCTAAATAAAACATCAGACGATGGAGCACCGGGGGAGACGTCGAGGCAGCGGCAGCGGCGGGAAGAAAAGGCGCGAGCCAGCTGCGAAGCCCGTTCCCCCAGACGCAGTTTTGGAAAGCCCTCAACCTGTGACTTCAATCTAAAGCCTGAGCGTGTACTTGTTGTGCGAAAGGGCTTGCCTGACCCCCCCCCCCGGTGCAAAAGCCTGGTCCGCAGGGGTGGAGAAGCAGCTAAAGCTGGAAGCAGCTGCTCACCTAACTCATTTCTTGCAAGGTCTACGTGCTGTCGAGGGCTGGAGCGCGGTTGCAAAGTGAGCTGTAGACGGTGTTGTCTTAGCTCCTCCTGAGCGAAGAGGCTGCTGAGAGCTGCCGGGGGGTTTTGCAGGGGGACCAGCGGAGCAGAGATACGCAGAAATCTCGGCAGCGCTTGAGCAGGCGATGCATTTACCTCCTGYGGGGTTCAATGGGGAATAGGGACCTCTGGCTTGTGCCATGTGAGAATCCCACCAGGCAACCGATCCGCATCTTTAGGTACCTAAACACCTTCGCAAATCTGTCTCTCGGTAGGTGCCAGATCGGATGAAAGCGATAGTGCATCCAGCCCAGGACCCCGTCCGCAGTTGYAGGCACCCCTGGATGCCCAGGGAAAGGTGGAAGGAGAGTTTGCCCTGGAGCAGGCAGAGGAAGAGGTCAGGGTAAGGGGTGAATTGCCGTAGGCAGTGGCATTAGTGGRGAAAATGGGCAATGAGGAGTCTCTGCTTGGATGCTGAAACTCCTCGAGCAGAAAAAAAGCAAATGGAACTTCTTAAATTTTAAGAAAAAAAACCCCAAACAATAGCAACCTGAAAGCTTTCAAGGCAGGGGAGAGGCTGCTGACATCCCTGCTTACCTGCTCCGCTTGCAGCTGATACACTGTCTGATTAAGTCTCAGTAGCAGGAATGTTCACAGTTGCATGTAGGACATGGAAAGTGCCTAATGACTGCTCGAGCTGGCGTAATTCCTAAGTAGGTATGGCATCTGGTTGCTCTGTAAAGGATTTCAGGACTGACAGTCTGTGAGAAGTGATAGAGGAGAGAAATGCCAGAGCGGGGAATTAAACAAATGCACAGATGAAATGAACTCAGTACTGACAAAGCAGGACTGCTCTGGTATTGCCTGAGCCTGGCTTGGGCTCGTGTGGCCGGGGAGCAGCGAGCGTTTTGGGGTGCGTGCATGGAAAGCGGGCGAGGATGGTGCGTGGATGGGAGGGGGCATGCAGAGTGAGCGGTCCTCATCTTTTGGTGATGCTTCTTGGGGTTTTTTGGATGCTCTGGATATTTCCACRTGGAGCAGGGACCTACCGGCTGCTTGCTGCAGGCGCCAAGCAGCAGCTTGCCTCCTAACAGCTTTCKGTGCCTTCTGAGCCAATATTTAGGGTAGAAAGGTGCAGGATCCACCCCCCTGGCCTTTGGCCTGGGGCTGTCTCGCCGTACAAACACTTGCTTGGGGGAATTGTGCCTTATAAATCCCCTTCTCTGCCCACCTTCGCCTCTCCTGCTGTCCCACCAAGCCCTCCCTCCTCTCCACATACGCACCCTCTCCCTGGGTTTTCATTATGATAATTAGGGAATTAAAATAATTTTCAATATTTTTAAACCAAATTATGAACTCATGGGCTGCTTTTGCTACTGCCATATTGCTAAGTGTCTTAATAGACCTATTTCCTATTCAAATATACTTCGTATGTCATTGCTCAGATGGTCAATGTGCAACAGCCACTATAACCATTCTTGGTTGTGCAGTGAGAGTAAGCGACCAGTTTGCGGAAGCCTAATAAAAGAAATTATCTGTGTTTTGGAACAGAAATAAATACCTGGCAAGGACTGTGTAGCTTAGGAGAACGGTGTGTGGATGCGGTGATATTTTAGCATCAGGATGCCAGCTGAAAGTGGGGGTCCTCCAGGCTGTGCATGCCTTTGGGGGGACTGGCTGGGTCACTTGTTTTTATTCCTTGTACCCCCGTTGGCAACGTAGGTGCGTGGGGGAAACGAGCAGCGAACAGGAGATTAGCAGGGAGAAGCTTGAGCGCTCCAAAGGTGGGTTCTTAAATTCATATTTTGGGGCAGGATACGGCTCCGGGCTCTCGGGCTTGATCCCCAATGCTGGAAAAACCTCTCACTGGCTTCAAAGAGCTGCTAAAGCTTGCTGGAAAGCAGGAGGTTGGTTTGCTCCGGGACTCCTGGGTGCTCCAAAAGGCGAGCAGGAGCCCAGCCTGGCTCTTAACCTCCATGAAAGAGGTGCAGGTAGGTTTGCTCTCAGCTGGAGCAGGCTTTCTTCCATCCCTCCCTTCGGGGCTGTCAGGGCTATGATGAAGCAAATGAAATCAATAGTCCAGGGGAAGAAAAAAAAACCAGACCCCCAAAGAAGTCGAAAGTATCACAATAAAGCATAAAGTGTTGGAATAAATATTATTAGAGCATCTTTGGCAGCAATAAAAAGATTAATTTGCTATCGCAGGAAAGAAAAAAAACCAACAATGTGTTTATGCTAAAAATTGCTRCCAAGAATTGCTTTTCATCTAGTGCATTCTATTTTATTGGTTTTTTGCCTTTTCGCCCTCCCCTTCTTCTCCCATCTCTCCGAGATATCTGTATTGCTGTAGGTGATTGTGAAGGTCTGATCTATTGGTAGGATATCCCTCAGACATCTCACGTGCATCTCCCCAGGGCTCCGTGACTTGGGATTTTACTTTTTTTTTTCCTTATTTTTTTTTTTTCCCCACCCTGAAGAAGCTGATTTGCCACCGGCTGCTCTAAGAGGGTTATGCATACTAGACTGGCGACATCTGATGTATGGCCACATTTGGAGCCACAGACTACACCAGCCTTAATAACATTCTTCTTTACAAAGTGCTTACTGTTAAATATTTATGAGACGAGGCAAGAACAACCACCGCCGTCGTCCAGGAGTGCGTGAGCATCCCTCCTCCCTGCGGTTTAAYGGGCCTGCGTTTTGGAAGGCAGGTGGGCACCCTCCCCTTTATTATTCCTATAGAGCTCTGGGCTCGCCAAGCCTCGACCCGCCCTTACCAATCGTGTTTTCAGTGGCTGAATATCGGGCATTACGGATTTACTCGGGGCCAGGGACTGTGTGTGGAGTCAGAGGGCTGTGTTTTCGAAGTCCTCGTAACTGCTCCAGCCTGGCTGGGGTCCAGGGGATATGATTTTTGTTGATGTGCAAGAGGATGGAGGCTCGTGGCGAGCGCTCGGCTGCAGAGCGGGAAGAGTTGGAGTGAGATGCGGTCCTGTTACGAGATGCTTTTTTTTTTTCTTTTTTTTTTTTTTTTCCCTTTTTTTCTCAATTTAGGTTCAAACTCTTCCTCTTACCTTAGCCCCCACCAGCCCCTGGGAGGTCTCCGAGGCTTTTTACACCTCCAATTTAGCTCTTGTCCCACCCATAAGTCTTTTAACAGCTCCGAGTGCCAGTTAGGTGCTGCCAAAGAGTGGCTGAAAGGGACAGAGGTGGCTTTTTTCCGCCCACGAGGAGGATAAAAGCGCTGCTGCCGCTGGCTAACGATGCCTTTCCTTTGGTTTGGGAGGGTTTATTTTGACAGTCGCAGATCCTGGCTCTRTTCTCTGCTGTAGGAATGTATCACTGCTGGCTATTCTAGCGTTACTTACATGCGGCATCGTTAAAGCATATATTATATCCCAAGGGGAGATGGTCTAAACTTAACATTTCCAATTGTTTTAAAGTTATCTGATTTTATCCGAGCGATAACGATCTACAAATTGCGCTAGTCATCTCCGAAAGCGGGCTTTCYTGTAATGTCCTCTTTGCATCGGCTGCCGGGGAATTGCTTTAATAAGCATAACTAGCTCTTATTAGCATTTCCACCCCTAGGTTTGGAGCTTTCTTACGGAGGAGGTGGCTTCACCCATCGCTTTGCAAAGAGGGAACGGGAGGCGCAGCCGGTGAAGCCCGCTGTCCGGGATGCTGCCAGAGCACCCGGCTGCCTCGAGGCGCGTTGGCACTTCTGCCGGAGGTGCCAGCCAAGCTCCCGAAAACCCGCACGTGTGTGTGAAAACGCACAGAGCGGCTTTAACTTCTTCAAATGTCGCCTGTTTAATTTTTAACCTCGGGAAAGGGGTTTTAGTTCGGCGCCAGGCTGAGTTTCCAGTTGGCGCTCCCTTATTTTTTTTTTTTATTATGTGAACACTGAGAGGATGGCGAACACGTYTGTAGCCTCCAATTCAGCAAAAAGCGATAACGCCGCGCGACTGAAACGCTCTTTACTCCGGTAACTTCCACTCGGTGATAGGGAAGGAGCTCTAAACTCTGTCACGGTGGCAGAGCAGTGTTTCTGTACAGCCTGGCACTGCAAGCCAAGGCGCCTTTAACCAAGAAATGAGATTACAGCAAGGAGGCTTTTAGGGTAGATGAATTGGGGTGATTCTCTAGYTTGCTGCTTGCTGTCTGTTTATTCAGGCAATGGGCTGGATCGTAACAATTTATGGGGGATGCTGGATGTGGGGTTTCGCTGCCACCCCGTCATCTCTCCCTCGTGGCGAGCAGAAGTGGTCCCTTAGGATTGCGGCGTGCTCAGGGGAGGCATACGGTCAGGGCTGTGCAGTCCCAGCTCCTGGACTATTTAATGTGAAATCGTGGCTTTRATCTTCCCAGAGGAAGTTTTTAACCCTCACAAGAGAGAATAAGGCRACCGCTGTCAGAGGCCAACGAACGAGAGCCACGTGTTTATGTACACTCTTGATTTTCATGGTTATCTGAGGRCGTTTGGGGCATGGAAGACTTAGTGCCTAGATATTTATTTATTTCCTTGGTGTATCTGTATGGACGGTGCATACGCGGCACGCACGCGTGTGGTGTGTAGGCAGCTCAGTGCGGCGGGGTTGACTGTGCCTCCTTCGCCCCCCAAAATTTCTATTACTGAGCCAGGCGCGCAGTGAGTGACAACCGGGGGACGTCTGGGTGGATGAAGAGGGGGAAAGGGATGAAGGACCAAGCCCTGAGATTGAACGATTTGGCAGGACACTGGTGCTGGAAATGTCATCTGGCTTGACAGTCGCTGCTGTAGGCTTGAAACCATCCCAGCCATTAGATTGCTTGTTGCTGCGGGGTGAGCCCCCAGGACGTGCGTGTTGAGCTGTAAATGGGACACATAATATTCCTAATAATTTCACAGACAGCTCTGTTCATTTCTGAAGTGAGAGGAGACACTTGTGCTATTCCGCCTGGCTCTCTCCATGGTATAATCTCCCATTGAGATTCAAGGCACAGCTCCGCTAATTAAAATGATGAATGCTGGAGGAAGGCTTTGGGTTTGGATTTTTTTTTTTTTCTTCCCCCTTCTTCTGGTAGGTTTAGCTGGTATCTGCACACACAGAGACTGCTCCAGGCAGGGGATATTTGCTCACTGGATGAATACCCAGGATAGATAGAAACGCTCCCGTACCCACACACAAATACCGGCTGAGAGATACCTGAGCCCCGCTGAAAGCTCGTGCAAGCCCGGGCGTCGCGTCGGTGCGCGCAGCCGTCACGGCGTCTTGCACTACGCTTTTCGGAGCCAGCCTCGTGCAACGCGAGAGCTGCCTGTAAGGAAGGTGCTGAGCTGAGCTCCGACGGAGCCGGGTGGTTTCGTGGGTTGAGCATCCTTCCCGTGGCAAGATGTGTCTCCTGGGGACACCAGCCTCGGGACGTGGGGGGATTTAGGGCCACTGCTGAGCTGGGGGATCTGTAGGGCTGCTGGCGCGATGCGCTGGAGCTCCTGCGGAGATGAGGACACCTCTCCGGTGCTGTCCCACGCTCTTGTAAAGAGCTGCCGTGCTGCTCTCTACTGGCAGCCACATATTGGTGACGTGACATATTTTTTTTTTTTTTTTGGCAAATGAAGCTAAGAGGTATAACTCACCTCATCGCTGCCCCTGGGGCAGAAAGCAAGGAGCACGGGAAGCAGTTGCCTTGTGCGTGGCTTACCTTCCCAAAGCGCCGCCGGGGGCTTTGCTTTCAGTTGCCCACCAACACTTTYCTACTTTAAATATCTTGTGATTTAATTAATAACAAGACAGGCTAAATTAAGAGATCTGATGGGCTCTTTTATWCTGTAATTAAAGCCTTTTTTTGGAGTACGGCCTTGAGTACAGGCATGGGGGCACTTGAGAAGAGCACGTCCATGCAGTGGGAAGATCCAGGAGCAGATGTGTACTCCGGCAGGTTGYGAGCGAAGGGAATGAATGAGAAGAAACGCATCAGGCTGGTTTGTGTGGGGGATTGAAACGTTTGTGTCATGTGTGTCATTTAAAGCAGAGCTTTAAATAGGAGCTCTCTAAGGTGCTTGCATAACCGGTGTGCTAACATTAGCTTTTGCACGGGGCAGGGAGGCTATATGGGGAAAAGGRGCTGATCTAGAGAAAGCAGGATTATTTTTCTTGGGTTTTGGGTTGTTTGTTTTTTTTTCTTCTTTCCCCCGTGACATCCTTGTTGCTCTCCCTGTGTTTCTGAACCGGAGGAKGGCAACGGTGGTCAGTTTGGACCTGCCCCTGAGGGTTGGGTTGAGGGTTGGACTTGATGATCTTARAGGTCTTTTCCRACCTTAATGATTCTATGATTCTATAAAAGGATGGCAGGTCCTTGCCACGTCCCTGCGGTGCCGTATGGGCTTGTGCCATCGGGCAGGGAGCTGCCCGGGGCATTCACTATTGTTTCTCCTCCCGACAAGGTGGCTTTTGTCCGAGCCAAGGTGGCTTTTGTCCGAGCATTGGCTCTCAGCTGGAGCATCCCACAACCCACGTCAGAAGCATCCCAGGGTCGTGTCACTCTCCTCCCAGCCCCGAGGGATGGACGAAGCTGCCTCTGGCTCCTCGGCCGCCTTTGCCAGCCCTGGGAGAGCTTTGCATTCAGCTCCTTGCTTCCCCAGGACAGTGAGGGCTGGAAGCGTTTGCTGATTTAAGAGTAAAGCAGGAAGAAAATCGTACCCGGGCCAGAGGGAAAAGATCTCACTTGGGATCACTTGATCGGTGCCTGCTTACCGGCACGGCCTCTGAGCATGCAAGGGACAGGCGACAGCCTCGGGAAGGGGGTGACGTGCATTGCCCCGGGGTGCCAGGGCCCAGGGAGCCGAGGGGATGAGTGTATGGCCCTGCGGAAGCTGGCTTTTCAGCTCTGGATTTTTCAGCTCTTGCATCTTCCGAATTGCATCCAGGCGGGTAGCAACCCCGCACATGCTTTTCTGCTCAGCACCTCTTAAATTCTGCAAAACCCTGGAAATGGGGAACTTGGGTCCTCTGCGCGCTGTCACCTAAGCGTCCCTTTGGGACGCAGCTCGGCAGGGTGAGATCTCATCCCTACGCACTCGGGAATGTGCAAGCAGATAGTTTCCAGCTTAGGTCTAATTTCCATCGGTCTTCAGCTGGCGATTTTGCAGCTAGCTCTTCCGTCTCTGATCCACACAGCTGTGCTYGTGGGGGCATGGAAAGGCATGAAAATCTTCAGGCAGATGCTCCGACTTGAACTGCTCTTTAATTCGGATGATTTAAATGGAAATCGTGAGAGCTTACTGCGGGACGAGTCCAGCCGCTCCGCGGCAGTTGAGCATTGTGTATTTTACGATCTGAGCTTTTGCAGGACTGGATTAGTTTGTTTTCATTTCTYCTCCTGCCTGCTGGTCATCCAACTGTCTCAGTGTTTGGGTGAGATGTAAAGATGCTCAGAAATACCAATAATAATTAAAAATAACAGGCAGTGGAACCAAAACTGCAGCCTGCAGTTTGGCTAGCGGCCATTGGAAACAGCTCAGTCCTGAGGCACAGAGATAGGACCTGCACGAAAACCTCGTGTCCTGGAGGCTCTGGGTGATGGTGGTGGGGTTTCAATGGGTAGTAGCCCCTGACTCATTCTCTAACTCGCCCTGGAGTGTGTCTTTTAAGACGTGTAAGATGAATTTCCTATCTAGATCGAGTCACTCGGCTCCAGCGTCCCACCCTCCGAATCCATCTGGCTTTCTGCCCACAAGATTACGTTCTATAAACCACCCCTAAATGCAGTGCCTGGGAAAATGCCTTTATGTTTTAATTTCCAAATAGGCAGGCAAAATTGAGTGCTCTGATTGGCATCTGCAATCAGAGCCCCATTCAGCGGGAGCTGTGAAGGGAGCTGATTGCAACGAGCACTGCTCTGACCTTCTGGGGCCTCCGCTGCTGCCTCTGCTTCATTAACAGGATAAATATTTTTCCAGAAACAACATTTCTGAGCTGCCAGAAGTCATGACAGGGATGGGGACTACTCTGCGGCATGGTCTGCGCCGAGGCGGCTGACACGCAGTCTATGGCTTAAGGTTTGGGGGATAAATAGGTATTTTTAGCAGGCTGGCGATGCTGCCTGGGACATGGCTGGGGACACCTGGGCTCCGTTCCCGCAGTGCCACCGAGTGGCACAGTGTGATCCTCCCTCCTTCCACGCTTGCCTTTCCYCAGCAGCTTTCCTCCCTCCTTTTAAACTGAGCTCGTGAGCGATGCAGAGCAAGGGACCCTATTTTGGGATGTTTTGTCTCATGGAGCTTTGCTACGCTCCCGGTGCCTTGGGATAACGTCCTGGCAATGACAGTAATGGAACAGTAAAGAGCAACTGTGTCCCAGGAGCACTCCTGGAGCAGCTCAGGGACTTGGGCACGGCTGATAAGCCCCAATCCTCTGCTGTGACCGTGCTGCAGTGCCYACGAGTTGGTACAGCATCAAATACCAGGGAGTGCCAGAGCCTGGTACTCGGATAACAGCATCTGCGGCATCAGCTGAGCCCCTCCAGTGAATTACAGCCTGGTCTCTGCTCCAGGGGCCTCTTAGCATCCTGCAGCCGGTAATAGATGTTTTTAATTCTCAGGGAATTATTGAACAAACATCAGGGAAATATGTTTTACAGTCCAGAGCCGGCTCTGAGCATCGTTAACATTGTTATTGGAGACGAGGCGGATGATTTAAGCAGGGACCTCTGACAAAGATGCACACCTGTCCATGAATAAAAGGCTGGAATTTAATACCCGCGCTGTTAATTAAGAAGAGGATGAGGGTCAAGTGTAGTGCCCGTTTCAAAGGTCTCCCGAGCCCGGCAGGCAAGGTGACAGCGCTAATGCCTCCTTCGCTGCTCCTTGGCATGCCGAGCAGGCATCGGCTGCGAGAGGGGGTCTCGTAAGGGCACGCAAGTGTCGGGCACCTCATGTCAGCTGCGGTCTGATGCCACGTAATCTCAGCACAGAGCCAGGCGGTGCGGCGATGGAAACGAGCAGATGCTGCCAGCTTAAAGAGCGGGAGCGCATCCGTCTCCTATCAGAGCAGAGCAAACTGCCCTTCTGGCCAGGCGCTGACAGCCGTCAGCATCCGCGGCKCCGGCTGGAGCGGGGAAAAGGCTGGCGCGTCCCTTCATCGCACGCCAGTGCCTTGGCAGTGACAGCTTCCCCCCCGACCTGCCAGCCTGCCCCGATGCTGGGCTTTTGGGGTTTCACCAGTTTGTTTTGCATTGAGCAAMAGACGTCCCGTCGCCCTGCAGCAGTGAGCTCCTGAGCTCCTGCATCGCCAGGGATGGCTCAAGGCATCTTACCGGTGCTGGTATAAGTGGATTTGGCTTTGCCTAAGTGAGGGGCAAATGCAGCCGGCTCCGACCCGGGCACCCACGTCCCTGTGCAGAGATCCTAAACTTGAGCAGTTACRTCCACGTCGGCGATGCAGCACTGCGTGCGAGTGCTCAGGCCAGTGTGTGCCTCTGGCCGTTCAGAAGATGCTACTTGCTTTAAGGGTGGCATGGCACGGTTGCACRTCATTGCTCCTTGCTCTGGAGCTGCTCAGGGCTTTGCTAACCATGAGTGCGACGAGGTGATCACGTCTCCCAAGTGATAGACCCTGGCTGGCCACGGCTGCTCTTGCAGATGCAGCGGCACCAGAAATGTTGTGCTCGTATCAGTTTGGCGTATTTGGTATAAATTGTCACAATCCACATGCCAGGGAGCTCCACAGCAAGTGCCTCAACAGCCAAGTGGTGCCAGAGCAACGTCCCTGTGAGCTGAATTCAGAGGTGGAGCAGGGAATTGCATCTTCACGCYGTCTGGGCTGAGATGGTAAAGGGAGAACTCGTGCAACAGACCCTGGGCTGTGGCTGGGAAAAAGCTCCGTTCCCACTCCCTTTACRTCCTCCCTTGGTCTGCTGAGGTTCCTCCTGTTGTATTAGGGCTTGCAAAGACTCAGCTGGGCTGCTGGAGCCCACCTCCCTTGGCCACAGCGGGCACACACCACGGTACGGTACGTCCTGCTCTTGCTTGGTCCCCCTCGTCTCTCGACTTCCCTGGTTAACCTCTTTGCTAGTGACTGAAAATAAAAAGCCAGTGCTAGAAATATGATAATCCTAGGAGGGCCTCAGAAGCAGAAATCTTGTATTTTGGCTGTCAGTGAGCTCTAGAAACGCTGGCAAACACTGATTTTGCTTCATTTGGATGCAGAGATGAGCCTATGGGAGATTTTGGAGAAGCAGAGCTTGTTTGCSTGCATGTTTGAGCGCACAGGCGTAGTCATACACATGTTGGCATACAGTTTGGTTCACTTCCCTTGCATCCCGCGTAGGCAGCCATGCAAGGAAATTACTTCTGCATTGGTTGTGTTCCTCTATTACAATAAAGGACCAGCAGCTGGTGAGCTCCTACTGCTCCTCGGCTGCCTCCCCTCGGACCAAACAACATCTCTTCTCCAACCTCTTCTCCACCCACACATCTCAAATCATTTTCGGTATCCTACTCTACAGCTTTCCTACTGCCCCTGGCTCCTAGGAGAGAAGGGGCGTGATGCAAATGCTGTATCCGTGGCGGTGAGATGCTGGTTTTTGATTAGAAGGGCTCTGTCCTGCTGCCTGCAACATCTATATTTCCTTCTCGTGCGAACAAGAAGATGTTCGCCAACARCTCAAGTGCCTATCTTGCATGCAGCAGCGTAGGTTGGAAAGTCTCTGGCAAGCTCTTTGCAGCTGGATTTCTGGGGAAGCGGCTCCCGTGGGGCTCTGCATGAGTCTGTCTGTGATACTTCTGAGCTTTTTCAACCAAATTGCGCCCAAAGGTAGTGGGTTTGGTGCAGGCAGCTTGGTGGGGAGGGGAGAAACCACCCAGTGAAAGCCGCKGCGGGGGGAGAGGCAGCGGCGTGAGCTCATCCTTTACTAGAACCTCGGAGGATCCCCAGATGAGTGTATTGTTATGAATTCCCCGATGGTGGGGAAAGACTTTGATCAGAGCTTGCACCTCATTAGACATCAGAGAATTGAGCCGTGAGACACCGATCCATAGGCAGCCAGGCTTCATTAGTTTTACTGCTCATGGGACTGCCTGTTTAAGGAACACGTAGATGCTACAAAATTGACTTTTGTTTTTAATTATTTTCATGAGGACTTGGTGTCCCCCCCCCATTATTTTGCTCGGAGGGCTCTAGCGAGATCTTTGCAGCAGGCTTTGGGCGCCTGAAATCGGTACGCTTTGCTTCATCAAAGCAAGTAAAAAGTTTTCTTTTAGTTGAATATTAATGTGCGTATCCATCTGCCGTGTCCAAGGGATCGTATTTTGGATCATGGTTCCCAGCTCRGGCTCCCGATCCCCCGCCGCATGTCTGTGTTTCTCCTGATGCTGCATTGCAGGAACTGAATCCCGACCTGTGCCGAGCTGATGTTTCGATTCAGCCCAAAAAGCCTAAGTTAAACACTGCAGTTCAAGAACACCAGGCAGCAGAAATGTCAAAAAGAAACATTTTGACATTTCCCAACCGAACCTTTTCAGAACTCACTGAAAACAAATAGATGGAAAAGGCAGAGGGACTTGTCAGCGCTGGTTCGGGGGCAAGCAAGCARCTTTCAGAGCAGCAGAAGTCCCTGCGGGATGGAAATCTGAGCKGGCTTTAGCCGTTGAGGCAGAAGCAGTTTGGGGCTGGGTTTGGAGAGCTTTGTGTGATGGGRTTGCATGAGCTGAGCTGCCTGGTTTCCGTGCTCAGCTCTGCCTCTGCCCTGCCCGTGGCTTCAGAGGAGCCTCTGCCCGAGCATCCCTTCTCGCAGAACGGCGGCACGTCCGTAAGCGTAATACCTGTAAAACTCCTCGGCTGAAAGATGTGGAGGAAGATAAATGGGGCTCTGAAAAGCCCGATTTGCRCCATTCTCCTTCTCAGCTGTGCTCTGAGAAGAGAAGTGGCAAAACACAGAAGCCCCACGTGCTACAGACGGACCCCACAGCTGAGGGGAAGGAATTACTCGCTCGCGGACGGCGTTCCAGTCGAGATCACAGCTTGGCGAGAAAATAGAAGCAGATAAGGTGGTCCTCCTATTGCCTCCAACCTACCTGATACAGAAATGGAGAAGAAAAGCCGAGTGCAGAGCAGATGAGAGAGACATTTGCCTCCTTGTGTGCAGGCTGACAAGAACCGGGGATGGACGAATTCATCGCAGGTTCTCTGTCGAGTGGAGGGGGGGGAATAGGAAGCCATCCAAGCTGATTAGTGAGAGGTCTCTCAAAGAGACAGGCTGGCTGGATTTAATTCCCTAGTCAGCATTCCCGGTACATTGATCTCCTCCTAAGCAGGAGGGAGGGGGATCGGAGAGAGGGTTGGTGGGGAGGGGGGAGAGGAGAGAAAAATAGCTTTAGGAGGTGGTGAGAGAATGAAGGCAGAGGGAGAAAAATGAGGAGTGGAAGAAGAAAGGAGGAAAATGGAGAGGCAAATGGCAGGGACGCAGAGGTGGCAGGGATGCAGAACCAGCCTTGGTTATGCTCCGGCTGCGCCATCAGCCAGCACCAGAGCTGCCGCGTGTGATGGAGGCGTTACTGGTGAATAATGAGGGAATCCAGCTGGGTTGTCCTCTGCTTGGCCCTCCTTGCCCGTGGTTGGGAGGGAGCGGCCCTCCGTCACGCTGCCGGCCGTGACCGAGGAAGGGCAGGGGATGCAGGAGCAGTTGGGTGAGGAAGGAGGATGATCAGATGCTTAGAGATGTGCTCCAGAGCATGGAGCAAATGCAGGTAGCTTTATCATCCCATACCTCCTGCAACACCAGGGCTGGAGATGGGAGCGATTAAGTCTTTGCAAGACAGGATCCCCCACTTGCAACAAGCATGAAGCTTTAATTTCTAGCCCCAGCTGGTTGTGAGATATTGGGCATTAAAAGCACATTATTCTGATTACTGTCTCACTTCTTCTTCCACTCTTATTCCTCACTTGGATTCCAGCTTGATTTCAGTGTGTACTCCCTCAAGATCCACCGGTGCCAGAAGTCAGTGCTGTATACCATTCGAAAGCTCAGCCTCCCAGCTTTCAGATGCTATAATTAAAGCATTAATCTCTTACTCCAGCAGTCTGTAAGACAGCAGCTGCTAAAATAACATGGAAGGACTGCTACAAAAAGGTGCTCTGCTTCCAAGAGAACTGCAACAACTTTTAGGGTCAGCAAACATCCTCTTGTGCTCGGGGAGGGTCCAGGGGCAAGAACAGTACTGGCCTTTGAAACTAGAGGCTGCTGTTGAGTCTCAAATCTGCTCCTCTCGAAATAGTTGCAACCTGCCACAGGGCAAAACATATCTGAATCTCTTCATGCTTTGTTGAGCTTGGGTTGGGCTGGTGGCTTCTCGCATGCAAACCCGCTTCGCTGTAGTTGAAAGACCTTTGGGAAATGCAGCCTTGAGCTSGGCGTTGCTGGGAGAGACGGTGCCGTGCGAGTCGAGGGTCCGTAGCGATGCTGTTGGATGCAGTCTCAAAATTTGTTGGGCTTTTTCTTGATGTGGGAACATTGATATTTTTTTTTTTTTTATAATCTTTGTAGGAGGCCTGGTGTTTTCTTTTTTAAGATGCTGTTGCAAGTAGCTGGACTTAATCTCTGTGAAGAATATTAATCTCGGGCAATATTGAGCCTTAGGAGAGAGAGGGCTCTGATATCCTGTGTGGGAGCTCTGCAATAAGGGATGGCTCCTTATTTGGCTGCAGCAGGACTAAAGAGTAGATACCGGAGTGTGACTTTATCGAGATTACTGCCCACCTGTAAGGCTGGGGATATTTGCTGCCAGCGCTTAGCCTTGATTAAACACCGAGTACTGACTTCAGAAGTTCCCCAGCCCCACAAGAGCCCCAAGGGAGCCTGAATCTCTTCTCTCCTCTTCCTTTAGCATCCAGCTGCATAGGGCAAAACATCTGCAAGGAGCAAGGGGAGGTTTGGGATCTTGACTCACCTTTGTGAAGGTCCAGTTTTGGGCTTGTGTAAATGTGGAAAGCTGAGTAACCCGTGGAGAAACGATACCCTGGAGCTTGTGGAGATGCCCTGCTCRCTTGCAGGTTGGGATGGCACCATGGCCCAGCTAGCAGGACCTGGGGCTGTCCGTAGAGGAGCGAAACCTTCGTTCATCTCAAAACGCAAGCGATGAGCTCTGGTAGTGGGAGAACAGACTCCTCCCGAGGTGCTGTGGCCTCTGAACCCAAGCAGGGTTTCTCTTCATCAAGGCGTGAGCTGCCAATGATTTTTATAGCTTGATTAACGCTCTTGAGACCGATTTCCATTGGCTGCTGCAGAGCAGCAGGAGAAGATGGATGTTTTCCATTACTTGATGTAATGACTATGAGGCAGCCTAATGAAACCTTTACAACCAAAGTTTAGAGAGCCCACAAACAGCGATCAATAGCCGAGCTGGAGCTTCAGTGCATAGATTAGTCGGGGGCTATGCTGCAGGAGACCAGCGGGGAGAGATGCCGGATGGAGTCGGGAGCACCGGAGCAGGGAAAGGATGGAGGAGGAGTGATGTCTTGGGTGAGAGATGGGATATGTAGGGAGGGGAGGTGGGAGTCGGTGGGTTTTGTTGCTCCCACAACACGTGCCTACTTTGTTCAGCTCTCCAGTGCAATGTCCCTGGCTTTTCCATTCCCTCTGGGGGAAAATCATTGCATCTCCAGGCTCTAAATTGCCTGCAGATCTCTCTTGCTACCTTCCTTCAGCTGCAGTACTCAGGGAAGAAGCCAGGAGCACAAAATCCTTGGGAATTGGTAAAAATTTCTCCCAGAAGAATCAAGTTGGGTCTGCACTGAAAAAAAGCAAAATAAACCTCTTAGCCACATCCAGGAGCCACTTTAAGCTCCGTGCTGCCCATCCAACCCAGGGGAGCCGTGGCCAAAAGCAAGCCCTGACCCAGGCTGCTCTGTGGCTTAGATGAGCCATGGCATCGGTCTCCTCTATGCACTGGCTTAGCAAGTACCGCTGAGTGAAAAATTAGTGCAGCACAGCCCCTTTTAATTGACTGGCCTGTTGGTAGATGGAAAACAACCCTGGGAAAGTGATCTAAGTGTCCACATAGGGCCATCTCTGCATACATGGCTGCAACACGATGCTGGAAACTTGCTTTACGAACCTGGACTTCATTACACCGAGAGCAGCAAAGTGTGTTCCCAGCTGAAGAGAGGTTAGTCTGTAATTTTCAGCTGAGCGAATAGGTCGGGCAGGGTGTCAGCAAGACAGCGTCTGTGTTAAGCAGGAGATGTCCGAGCTTTTGCCGGTTACAGAAGACAACTCCTGCAGGCTCCTGCCTTGCAGCTGGTGGCTCCCACSTGCGGGATCCGTGGCGTCGGGAGGGTAGGGATGCGGTGCTTTTAGCATTAATGGAATAATGGAACCCACCTGCTAGCACACAATGCTGGAGGAATAAAAAAAAAATGCTCCGTTGTGCCTCGGAATAACTGCAGTTAACAAAAACTGAGCAGCCAAGGGCTGGATTCGTCTCACGGAGGCCGTGGGAGACAGCTTGAAGTGTACCCACAAGTGCTGATTGGGGTCTCGAGCCTAATTAGCCCTCAGGAGGCACCCAGTTAGGATGCAAGACTGCCACGGTGAGGGCTCCAGGTCTTTCCAGCAGAGGAACGTGGTGAGCCGCTGTCAGGAGGGGCTGAACCCCGTCCTTGAGATGCTGTTAACCTGCAGCCATAGCAAAAAGGGCGCGTGGGCAGTGTCAGAGCCTCCGCTGTGCCGGGCAAAGCCATTGCCCTGCTACCTGCTGCTGAAATGCTGCAAGAAGCCATCTCCAGCCCTGAAGATGGGCTTGGGCTGTCCAGATTAGATAACTAAGCTCTGCCGAGCGTGATTATCTGCGGTTTTGCTGGCAGGCTGCGAGCAGAGAGGCTCYCATCCACCCCCCAGGACGTGACCGCTCTGAGCCTCCCTCCCCGAAATGGAGGAGATGTCTTCAGACCGTGGGCACTTTCATCCCTCTCGGTTAACACCAGCCAAGTCTATGAATCCAGCTGTGGCACAGCTGTATCCAGGCAGGTCTCTATCCTCCTGGGAAATGGTGCTGATGTCAGGCAGAGCCCCTGGGRTTGTACCGAGGAACGCTGCGGGTTATATATCTTTCATAGGGACAGAGCAGTAAATTATGGCTCCGGACCTGTGTTTTATTCATGACAGCCATTTCCCCATCTACAAAATGAGGATAATGATACATTCTTCCTTTAGAAAGAGCTTGTCGTCTCCAAGTGTGTTAAAAACTCTGGCAACAATGCATGTTAATTGAACATTTTCACTTTTTCGAGTGCCAAGAGAAAGTTTTCAGAGAGGATAATTCCTATTTTATCTGTATTTAATACTGTGAGGTGGGCGGCAGAGTAAAGATGGTTGCATCCAAGGGGGGAAGAGGAGAAAAGACTCTTTGGGTCCACTCTCTGTTGGGGCTCAATGTGCTGAGCAAGCACTTGTAAATCAAGCCAGCAAATACTAAAGGCCCCAGTAATGGGTCGGATTAATCTCCTCTGACTTCCATGTCTAAAAGTTAGATGTCAACGTCGGGGTTGGTTGCCTCGGGCTCCCTCCTAGTCGGTGGAGAGAAATAGGCATCTCCAGAGGCCATTTATCTCCTCCCAGACAGGCTGGTTGGATGAATTGCCCTCTGGAGGTGCTGGTCTCTTTGCATTGATGAAGGGAGCTCCGGGTATGTCTTATATATTTATATTAAAAATAYATGGGGGGGATGAAGGTGAAGCCTGCCTGTTGGGATTGAAAGGAGACAGGTCCGCAGCTGTACAGGGACGTTGGGTGCAGAGCTGCAGGGATGCTCTCGGTAGCGGGTGCAAGGGGATATCCAGCCTTTTAGGAGCTGCCCCCTCCCACGCCATTTGCATCCCGAGGAGTGTTT
This sequence comes from Oceanodroma leucorhoa, assembly GCA_030449065.1. Classification (NCBI taxonomy): domain Eukaryota; kingdom Metazoa; phylum Chordata; class Aves; order Procellariiformes; genus Oceanodroma; species Oceanodroma leucorhoa. The sequence goes on from JASVER010000066.1 coordinate 2,320,986, forward strand.
CCCCACTGAATCTCCCGACCGAAGCTGGAGCTTCTTTTATACTCACATACACTTCATGGTTTGGTATAAAAACTGGACAGATGCCCTGCAAGCATTTGCTGCGTAGCTGCATCTCACATGTATAGGCACAGGRCCCTTGAACTACTGGTCTTCACGAATACAGGCGAGCAAATAACAGAGCTTCAACTAGCAAAGATTTGCATGTAGACACTAGAGTGATGGGCAACATTATAAAATCATAAAACGGAGGAAATGGAAATACCGGGCTCCTAACTACCAAACCCCTAAGCTCCGTGCGTTTTGTCTTCCTAAAAACTATTCCAGAGATGTCAGAAACAAACTACACACTTCCACAGTCTCTTGTGTCCTCCTTCTGTATTTCAAATGAATAATAGATAAAGGAATCATTTTATTTAAAGAGAACGAGTTGAATGGAGTTCGCTTTAAAAAAAACAATCCACACAAGAAAGCGCCGCGGCACTTGTCCCTGATTGCTATTATAAAAGAAAACTTCGCTTTTTCATTTATTATTGAAGTAAATTAGGTTGATTGTCAGAAACTTGCGTGTCGGGTAAAAACGTTGCCATTGTGWGTTGCGGTGAGATGAATGCATTTAATTTACCCCTTCGGTACGTTCAGCAGGCGGCCGGTGAGCGGCTCCGGCTCTCGGCTCCCCTGCCTCCTCCTGGCAAGGCGATCGCCAAGTTTCCTGAGGGATTTTCCATGGTGGGATTATTGGCTCTTCACAAGGGGCATCTTATCCCCCTGCCCTAGGGCTGGGGAGGGATAAAAAGGACAAGGAGATGTGTTGGTTTCTTCCCTCCTCCCCCTGACAGCGTGCCATAGCAGCCAAGTCCTCGCCTGKTTTTTTCGGAGCCAGAAAACTGCCTGAAAGCTGCTCAAAACAGGCAGGAGTCAGGTGTTGCTTCCAGATTGCCTTGGCCTGCGGTTTCCTCCACCGGAGCCGCTGCCCGCGAGGGAGGAAGGCTGCATCCCCGGGCAAAGGATGAATCGGCAGCCGAAGGGGGATGCAGGTTGGCTGGTTTTCGGGAAGCTTTTTGCTGGGTACCACGGGTGCGTAACAGAGTCGTATCAGAGAATACAACAGTATCTCGGTGCCGCCGTGGGCAGCCCGTGACTTCGTTAGAAGTCAAGCTGTGGATAAACAATTTTCGGCTCGGGATAAGGCACRACAGATCTGTTGGTAGCCCTCCAAAAGCACCGTTTCTGATCTTGCTTGGATCAGAGGGATGCTGCTGACTTCAGGCCCGCATCCAGCTCTTCCGTGCAGCCCCCTTCTAGCTTGCGATGGAGAAGACATCCCTCCTGTCTTCCCCCGGTGCTTCCAGGTGCCAGGAACAAGTCAAGAGCATGTTCGTCTCTTGGAAATCAGGGCGGTGGGATCCTATTAAATGCTCTGCAGGAGTGCGGAGGGTGTGAGCGGAGCTTCTGGAGGGGGCAGAGCAAGCAGAAGCGTGCCCGAAGCAGGGAAAGGCGTTCATCAGCCCGGGTTAATGGGACTGATGGAAATTGAGATTTCAGCCCCAGTGCACGGTGAAGGAGCCATTGAATTTCAGGTTATTGCTTGTTCACTGCTCGCGCTGTGCAGGCCAGCCAGGCAAAAGCTAAATCTCTGCGTTTCCACTCGCTGCACGCCTTGAGTGCATGCAAATCCACRTCTGGGTCAATGGTGGTAGAGGCTGAGATAGGTGGAAAATTCCGGGGGGAAGCCCAGCTTGGGAGAAAACACTGGTTGAACCCTGCGCTTTGCTGCTGAATACTGGCGGTGCAGGGAAATCCTTTGCTGGARGAGCAAATGAACCCAGAACAAATGAGGGGCAACATCTTGACGCGGAAAGGGAGAGAAGAGGGGGTTGCAACCAGGTCTGCGYAGAAGTGGTTGCTGATATAAATCAGCGGTGAAGGGAAGTCTTAAGAGGAGGGTGAAGCTGGGCTATACTCTGTATGCGTTAGCTGAACGTGCAGGTGAGAACCACGCACCGTYCCTGCGTGTTTCTGCTTAATTTGAGTGTTTGAAACTCGCCTCTCCCAATGCTGTGACCATGCAACGTGTCCTGGGTGCTGTCCTCCACCCCACAGTCGTGTCTTTAAGCTGTGCCCTGGGTGATTTTYGGGTGGTGCAGAGCGCGGTAACCACGAGGTGAGCTACAGAAAGCTCCAGTGACTTCTGGTAATCGCTGAGCGTGAGAGCTCAGGGCAAGAGCAAATGAAGGACATCATCTTGGAGAGGAAAGGCAGAGAGAGACCTTGGCACTCAAAACATTTGCCGCTATAATATTGCTGGCTGGAAGCATGATTTCTCCCTCTGCCAGTAGGTCTGCGTACACAAAACTTCCACCGTCATTGCAATTACACCGCTCTGAAGTGTTTTTCTGACATTGCTTGTTCTGCCCAAGGAGCAGGACAACCCGTCCCAGTGACCTGTCCGCACCATATAGCACAGAGCCACTTGTATGCAAACGGTATTTGGGTGCCTGGCAAAGCCAGGGCAGCTGCTTGAGTTGATTTGTTTCTTGTTTGGATTTGCAAAATTGGAGCCAGAAGCAACTTCTCRAGAATAATCTCTCCAGCCACCCTTTTTTGCTTTATTCTTCCCAAAAGTCAACTGCAAACGGGCAGGAGGAGATGGCAAAGAGGGAGAAGGTTTGGTTGAAACTTTCCCCCATTTCGTCGTGTTTTGGTTTAGCTTGATTTTCGGGCAGGAGATGGTGATAGCAGAAACGTAGTGAGCAGCTTCAATGACAAACTTTGGGGTTTGATTTCAGGGTTGGCCRTGCAGGATTGTGCTTCCTATGATCAATTGAGGATCGTCTGCRGAGGCGCAATGAATTTAGGGCCAGAAGGGACTTTTAGATCACATAAACAGGCCCCGGAAAGTCATTAGATACCTCTTTCCTGAGCCTAGGATTTCGTGTTTGTCGAACATAAATCTTCCAAAAAGGTGTTCAGGGTTGATTTAAGGATCTCGGGAGATGCTGAATCCAGGACTGCCATTGGTAGCGGATTTTAAAGGTTAATCACCCTTGCTGCTAAACATTTGTGCTGTATTTAATTTGTCTGTCTTTAACTTTTRGTTGTTGGTTATTGCTGTGTCTTTCCCTGCTAGGAGAAATCACCTGGCATTTTCTCCTTTGATCAAACTGGACCTCYCTCTTCTCTCCCCTCCAGACTAAAAAGCTTCTCAGTGTCCTTCARCTCAGCTGATTTTATCACCCAATCTGTCCTCGTAGCTCTTTTCCCTTCCAGTTTTCTCCAACTTGCCTGTTTTAGTTATTTTTTTAATATGACTATTAGATAAAAAAATATCAGAAGGGCTCTGAAAACCAGGGGAGATTTTAAAAGCCAGCAGGACTCAGGGGATGGGAGAGGGTAAGGCCAGAAATGGGGGGGAGGGGGGAGAGAAAAACTTTGTGTTTTTAAAAAAATGTAATAGATTTTAAATTACATTTACTTTAATGAATGAGTCACCCAACTACCACAGCCTGAACCCCTGTGCCCGAGATCTGAAGTCTCCAGAGAGACTTTCACTTTTAACAAYATTTATGATGATGAGTGTTATCGCATTAGATGGAATCAGCAAAGGAGGGAGGCTGCGGACGTGGACAGCATCGGGTCAACGGTGGGTTATCTTCCCCATAGATGCCCCAACGCTCCAGCGGTGCCACTGGCGTGCCTGGCATGAGTTTCCAAGCGTGTATCTCCCCCTGATGTCCCCAAAGCACTTTGTCCCTTTCCATCCTGCAAACCCCTCGCCCTTACCTAGCTCTTAAAGGAGGACAGGAGCACGCTTTGCCCAAAACTCTGCATGTTGTGGGTGGGCTGATTCCCCAGGTGGCCCAGGACCATCCAGGTGGGGAGAATTTGCCTTGAGCTGCTACCTGGAGACACCAAGGGCTCTCGGGTTTTTTTTGGCTTAACAAGTGGGAGTAACTCAAGGAGCAACTGCCACGCAGCTACGTCTGGTTTGATGCCTGCAAAGTTGTGCAGTCACCGGGGAAAGGAGCTAAAGAAACCTGTATCTGCAGCAGAAACTCAGAGAAAGCAGGGGCTTGCCTGCTCAAGCCGTTGGAGCTGCTGCTCCCTCATGGCTGAAAAAGCTTGTGGAGTTTATCAATAACCACAAACCACCTGAGCCTGGCACGGCTCGTTGTGCTGTGAGCTGCAATGCCTGTGATGCTGCTCAGAGGAATTGGGTTTTGCCCTGCCTGGGACTGATTAATTGCCTCCCAGGTGGTAGGCGTTAGCAGGCCACCTYCTCCTCAGATAAAAGGCAGGCAGGAGGGTGGTTTGGGCAGACATGCAGCTCTTCTGGGAGGAATGGGTGCTGTYTGGGAGGAGAAATAACCATTATTTTTTTTTTTTTTCTTCTTCTCTGGTGTCATGGGCTGTGCTCAGGAGCTTTGCCAGCGGGTGAGTTGGTCTCTCCCATTTGCTGTCTGGAGACCTGGTTCTTGCAAAATGGGAGAGGRCTTTTAGGTATTAATCCCCCTCATGGCAGGTTGCTTTTGAAGCTTCAGCCAGACCTAGTGGTGTTGGTGGTGTGCACTGCAGTGGTTATCATCCATCTGCTCTACCTCTTCAGGTCAAGGCATAGCTCAGGAGATGCTTTTGAGCCTGCTTGTGCCCGTGCACAGGCTGCTAGCCCGGGAGGTAACAGGATCTATAGCTCGAGCTATTGGGTGTGTGGCYGGGGAAGGTCTAGGGTGAAGCAAGAAAGGATGGGGAAAGTGGATGTGCAAGATGCAATAAGAGGCAAATGCTCTTTGCTCCCTGTCCCCTGCTAATTTTGAAGCACGTTCTGAGGCTGTGCTTTCTCCTGGGGCAGCCCTGCAGAGCACAGAGGCTGTGTGTTTGGTGGGAGAAATGCCAGTAAAGCCAGTGCTTGGGGGAGGAAACTACCCTCCTGGTGTGTATGTGCTACCTGTGGTCTCTGTCTACATGCCATGCAGGCGAGTCTTCCCTGGAGCAAATTAACGTTACATCCCTTAAGATAGCAGGGAAGGGGCTACCATGTGCCGTGCCACCTTCTCTTCTGTGATCCTTCCCACCTTGGGCAGCAAAAGAAGGCAAAGACCAGTCCCAGCTGGAAATATTAGCTGTTTCTTGCTTAGATGTAAAACTCCTGGAGGTGTTGGTGGAGAAGGTGTGGTTTTTGCAGCAGCCGGTGCAAGGAAGCCGGGTGCCTGTGGGGGTTAGCAAACCCACGCCTTGGAGGCGTGGGGGGCTGAGAGAGTTCAATTTTTACACTTCTTGCAAACCAGCAGATGATTTGCGAAGGGGATTAGATAGCATCTTGCCCAGTAATTTCGCAACCCTCCCACTCCAGCGTCGACCGGGTCAGGGCTGAAAGCCCGTTGCGTGGGGATAGGCGAGCTGTTACAGAGCRTAACCCAGGCAGTGGGCTGCAGCCGTGCTGGCTGTACGGAGACAGAGGTATAATTATCCCGGCTCCCGTCGCTCTTTGTGCTCTGCCAACGCTTCTACGGGCCAGAGGGCTGAACTGATGTATTTATGCACCTTCCCCTGTCTGTGTTTAAACAGCACCTTGGAAAATGCAGTAAAAGAAGCCACAACTCTTCTCAGTGTCCTCTAGGGGTTTTAATTTATTTTTATTGTGTTGGATGCTTGCTTCATTGTGGTTTTTTAGGGTTTGGGTTTTGGTTTGTGTGTGTTTTTTTTTTTTTTTTTTTTTTCAATGCTGGACGTTGGCTTTGCTGCAGAGCAGAGGTGGTGCAAAGAAAGAGGCTACTGAATTGCAGAGTGTTACTAGGTGTGATAAGTCAAGTTGGCACAGAGGGATGTGGTCGAGCTCTCAATAAGCCGTGGGTTACTTTAGCTCCACGTTTAATAGCGAGTCTGTATTTTTCCCCCATAGTTTTATGGGTTTGGGCCCCTGTTTTCACTGGGGCACAGCCTGAATTCCCTGCTCTGTTTGTTTGTGCAGTCAGGCACTTCTGCATCCTTGTGTACAGATCCTGGGGTGGGCTGAGGATGCTCAGTGCTTGAGGACAGTGTTACCCCCCCCAAAAACCAACCCGAAAAATTGCTGTAGCGTTTCTTATGTTTTCCAGCTCRGGACTGGACTGTGCAACGGAGAAGGTTTCTATGCATCTCCTTAGGCCATTTTGTTTTGCTCGAAAAATTGTTAGAAATTGTTTTATTTGCTCCCCCAGTAACTAAACTAGCAAGAAACAGTGGAATTCTCTGCACCYCGTGTGAATGAGCATCCCCTTCTTGTTGCAGGCAGGGCCAGCCTGACTTGCAGACGCGTCGACTCTCCTGGCCGCGCTGGACTGCTGCATCACTTCGAGGAGAAGATCTCTCTGAGGTATCGTAGACTGTTTCTGTTGTTTTTTTTTCTGATTACAAGATGATGTGTGTCTGAGGGGTGTAAATCCATTTTCAAAGCATTGAAGGTGGTTTATACTGTGTCGGTGAGGTGCGAAGTTGCCCGCCCGGTGAGTTTTTTGGGAGCGTGGTTTCATCTGACTGGCACTGGGTAACCTTGCTTAATCCAGAACTGGAAGCTTTTGAAAGTGATTTTGCAAACCTGGAGATGTTTCAAGCTTATATGAGGCTTTTGACCTGTCTCATTTATGCTCGCCTCTTGCATGGCTAAGGGAGAAGCTTAGAAATGTGAATGATGTGAAATACGGTGTGAAATCTTTTGGGATATCTAAATCGTGTGCGTATACACATAGGCGCTTCCATCTCCTTAAAAACTTSATCTCTCCTTCCTCAAGTCGACGTTATGCTCCAGCAGCTGGGGGCAGAGGGGGTAGGAGCAGGTAAGGGACACGGACTTACGCTCCCCATCTCCCTTCCCCAGCGGCATCCTGCCCCTCTTCCCGCTTTCCTCTCCGCACTCCACCAGGATCCAAATGCAACGTCCTCATTTAAATCCGGATTCGGATGTGGGGATGGTGGGAACAACCTCCAGCAGGCTGGGGGCTGTGTGTTTCTGAGGTTTATGTGGGGTTTCTTGATCATTTTTTTTCCCATCCTATTTTGTAAAGCTGAGAACCATGTCAGAAAATGTCTATCAGGCTGAGAAATTAATAYTTCTTCCTAACCAAAAGTTTCCAGAATCTACCTGTTTTTCATACGGGGCTGTTGGGCTCTTCCCGGTACTTTTCCTAGCAGATGCTTTGCTGTTGCAAGGCTCAAACCTGTTGGTCGTGCTCTGGATCTCTCCTGTGCTGCACAGCCATTTTACGTGGCCTTTGGTCTTGTTGAAGAAAGAAGAAAGTTAAGCCTGTGCCAGGCGGTATTGGAGACGCAGGGGTGCGGGTGGGCTGTGCATCATCTTTCCAAGCATATTGGTGGAAAAAAAAAACACCCCAGAACTTCAAAGGTTTTGAAAGTTGCAGCTGCTAAAGGGTGACCCTCTAGTTGGCTGGCTCTCCAAGTCCCATCCCGCCTCCGTGTCTATAATCCCAGCCGGCTGCTCCAGTCCGGCACCGRCATCCCACAGCACTGCTGCGATGCCCGCGGCGCAGCGGCGAGATCCGAGGGCAGAGACCTTTTGTCTTCCTCCTGTGGCAGGAGCTGCGTGTGAGCCTCTTCCCGAGGCTGCTGCAGTTGGAAGGGAAGGGAAGGAGGAAGGAAAGAGCCAGGGAAGGCAGGAAGAGGGAAAGAAATGGAGGGAATGAGCAAGGCGGCTTGAACAACCTTAATGATCCCAGGCTTTTCCAATCATTCAGTGATGCTGTGTGTTTGCCACTTAATTTCATCCCAAACACCCTAAACTGAAAATAAAGTGCTGTTTAATAAACAGCAGTCGKCATTTCATTTCCCTGAATGTTCTGGTAGCAACTGCTAATTATTCCAATGATTTCCCCCCACTGTAATTATTCGGAACCAACTATTCACAGATTCCTCCATTGACTTATATATCTGTACACACGCACGCTGAAATATGTATATATTTTGGTGTCCTATTGAAAAYTCAATAGGATCCAATTTCACTTGCTATTGCCTTCCCCCCGTGCCTCCCCTCTCCAATTTGCCGATGCTACAGCTGCACGATGGAGAAGAAAGGATGCAGCGTCTAGCRCGGACATAAACAGCAACGTCCAACTGAAATGGGGAGAGAAAAATTACTTCCTTGTACTACCACGGTCTTGACAAGAGCTGGCTCTTTCTTTTTCTTTTTTTTTTCTCCTTTTTTTTTTTTTTTCCCTTCCCTTCTTTTTCTACCACGTTCAATTTTCTGACTCTGCCGGGCAGGTTACAGAACTAATCTTGAACGTGCTTTGAGCCTACTGTATAACACCATAAGCCTTTAAAGATTGGGGTGGGGGGAGAAGGAAAAGGAGCGTGCAGGGAATGCAATTAGTTTGGGGCAGCAGGACGAGCGGGAGAAACTAAAATTGCAAATGTGGCTTATTTGGGGAAAAGGAATCTCGTTCCTCCCAGGGCTGGCTTACCTGGGTTTGTTTTTTTGGCAGCTGGAGAGTGRGAGACATGAATTAGATGGGAAGAAAAATCCCTAGACGGTCTGCAGGGTCTCAAATGGCACTTCCATCACAGAAAGTGTTTTGCAACGTGAGCATTTATTTTTCCTTCTGCTTCGTCTGGAGTACAAAGGCTCTCACGTTTGAGGCTGGGCTGGATTCAGAGGTGTCGCACCGGCKCTCAAAAGCAAAATAGGCGCTGGGTGTATTTGAGCACCGCAGCAAAGGCATCACCCCTGCTGTGCGGAGGATGGCCCTTCCAGAATTGAGAATATYGGTCAATGCCGAGCTTCTGGTGGCTTTCCGTGTGTTCCGAGGTCCTGGTGCCCTCGAGGTGAGATCACCTGGGACATCAAGGTGGCTGGGGGCTCCTTTACTGCACACAAGCCAAACTGGTGCGCGGGGTCGCTGCCGAGCCCTGGCCGTCTCGCTGTGACCAGTAGCTTCAGAGGAGCTGGAGAAGARCTGTGCAAGTGTGTTTTGCCCCCARAATGAATATCCCATTGTCAGTTTTGAAAAGATGGTTAGRAATACAAAAATCTGAGAGCTCTGAAGGCAGGTGTTTTAAAACCAGTATGTCTTGCAACATCTTCCAGGRCAGACCCAGGYAGCTGGCTGAGTCTTTGTCTTCACYCTCCAAGCCCCAGAGAGGGTGGTAGAGAGCTTGATGAGGAAAAAAAARTGAAGAGGAACATAGGGGTGTAACAGGGCTGTGTCACCCTCAAGCCCAAAGCACGCACAAGGTAGTAAACATCCTCTATCTCCTCGAGCCATCTGTTTGCAGAGTCTTTGCCCGTGCAACAGTGCTCTGCCCCAGGTGGACTTGTTGCCTCCTTGTAATCCGTAGGTAAATAGACATCTAATCAACTGGAAAGCAGGGAGCGGAGGCGGTGAGCCGCGATAAGAGTCCGGATGGGACGGGGACTAACGGCAGCACGTGCTCTGGCGGGTGGGATGCTGGAAAACATCCCTGCAAAATCCTTGGAATAAGGAGGAATCTGGTTTGTTTGGGGGAGAGGAATAAATTAAGGGGATAGCGGGACCAAGCAGACTGTGGCCGTTGAGCACCTCTCCAGGGGCTCTTAGCACCTTGTCAGGTCAAACCCTGTTGTTTCACTTCTGCGTTGCAACATGCTTGAAATGGGGAAAATTTTATTCTCCGGGTAACGCAGATGAGCGGCGTGGTTTGCATCCCCTCCCTGCAGGGATGCCGGTGGCTGCTCCCTCCGAGTTTGCGGCTTGGAGGAGCTGTTCAAGGAGTTCGGGGCTCACAGAGTGCTTCATGCTTGGGCAGGCGTTTTGCCTGGCTGAGCCAGCCCCTTCTCCATCCACCCTCTCTTTGTGCTTCTCCAGCTGTGAAGATCGTGTTGTCCCTCAGCACGTAATTTGCCATCAGTTCAATTTTAATGGGAAACAAGGCGTGCTCAGCACTGGAGCTGCTGATTGCTGGGGTTTTTATCTCCGAAGGGTTCCTTGCCACGTGCTCCGCTGGGGCTGATGCTTGGGAGAGGCTGACGTGCATTAGGCATTGCAGACTTGAGCTAAAAGCTGGCCCAGCAAGAGGCACCCGTTTTTGGGAAGGTGTTACGGGGCGATGGGAGCTGGGGTGGTGACCCAGTGCCCTTTAGTACATGGCATTACCGTGTTTAATGTACTCAGCGCTAATCTTTCTCTAAACAGAAGCGATCTTGCTGAGTTCAGCACTGAAGGAGCAATAACCAATGAAGGAGATGAGATTAAGAAAACTCACAAGAATCAAATGTGCTAGAAAGGGCTGGGGAAGTGCCAGGGGCACTGCAGTAAATGACCTCCCTGGGAATCGAGGACAAATAAAATCCATGCCCTGTCTCTCTCCTCCCAGGCGCCTTATGCCGATGCCTTAGCCCTCCCCGGTGTGACCATCGATGTTGCTTTCAGGGTTATTTTTGCACTGGAGTACAACAAATCCTCTGTGCTGTGGGGCCGAGACGAGGATCCATGTCACTGCGTTCAGAAAATCTAACCTTTCGAGCTCAAGGAGAGCTGCTTCAGTTGGCAGGAGCATTAGGTGCTTTACTCTGTCTGGAACAGCCTTGAGAGGGCAAACAAAACCTCTGTGCTGTGGCTCTTGTTTCCAAAGGTTCTCTGCAAGCAGAGCTGCTGGCGTTTGTGGCTTTTTTTTTTTTCCTGCGAGCCAGAAACGGAGCCCAAAATTTGCCCGAATGCCATCAGGCTGGCATGAAAATGGGGCGCAGCAACCCAAGGGAATCAGCGGTCCCAGCCCGAGCTCTGCTGGGCTCGGTGGGGATGTAGGAAAGTCCTCAGCTCAACTCGCCGTGGAGCTGTTGGCAAATGCTCAATGGGGATTGTGGGGCTTTCATCCGAAATGGGGTGGAGTTGATGGGAGAGAGGTAGGGTTTGATTTTTTTTTTTTTTTTTTTTTTTTTGGTCACCTGAAAGCGTTGTGGGTGGTACATGTCTTGGTGATGGGCTGGATGGAGGTTTTCCCCCACCGCAGGTTTGCTGGCCACCAGCGTGGTCCCCGCAGCCTCTCGGCGGCGTGAGGATGTCCTTCACGGAGCCTGGGCATCCCGAAACGTCTCGAGAGCGGCCACTGCCTCGGATCCCTACCCCTAGCATCGTGCAGGCTCAGAGGCTGCGAGGATGACTTGGCAGTGATATATTTACTACAATTACCATCTCTCTTCACAGAGGAGGAAAAAATAGATGAATAATATGTTTTGAAGGCGTCATGGAGTGAAARCAAGAGAGGAGCTTGAGCCTGAACTTATGAATAACTTATAGGCTTCCTTCCTTCATGAAGTCACTCCATTTGGGCTTATCTTTCTCACCCGTAGGAGGTGTAATTAAAGGAGCAAAGCCGGGCATCCACGCGCACGGCGGCTGCCTGCGGGCACTCGTCTGTCTGGCTCCGTGTGTCCTGTGCACGCAAGGGCACGGGAGTGCCAAAATGCCTTTGCACGCGGGCGTGGGCTGGGGTACGCGTGGAGCTGAAGCTTGGTGAATTCCCCCCCCCCTCGGTTCCTATCCCTCATTAAGAAAAAGGGTATTTTGCACATAACTCGGCTTTGATRTTTTTGGTGTAGCTGGTATTGCCTTAACTCTCCCCTTGCACTGGTGAAACTAGGAGCAGAAGTAACCTAGGATGGGGAAACACTGCCAGAGGAAGCAGGCAAACCCTGCGACCCTTACTTAAGATTTGGGACATTTTTGTTCAGTTCTTGACACAGCTGGAAAATTTCCTTCCTGACCTCACGCAGTGACTTAGCCTTTCCAAGTCTTATTTTTCTAGCCATAAAATGAGAAGTAATTTGCTCTTGTCTCAACACCTTTCTTTGCTTTCTCTATTTTGACTTTAAGAGCTCAAGGGAGGGACTATTTTTTACCGGGTGTACATACAGAGTCTAACATAATGGAATCAGGATCTTATCAAAGGCTTGTGAATGCTATTGTAATGCATATAGTAATTATAGGTATGTATATGTAGGGATGATGAAAAAAAATCCAATGAAACATGGCATTTCCCTCTGGAAAAACGTTAGCGGAATAAAACCACGCCTGGGAGTATGTCAGTTCCAGCAAAAAATGTCTATTAAAAATTATGCAGTGCTGTTCAGCAAGGTCACAACGCTCCTTTTAGAGCCAGTTAGAGGTTTCGTTTCAAAGCAGCATGTCATATTTCCCCCCCCCCCGCGGACTTTTAGCTAAGGTGTTGTGTATTGGTCTTCTATTCAGATCTGGGGGGGGGTGTGTGTGTGTGTGTGTGTGGGGTGTGGAATCTCATCTAAAATTTTGTGGAAATTTCTGCCAAAAGGGGCCTTCCGCAGCTCGGTACGCATGGAGGCATGGTATCCCTGTTTAACACCATATATATGTGTGATTTCCAATGAATAACTTCTTCACCCCGTCCCCCTATCTCRGGAGTGCAGCCCTGCTATCTGTACRTTCATATCAGCCCGGCACGTAGATACATATGAGTATAATGGATATTAGGCATTTATTGCAAGGCATTCTCTTGAACATCACCTGATGTTCAACATGAAAAGTTGATGTTCCACAAAGCCACAAGCCAAAGGTTCCTTAAGAGCTGTTCTGGTGCATCGGGTAAATATACGTGCTTGGAACAAGCTCTGGGTGAATTAATAATGCATAGAGCAAATCCGTAAGAAGAGCAGCTACTGCATAGGGCCTTCTTATAAAATGCTCTCTCTGCTTAGGCAAATAGGCAGAGAAGTTGTGCTTTTTTAAAGCGTAATGGGTAGGTAATAAACCAAACTAACCTAATCAACTGCTTCCAGCTGCTCTAAGTACGGTAGCTGGCTCGGCACCTGGGGTCAAATTCAGAAGCGTTGTGAAAGGTGATAAAAATTGCTATGAGGCATCTTGCGTTATCGTAGGTAACTTGTATTGATGGAGTAGTGGGGAGGATGAGACGATGCGATGGTGGTGGGAATCCTTACCCCTTACCAAGCATCTCCCCATCCAAAATGGATCAGCTGGAGGTCACTGGGGCATTGCTCTGTTGAACTGGAGGRAACAGCTCAAGCCCTAACATCACGGGGCGGGTGGGACCAGGTATTAAATGCCCCAGAGCCTTTATTTGCTTCCTGAGRAAYGTGCTGCTGAACCGCATGTATGCARCCCAGGACTGGGTCATTAGTGGCACCGTTGCTGTTAGCTCTTCCCATCCTAATGAGCTGGAAGGTGGTGCAGGCACTAGCAGGCTGGAGACTGCTCCTGGTGGTACCATAAAGTGATGGTGGACAGCTCTGGATCAATCAAACCTCCCCGAGGTCTATGGTTTGAGCCAAGCCTTGGGAGAGGAAAAGGAAAGAGAGCTGAATGCTGTCTGCATCAGGCTGCAGCTTCCCACCAGCTGCTGTTCTGGCAAGACCCCCATGAAAATTGATGGATGATAGCAGTGGAGGTCTTGGGGAAAACCCAAGGATGGTGAGGTGCATCTGCCCGGTTAGGGACAGCGTGACCCTTTGGCTGGCTGGTGGCAGGGACGTGCGGGCACCAAATAGGGCAGTTTGGGGACAWCCCACCGGAGCTGCCCATCCCTCCCCGGCTGCCAACTTTTGACGTGCGGATCGTTATTGTCAGACCTGTCGATGGGGCTCCAGGAGAGGGAGTGGTGCCTGTGGCTTGTCACCTTTCTTCAGCAGAACGGCTGGCCCAGATCCGACTCGGAGAGTCTCTCTGGGTGGCAGCAATAGAGAGGAGAGAGAAACACAGCTGGATTTTCCAAGAGTTTGCAGCCAAATCTTCTTCTGAATTGCAAAGTGAACAGCTCAGATTTTGGAAGCCTCTGAGGAGGAATAAATACGAAAAGCCAGGATATCTTTTTTTTTTTTTTGCTTTGTCATTTTTCTGCCTACAATGTTGTTTTAAGGGGCTGTGAGTCACCCTGAGCAACAAAATGAGGCAATCTTACCACCAATGAAAAAAATGAGTATTTAACAAGCTATTATTTATTTGGGTTGTGTCAAATAGGAGCCTTGGGGTTCAGTGCCTCTAATATTCGCCATACTGGACAAAGGCTGGAAAAAACCCAAGGTCTTCAGGACCTTGTGTACGTAGGCATGTTGGTGTCATGCTCTTGACATTGGGCTGTGGTATGGACAGATGGGGTGGTTTTTAGGTATCTTGAGTTGGAGAAAGGTCTACCTGGTTTCTGTTGCTGTGAAATAGGCACCAGAAATTGGCATGTGGCAAGGAGTTTAAGTAACGGGAGGGTGTTTGAACCTACGCAGGGTGCAAGCGGCCCAGATCCTGCTGGGAGCAGTAGATGCTCTTGGTGTGAGGAATCTGATGAGTGTGGTTACAGCCCAGGGGAAGGAAAAAAAAAAAAAAAAAAAAAGCCTTGATCTGGAATGAAAGTAGATTCATGTTACAAATTGAAGAGTTATTCCCTACCAAATTTGCTTTTAGAGGAATTTCCATACAGGAGTTAGCCCTATAGGAGGAAGGGGTTTGTTCGGACAGCACTGGGGCTCTCCCCTGTGGACACCAGCCCCCCGAAAAAGGGGGCTGCGGGTGCACCCCTTCATTTGGGGCTGGGGAGGGGTGTGTCTCCCTCCCATTATCACTCGTGAAACGGTCACGGCACCGCTGCAGTTACCCCGGGGGGGGGGTGAGGGGGTGTCACCTCCCCTTTCCCCGGCGGGGAAGGGCAGTGCCGGGCTGGGGGACCCCCCCGGTGAGGATGGCGGGGTGGGGGGGTGCGGATGCCGGGTTAGGGGGGGACGAGGATGCCGGGGCGGGGGGGCCCCGCAGCCAATGAGGGCGGCGCGGGGGAGGGCTGCGTGCGCGGCCGGCGGCGTGTTGCAGCCGGGCGGCGTGTGCGGGCCGGAGCGGCGGGCACGGCAGCGCCTGTCCCTCGCACCTTGCCACCCCTTCCGGCCCCCCCTTTTTCCCCCCCCCCCCTTTTTTTTTTATTTTTTTCCTTTCCCCACCCTGCGGTGCATTTTTATTTTTTTTTTTAATTTTTTTTTTTCCTTCCTCCCCCCCCCACCCCCCCCCTCCCCTTTCCCCCTTCCTGCGCTTTGCTCCCGGGAAACGCTGGATTTTAAACCTCTCCCCGCCAGGCAGTGAGTGGGGAAGGAGGGGGAGAGAAACGCAGCCGGCGGTGAAACATGGCCCAGGCGAAAATGCACCACCCCGTCTCTTGGGTGATCTTCGCCGGGATGGCCGCTCTCCTCCTCTCCCAAGGTAGGGCCGGGCGGGGATGCTGCGGGGGATGCAGCGGAGGGTGCGCGGCCCCACGGCAGCACCCTCCGGGGGGGGGGGGGGGGGGGGGGGGGGCTCGAGGTGGGAGTGAGGAGCCCCCAGAGCGGGGGCAGAGCTGGGAGAGGGTCCCCAGCCCGCTGCTAAGTTGCGGGGGGTGAGGATGCGGGTACGGCACGGCGGCATCTCCCAATTCCTGCTCCCTTCTCCGGTGCACCGGGCTGTGGGGAACTTCTCCCATGGCGCAGCACCCCCCGTGCTGTATTTTTTTTTTGGGGGGGGGAGGGGGAGCCGGTGCCGAACGACTCTGCTATCTCAACTTAGTTCCCGCAGGAGCAATGCATCCAACAGGCTGGGGGCAGAGGGGGTTCGGGGCCCCTTTGTGCTGCGCCCCCCCGCTTTGCATTACCGGACCCGCCTGCAAGGTCGTCCCAAAAACTCGGTGCAGCCCCGGCTGCTGCCCGCCCCCGCCGGGCTGGGGAGTTGAGAAGTCCTTGTCCAGCCAGTCCCGGGCGAGCCCGGCTTCCCTCCCCCTCCCGGGGGATGGTCCTTGGGCAGGGGGGGCTGTGCAAGGAGGGGAAAAAAAAAAGAGGGAAAAAAAAAAAAAAAAAAAAGCAAAGGGAGAATGGGGGGGAAAGGAGGAGGCAGGAGCCAGCCCCATCTGGCCGGGAGCACCGAGCCTGTCAGCTTGCGTTAGTCTCCTCGCAGCCATCTGGAGGGGCTGTGGGAGCGGGGTTACCCCCGTGGGAGGAGAGGACGGGGCCGCATCCTGCACCGGGGCCGCCTGCGGAGCTCGGGCTGGGAAGGGGAAATGCACCCCGGGGAGGGGGGGGGCGGGCGGGCGGGCTGCATTGCACCGTGCCCGGGATGCGCCCAGCCCCATCGCGGATGGTACCCGGGGCTTTGCGAGGAGATGGATGCAACCCCGGGGAGATGGATGCAACCCCGGGGAGATGGATGCACCCTTCTTCTGCACGGGGAAAGGGAGAGCAGCCAACAGCTGGAGGCAGCTGCCCTGGTGCCCACCGAGGGCTGGGGATGGGGTTTGGGTACCTTCATGCCCAAATCAGCCCTGCCTGGTCCCCCCCTTTAGCCGAGGTGCTCTGCAGCAGGATTCCGGTGGGGTGGGAAAGCCCTGTCTTGTGTGGGGCAGGGGGCTGCCCGAGCCGGGCTGGGGGCTGGGGTGTGCTGGTGGAGCGGAGGGAGATGGCCAGCCACCATCTCCGCWCAAACTTCTCTCTCCTGGGCAGGCTGGGCCCGCTCTTGCGGAGAGCCGCCCCTGCCATATCGACCGGCGTGGGCTGCTTAGCATGCATATCACACGCCAAGGCATTTCTCCTCTTCGCCTTCCTCCCTTTCTCCCTTCTCAAGCTCTCTCCTTCTCCCAGGGTTGCTGCTTTCCCGCTCCTGCTGCTTGGGATGCTGGCATCCCTGCACCCCCGGCTCCCGAGGGGCTTTCCTGGGGATGGGAGCCCCGGCCCCCTTGGCTGCCGCCTCTGCGGGGAGCCCAGGTGGGGTGGCAGAAGGCTGGGGCTCCCCAGGAGGGGGGCAAAGCTGCCCTTCCCCTCCTTATTTCTCCTCCCCAGAATTTGTGCTTGTGTG
>JASVER010000066.1:2338111-2412191 GCA_030449065.1 Oceanodroma leucorhoa
CCTCCCCAGGCAAAAATCCTCCGAGCCCCCTGCCTTGCAGGAGTCTGATGTGGGTGCCAGAAGTCCCTGAGTCACTGCTGGGGTGGGGGGAAGCAGGGAGCCCCACTGCACCACGGTCTGGGGGCGACCCAGAGCAGAGCCGTGGGGTGCTGGGCAAAGTATTGCGCAGGGCAGCGTTTGGCAGCAAAAAGTTTGGGCCTTTTTTGGACTGGGAGATGTTGAGTATGTAGGGTTGCTGGAGGGAAGGAGTCCCCCGGGAGGTTTTCTTGCATAATTGTATTTAAAAGAGTCATTAAAAAAAAATAATAAAAAAAACCACTCAGCAAAAATAATTTTGCTTTTTAGGAAAACTTTCTAAGGGGGTTTTGAGAAATTGGGGGTCATTCAGCCCCAAAGGTAATATATAGGTATGCRTGCATTGCCAAATATTAGCAGTATGGTGCTGCTGCTTTATGAACTCCTCCGATATTCACAGTATTTTTTTGAATTTCTAACTTTTCTCTCGTGCTTGGTATATAAACGTGGAGCTGGCTGGTGAATTTTTTGTCATGCAGGAAAACTGCGTTTTGCACAAATCTACTCCAAATAGCTCGAGAGTTCTGTGCTGCCCTCTGCAGCAGTTTATCAATACTCCAGGTCATTTACCTATTTACAGGCAAACAAACAATAAGAAAAGTGGTTTGCAAGTACACTTAAGAGTAAAGTGGAGCGTGAAGTGGGATAATTGGCAAGTGCTTGACCATCTGCATTTGTGCAAACATCCATAGGTCCTCCCAAGTTTTGCAGATTTTGTGCTTCTGAAACGGGAGCTCGAGTGTCGTGTCCATTAGGAAGGAGCCCTCTGAGCCCTGAAATGTCCAGCCTGGTTTTGTGCGTGGCGATGCTGCCGTTCCCAAGGGAGCTGTTGGTACTAAAGAGCAAAGCCGGGGCGCTTGCTTGGGTGGTGGATCTCCATGGGAATGAGATGCAGGTGCCCATCGCATCAGCACGTGGGAAGGGCAGAGCCGGCCAAAGGTCCAGCCCCGGTTTGGGGAAAGGAGCTGGGAAGAGGGAGGTTACGGAGGGCTGGGATAGCTCCGGGTGTCAGGAAAYGAGTGGCTGTTTGGCAACACAGCGCTCATTGTGTTTGCTCTRTTTTTTTCTGCATGATTTTTAAATAGCGGCAATGAATATCTAGAGCGTGTTTAAGGACCCGGCAGCAGCTTTTTCTCTTCCCTCTTTCCATGTTTCCAAGTAGAGAGATGGTCTTGCGTGTGCCCGGTGTCCCTGCCTCGCACCCACCTGGATTTCTTGAGGAAGAGGAGGGCTTGAGCAAAAATCCCACCCYAGCACTTGGGAGTGGAAGAGAGAAGAAAACTCTTCACTCAACCATGCGTAAAAGGATTAACCAGGCTAAAAGGTCATAGAAGATTTAGCTGGGCCTTTAGCATCAGTAAGCCAAGAATTATGGGAATTTGATTTACAAATTAGCATAAAGACCTTATTCTAATAAGCATACAAGCTGAAATAGGTATGTAAAATAATAGCATATGTCAACATCACACGCGGCGCGTTCCTCATCCGAAAGAATTATTCGCTCCGTCGATGTGGCTGGGTTGCAGATAACTCCCAAACCAAAGCACGGGCTACGCTCGCCTGCGATGAAAAGGCTGGATTTGGCCCGGAGACATATCTATAGGGGGGAGCGGCCGGCTGCTTCCCTTCGGGAAGGGCAGGATTCGGGAGCATGGGTCGGGGCTCTGCATCCCGGGAGGACTTTTTCTCGACGGAGGCGGGAGGGGAAACCTTCTGGCAGTTCGTGCAAGAAGGTAATTGCGCTAATGAATGTGTATAAGAAAAATTACATGTATCGACATCTTTGTGTGAATACCCGGATTTATTGTTCCCCGGGGAAAATATTAGATGTGGCTTTCGTGGTGGTTAATAGTTACTGTGCAGGTCAATAAAATACGATATTCACCCCAACAGCAGAAAATAGCTATTTAATAGGTAATAACAGTAATAATCAATACCTACATGATTAGATAACCCAGTTATATGTAGTACATAAAAGGAGGGGAATGCGCTCTGGTTCCTCAACGGCCTGATTTGGAGCGTTGCTGAACGTCTGTCATTCTTGTTGATTTTAAGCGGAGCTGCAAGCAGATCCCCAGCACCTCTGGAAAGCAGGCCACCGCATGGGATTAATTGGCTCATTTTTAAGACTCAGCAGAGTAAACAGGAGCCCAAGCAGACCTTTGCCGTTGGAAAGATGCTTTTGAAAGCAGGCTGCATTGCGCAAAAACGTGGGACGGCACCTAAAAGGCTGGGTCGGCGCTTGGGTTCTCGGTTTGGTCGGTGGCTTTGCTGTGGGCGCTCCGGTGCAGCATTGAGCGTGGGGTTTTCCATACGTGGGGTATCGCTGCTTCCCTGGGAGCATCCCTCCACTGATCTGGTTGTGCAGGGGTGGGCCGGCAGAATATAGCGAGGAGTAAACTTGTTGTGGCTGCCGTACGCTGTGTATATGGAGAGATCTCTATCGAAAGAGTTGTCATTTGTAATGAGATACCTTATCGTGCGGTGTGATGGGGAACACGTGCTGGAGTTGGTTCATGCTGTAGCTACAATAGCTTTAGGAGCCTCAGTTGTGGAAGAGAGATGTGCGAGGTCCCGTATGCACTGCCACGTGTTTCAGGACATGCAGTTGCTTACTGTTCTTAAAATGCAGGCGTGAAGAAGGTGGCTGTGGTTATCTGCAGTGGGATACATGAGGAGGCAATGAAGCAGAGCTGGGCTGCACGGCCAAGGAGGTATGGGACTGGTCAACCGTCCCCACATTTAGGATGGGACTCACTGACCGGTCAAGAGGAGATGAATATGAGTTTGATAAGCACAGAAGATCAGGTGGTAGCTGTGAGCTTGGAAAAATCCTCCTCTGTAAAACTAAACTACTGAAGCATCATAAGGACCATCACTGTTTACAAGACTTGGTGGTGCTGGATGCTCTGGAGGCTGCAGACAGTTTTGGGATGTTTTAGTGCTTAGCAAAACCTACTTTTTCTTTATCCATGTAGGCATTTTGACCATCATAGTAACCCTGGCTCGTGGTTTTTCTGTCTTCCTCTTGTGCCAACCCTGACTTGTGCATGAGACAAGTGCATTCAATATTGGAAGTGTCTGCTACATGTATCTTTCTTGCGGCTTTTGGTTAAAAATATCCATATTGTGATCCCCCCCATTTTATTTTTTCCCTATGGTGAAAAAATTGATCAGTTGGCAGATCTAGGTCAAGTTAGCAAGCAGGTTTTGCTGTTTGCTGTGATAAACTGGGGTGGAGGGGGAGAGCTCACCAGCCTGCTTCCCAGGCAACTCTCAGACAGTGGAGGTGGGCTCCAGCCTTCCCCCGCAGCCCRCGAAGCACCACGTGGGGAGTATCTTTCTGGCCATGGGGATCTGAAAAAAACCTCTTCTGTATCTCTCTCTCCTTCCCAAACTTCTATAGTGGCAGGAAAGGGCAAAGTTTTCTTTGCTTGTTACCCAGTTGAAGGGATGCCTTACTAAAGCAAAGCTTTAAAGAGGGTAAATACGACTTTTTTTCAGTGTTACTGGTACTGCTTTTTTGATGCGCAGTGGCAAATCTCCCATTAGACGCGATGGGACGCAAACACGATCCGTCTCAGATGTTCATGGCAAAGGCTCGCAGCTGCTTTGGAGCTGCAACTTGGACTTGGAGTTGAGCTCTTGGTTTCAAATAGGGGCCAAAATGAGCAAGGTGCCAGATTTTGGGATTCTGTAGTGGAAGTCCAAGCCATACTGCTGTCTCTCATCTTCAGCCAGCATCCTGCACCTCTGCACATGGGTCTTGCCATGCCATTAGCAGCTTTTATAGGTTAAAAAAAAAAAAATATTGTGAAGGATGAGGTCTTTGTCACGGCATCCCAGCTGGGGCACCCTAATCCCAGTGGCCTCCAGCCCTTTTGTGGGCGCTGGTGCATCCTCCAGGCATTGCACACCCCATGCTCCCAGCACATTTGGAGCTGTGGCTGCTAGCCCGGAGGAGCTAGCCACCTCCCTCCTCCTTCCCCAAGCACGCACCTTGCTCTTAGTTAATAATAAATCAGAGGTGCTGCCTTTGCCGTGCTCTGTTATCTCCCGCCAAGAAGGATATCATGGATTTTTGATGCGCTTACAGTTAATATGTCCAATGCTGAAAGCTGTTGTAAATTAATTGACCCCTTGACCCCCTTGTCCCGTTGACTGTTCCCACTAAAAGACAGCGTTGGGTTCTTGGCATCCTCCCCCACTGCTTTCCCTTCTTCCAACTCCTCCACCTCCCGCATGCTTCGCTTACTAATCAGGGGGAGCCGAAAAAGGCCCTCTGAGCAGGGCTTCACACAGCCTCCGAAATGCTTTGTAGCAGCCGCGCGGGGAAGCCAGGATCCCGGGGACCCAACGTGCATAAATTACTGGCGGTTGGAATATTTCCTTTAAAGCATGGGGGAGGCGGTGATGGAAGCTGGCACGGCATCCTCCGCCTTCCCACGGGGACGGGGGGATGTGGCTGCTACCAGGCTAAAAAAACCACGGTGCGGCACTGAGGGACCTTCTGGAGGTGGGTGGACCCCAGCATCAGTGGGGTGCAAGGGTGCTCAGCATCTTGGGTTGAGGGCACCTCCATCCTAGCGAGCTGTGGCTCGTGCCAAGCGCTTACTTTTGGAGATGCAGTGGGTCTGGCTTGCAGGGAGGATGGGAGCGGGTGCTCGGCGGGGGTTTGGTGGGAAGGAGCAGAAAAAGATGCTGTGGAGGTCCTGGACTGGGATGTGGGTCCTGACTTCACGTCCTTGGCTCATCCTTGCAGCGATCTGGCCTCTTTGCGTGGTCCTTCTCCTTCCTCACTTGGTCATGCACTCCGTAAGGATCCCAGCTGTCTTTCCCTTCTTGTGTCTGGTCTAACTAACCTGCATTTGCCTTGAAAATGGGGTCTTTTCCCCCACTATGTAATTGTACGTCACAGAGCACGGGGAAACCCTGACTTAGCTTGGAAGGGAGCTTGTGATACTCAGCTCGCGTGGCCGGTTCGCATCCTCCCGTGACTCGCGATGGGAGAGAGCAGCTGCTAAGAAGTAGGAAATGCCACAGGAAATTGTGTAATATTAGAAACGAAGCAGAGTGGGTTTTTTATATATTCCAAAGGGGAATAAACCAGAACAATCGCAAATTCCCAGTGAAAGTAAGTTCTGGGAAAAATAGGGATTSATTTCGAAGTATTTTTGTTCTGATTCGGAGCTGGCAGAAGCTTTATGTACAAAGTTGTGAAGTGATTTCAAACAAAAAAAGGAGCTCCGAAGGCTGCATTCCAGTGGTATCAAAAGAGTCTGGAGTCTTGAGCCTTGTTACATATTTTTATTGTTATTTCTTCAAAACAGATCCTCTGCTAATGTTTTGATTTTGCCAGAAACGGCGTTCTTGATTTAAAGAACTGGTTTGAAAGCCAAATCTGACCCGCCTCATTGGAAGCGTGACAGGCACTTGAAGCAAAGCAAGGTTCATTAATAYTGTAATATTGTCTCGCCGTTTAAATGTTTTTTTTTTTTTTTCCCCTCTCCTTTTGTAGGAGTTATCTGGTGAATCACACTAAGTTCCACGKTGGGTTTGGTTGTTTTCTAGCTTTATTCCCTTTCTGCAGGACAGATGGTATTTATAGATCAGAGGGTGCCTGCGTTAGACTGGTGTGTGGTGGTGTGTGGGGTTTTTTTGTGGTGGTGTGTTTTTTGTTTTTTTTTCCTATGTCAATCCCCAAAGCCAGCACCGGGGTTTTTGATAGCGGGCCAAGGCACGGGAGAGCGGCAGGGCTGGTTGGCAAGAGGTGAATTTGGATTTAGTGTGAGTGACATCTCTCTTAATGAAGCCCTTTCTGGAACAAGGCTGGCGGGGAGCGGGATCCATCAGAGGCCGGGGTAGCGGYGAAGCCAAAGCCGCCTTGTCATTGAAGACAACATTTAAAAATTTGTATTATTTATTGTTTACCTTTTGTGCCGCTTTTCTGCACGTCAACGCTTCCCATTGTACGTTTTGGGCTTCAAAACCTGACATCACATTAGCAGCCGGCTCCAAAACCCCCAAATAATGCATAAACTATGATTATTCCTTCTGATCCACTTGTGTTTATGTAAATGGCTGGAAAAGCGGTTTTCAGCTTATTTCAGAAGCTTAAGGGATTCATACCAAGCCTATTATTGAAAAATCAGAAAGTGAAAAGCAACTTCTGAGACAAGGAATTAGCAACTCAATGGCAGCGTGCGTACCGCTGGCTGTACGGGATCCGGCTGTTATCGCAGATGGGAATTCCCCCGGGATTCAAAAATCAAACACCACGTGGCCAACAGGTTGTGGGGCTTTGCGGTTAAATCTAGGGGGGCGAGGGTCCGGGGTGGGAGGCTGGAGAGGGAGCYGGGGTGCCAAACCAGCGGTGGTGCTGGTGTTGGGGGTCAGGTTTTTTGGCTGATGGGTGTGCAAGGAGCATCACGGGCTGCAAAAGCCACCAGCCGCTTGGCTGATAACCCCGGCTCCGTATCCCGGGCATGCCGGGAAGGGGCTGGTGCTGCTCGGGAGCACCTATACATCCCCAGCGTGGCTGTCCCTGCCATGTGCAAGCCTTGTTCCTTCTGTCCCAGGARAGCTGGGAACAGATGCAAATCCGCTTTGGGGTGCGGGCCCCTTCCAGCCAGCTCCGCAGCATCTCATCCCTCCTCTCCTGCTGCCTTTTTTTTTTTTCTTTTTTTTCCCTGGTTCGGTCCCTTTCCCCCTTCCTTATGGTAATTTCCCACCTGAGCACCAAGTACTTTATAAATAGCAAATCTGAAATGAATTTCCTAGCAGCAATCATTATCTCCCTCGACAGCCATTAAACATTCACACAAGCAGAGCAAAATGACAAAGGGGATTGATTTTTACACTGTGTTGGGGGGAGGTAGGAGAAAGGAAATATGTTGACAAGGCTTTTTTTCCCCCCCCCCCCTCTCCCCTTATCCACTCTCCCCTCCCTTCCAGATCTGCTATCTTGAGGAATTTCAAGTCACTCGGTGACTCCTTTTCAAGATCAGTTGGAAGGGGGTGGGAGAGTGCAAAGTTGCAAATAAATAAAATAAAAAAAAAGCGCCTTATTTCCTTCTTCTTCAGCCCCTACAAGCCTCGCTCCGATCCGTCGGCTGCGTGCGACTGGTAAACATGAAGTTAGTTATGCGGCCCCGGCTGTTGAGATGAATATGTCAGAGTTAATGCCTCCGAAGATGGAGGGGTGGGCTGGAGGGGTGGGGGGGCCCAATCTCCGCAGCCTTCTCAGCAGAATAAATGTGTTGATGCAATAGTTGGGAGCCGGCGAGCTGCTGCCGTATGAGGCACTGTAGCTGAAAATTTAACTTTGATTTCAATTTTCATATTTGTCAGCAATAATTAGATTCAAGAAATGTTTTTGCCGCTGTTCTAAAATACTAATAAGTAGGAGCCTTTGTAGTATGGCTAATGGAGTCTTTTTTTTCCTAGTGGGCTAGAAAAATTCCATTAAAGGGAGAAGTCATACTATATTACCCTGCTTCAACATGCATTGACTTTGCCGCCACAGGAATATCTGCGCCGGGAGAGAGCGATCCTTGCTTGGAACTGCGGGAATGGTGCCCGGGAACGGGGCTGGTGTCCCAGGCTCATGATCTGATGGGGCTTCCAGGGGAGAGCTGGGGGGTTTGTGCTCTTCGGGGGTGGCTGGAGGCTTTCGAAGCGCTCGTGAGATGATATTGCAGTGGTAGCCTGGCTCTTGTCCAGCCTCTCGCTTTGCCAGTTGTTTTTGGTATTGCAAATTCCCGTGGGGTTTAAAGCCTTAGCTCAATTAGGGGTGTCTCCTTGCCAGCTCTGCCAAAGGCAGAAAGCCCCTTCTCTCCCCCTCCCCACCCTGCTGCGTGGATTTCCCTCGTGGCCWGTGCCAGGTTTTATCCCAGAGCAACGTCGGAAAGGAAAGGGATATTAAATTTGCTGGCGATATGCACAGCAAATGGGGGAAGCTCTAAGTTGTGTCATTCGCAAGTTACTTCAGCCTATTAAGCAAACAAAAGCACTTGTGGAGTGAGAAATGGAAATGGCCAACGCGGCCCGATTAATCCTGGATGTACAATTCCATTAATAAGCCAGCTTTTAATAGGTGGCTCTTTCCAGGAGCTGCTGGGACTAAGAATTGATGTATTCACTGTAATTGTATTGCAACTAATAGGATATGAAGAAAATTGTATGGAGAACCTGTTCCTTTGCCACTGGTTTCCAATCAGTTGAAATAATGCTTCCCCCTAGAAGAGCCCAGCAAGGTAATGATACTTAAGTCTAAATAGAAACAGGAATAATTTTAATTTYGGTGGAGGTGGTTTTGGTTTGTGCTTTTGCTTCCCCATAGCACAGRCAGAAGGCGAAACAGCAGTTTGCAGATGTGCCGGAGAAAATAGGGATCCCAATCCCAATGGAAATGCCCCGTGGCTGGATACTGGGGCTGGGCGATGGGATGCGGCTGCCGATGCAGAGAGCTATACCGGGTCTGGGAGCCTCCAGGCTCCCTTTTGAGAGCTAAGGGGGGTGTTTCTGGGTGCCCAGGCATGGGACTGCCCCTCTGGCATTTCACCCGGAGCCTTTTGCTCTCTTTTTTGGGAGCGAGAGGGGCCTTCACCCTCTGCAGTCGATGCGATTCACTGGGAGAGCTCATTAATGAGCCTGAGGTCCTAACTCCGCACATCCCCTGTATTTATTTAGACCCACGATCCCAGGGCTCTGATACTCTCTTTGCAATGAACTCCTGTCTTCATACCCCTGCGAAAACTCACCTCCTGCCTTGTGGAGCGAATGTAYCTTTGTGGCTGCGGCTCTGGGTCCCCGTGGTATTCAGAGAGG
This sequence comes from Oceanodroma leucorhoa, assembly GCA_030449065.1. Lineage (NCBI taxonomy): Eukaryota > Metazoa > Chordata > Aves > Procellariiformes > Oceanodroma > Oceanodroma leucorhoa. The sequence continues at coordinate 2,347,016 of JASVER010000066.1, forward strand.
GATTTGGGCTTTTAGGGGTGAGCATCCCTCCAAGGGCTCTTGCAAGAGCAGCGCAGCTGCCGGGAGCCCGGCGATGCCGTTGGTACCGCGCTGCAAATCCCAGGCAGGTTGGATGGATCAGCACATCCGAGGTAATGTGCAGCAGTGCCCCGGGATGCAGATCCCCATAATATCAATGCAATTGTGGACTAACGCGTGTTAAAGCACGAAGGAAACTCTTAACTGTAAGAGCTGATTRATTCAAAATCCAGGCGGCCCCTAATTATTGCAGCCATTGCTTTGCTACTGGGCTGGGGATTTTTGAGAAGTTTGCAGCCACTTTTTGTCTGTTCATCACCGCTGGCCACTGGTTCAGGGTTGTTTGTTTTTCATTCTTCCTCCCTATTTGTATGCATGCTCTGACCCTTCTTTGGTAGCAGGCTAGAGAGTAAATATAAAGGGGAGGGGGAAAAAAATAAAAAGCCAAGGCACAGTTCAGCTCAAATCCCCGAGGAAACAGATGTGATTGCCTTACAGAAATGGCTCCAATAAGGCCAGAAAGGAATATTGCTTTTATAGCTTTTGGTATATAAAACATTTAGAAAATGTGATTGACTGGCAGGACCTAATTTATCATTTACCCATTTCTCTCTCTCTCTCTCTGTCCTCGTATCCACCCAAACACCGAAGCACGCTCGGGCAGACTTGTATCCACTTTTTTGCTTTCCGTCTCTCTCCTGCAAACCCATATTTCCTTGYACGCCGAGCCGTGTGCGTGCACACGCAGGCACGTGTTCCCCTGTGCTCCTGACTCCTTGTCCCTCCGCCTGTGTCATGGATTTATCATCATTCTGCTAAGCACTCAAACTCCTGTGGCTATTTATAATTAATGCTTAGAAACCTGCCAATCCATTTAATGACACTAGGAGGTCATGGCCTCCCTTATAGCTTCCCATTAATCATCATTAGAACAGTTCTGGGTTTTTTACATTCTTTTAAAATGTTAATTCACCTTTATAATGCTCCTTTCAGTTTTGACTGTAAAGGGAGACTCTGCAGTGACTCCAGACTGTCTTGCAAGTGTGGGCAGGTGAAAGGCACGGTGGGACAATTGCACTTGATAAAGTCTCTCGGATGTCTCCCGCTGGAATGAATTACACTCACAAACTCTGCGAGATGGGATTTCTTCACTGCCCTCTGCYGCCCGCTCCTCGCAGCGATGCTGGCACGGCTCCCTCCCTCCTGGCTCCGTCTCTCGGGTACCGCCGAGCCCCTTGCGATCGCTCCCTACCTGCAGAGACCTTCGGTGCRCTGGGAACCCTGCGGCAAGCGGTTCCCGGAGGGGAATAAGCTCACGGATGCTGGCGCAGAGCTTGCGAGGGCCGTGTGTGCTCTGCCAGGTTGTGCTCGGGCACGTCTTTGCTGGACAAACTTGGCTTTGGCATGAGGTGGGCTCATGCGTAGCTTGGTTTTATTGTGGTTGCTGCATCCCCTCGGCATCTTGGTTTGGGTGGAGAGTCAAACTCGTCCCTCGTGAAGGTTAACAAAAAAATCCCCCTTCCCAGAGAGCAGGGCTRCTCGCAGTGGTGAGTCCATCTCCTTCTCTTTCCTGCTGCCGCCCTCAAGTGGGAAACCCGGAGCCCTTTCCCTGTGTCCCGAAGCACCCGCCGTCATCATCACAGCTCCACGTCCTCTGGGAGCAGAGGGGGCTTAGCAGAGATGTCAGGCAGCAGCTTGGAGGAAGGARAGCTCCGGGTGCAATCTGGTAGCTTTTGGCAAGCAACAGCTCTTCTTAAATAGTCCTCTCTTGGCTTGCTGTCAGAAGTAATCGTCCCTTGTCTGAAGTCAATCTGTGCTCGCCATTAACGGGAACGGGTCCGAAGCGGTGCGTGTCCGATCCGGATTCTGGTTTCGATCCTTTTGGGGAGGGGTCTCCGGTGTGGTGGTGGACGGCTTTGCGGTGGAGGTTTGCTGCAGTGCGTGGAGCCCCGTGAGCTGCGTCTCTGACGGAGCTCCCGGAGACTCTTCATAGCCCCGGGTAATAAACCTGCAAAGCATCCCGTGACTCTTGCGTCGTGATCACCCATCGCTCCGCAAGAGGGGGTGAGGCCGCCCCGACATCCAGCCCCTTCGGTGGGAGGCAGCCGCACGTAGGCTTGGGGTGGGCGAAGGTTTGTGCTGGCCTCTCTTTTTTGGGTGAAACAGCATCACTCCTGCTCCTTTGGGGAGTCCTGGTCTTGGTGAAAGCCAAGCCCGGCCCCATTTCTCTGAGTAAATACGCCAGCAGCGTTTGGCTTAATGAACTGTGGCTTTTAATAAATGGCTCTTATCTTGCTGAAGTGCTGCTAAATTGTCAGGATTTAAAATTAGCCTAATAGATTTGCGGGCGATGTTTTATTCACTGGTTAGTTGGAAAGAGACAGAGAGAGGGGGAGAGGCGGCTCCACCCAACTCTCCCTGAATTATACAAGAGTTATTTATTTGTTTGGGCCGAAGGGGAAATGTTCTGGATTAATGTGCGATGCCTCAGCACCTGACTTAATGAGAATTTAGAGACCTATCCCAAACTGATAGTCTCCAATTAATCACTTAGTGGCCCCTCTGCTTTGTTGTCTCTGGAATATATTTTTTCGAAGTGGTAGTTGGGTCGTGGTACCCACTGCTGCCTGCCTGGAGAGGGGGATGAGGATGGACTAGGGAGGTTTGTGGGTGCTGTGGTGGCTTACAGGACCGCTTCTTGCAGCTTTGCTCCATGTCGATGTTGAAGTAGAGCCCATATAGCTCTCTCTATATACCGTATGTATACCTGTGCAACTTGAGCCCAAAGTTGAGCCGGTCCTCGCTCGGCTTCTGGCACATCCCGTGAACTTGCATAAGCCACTTTGTGCCTTTAYGGCTTTTGGCAACGCAGAGCCAGAATATGATCCTATTGACAGTTTGGAGACATATGGAGAATTAAGGCAGAATAGTGTTTTGTAATGGTGTAATATGGGATCTGGTTGGGATGAAAGATGCCAGGGAAATGTCAATCACTATCATTATCCTAACAAACTGCCGTACCTGTGGAGATAATAATAATATTTAGCAATTATATAGCACCCTAACAAGCTCAAACAGCCCAGACAGTACCTAATTAAATCTCCCAAGACTTCCTTTGCGTGGGTGTTTTCCTAAGAGCRTGGACCGGCTTCTGCCCAGAGTGTTTTGTGTGAAGTTAAATGCTCTTCTCCCCCATTTCACAGGTAGGGAAAGGTAGYGATCCTGCTGAAAATCGTCAGTAAGGGCGAGCCTGAGCTCGGGAGCGGGCTCGCAGCGAGGGCAGCGGGCAATCTTGGCACTGCGTTGTGCTCCGTTTGCAAGAGCGTTGTGTGGCCTTGGCTCAATGACCCAGATGGCCAAAGGTGCTGCGATGCTGAATGCATCGGTGTGCTCGTTGCTTGCCCTTTGTGAAATCGGGGAGAGTTTTGGGTGCTGGGCACCCGAACGAGGACCCCGCCAGCATCCCTCGGTGAAGCGGAGGTGGTGGTACAGATGGTTTGCAGTGCTGGATGGTCAGCGGTGTGTTTTCTCCCTTGTCCTTCTGGCTTGCTGGGCTGCTGCTGTTTCCCCTCTGGTTCATCGTTCTCCTGCCCAACCTGCATCCCTCTTGTCTGAGCTGCACCCTGAGAAAGCTTTCTGGAAGGTGATACTTCTCAACCAACGTCCCAGGTATGGCTGGGGCATCCAAGATCACTGCAGTTGAAAGCAAGACTTTYAGCTTTTCCCCATTTGTGGTGTTCTCACCTCGCCCTTTCTGGAAAGCAGCGGGTGAGACGATACGTGGCTGCTTGGATCCAGGAGGGATCCTCGACCCCTGCCCAGCGGAGCGCTGCTCCCGCGGGGTGAGGCAGCAGTCTCCCTGTGACTTTGTGAAGGTCAGCGTTTGTGTCTGAAGTGGGGCTGGTGGTAGCGATGCATGATGCACAGTGTCAGCCATAAAGGAAATATTGTATATAAAAGATAAGTTTTTTCCTTTCTTGTGGCAGAGGAACAAGGCGCCGGGTTCATTTAGCATTCATAAAGTCTTGCTTTGGAAACGCCTTTAAGTACTGCTGAGGGAGACTTGAAGGAGCGTGTTTGAGAGTCAAATGCACATCTCCTTGGGCTCTCCTTTCATCTGCTTTAAAAAACACAATCTTTTTTTTTTTTTTTAATCTTTTTTTTACCCCTCTGTAAAAATACTAATCTTCTCCAACAGCAGCAGACACCCAGGGTGCAGGCGCTCAGCAATTAGTTCAGTGAACAGAATAAGTGAGGAGCAGAGGGAAGGGGAGACTCAGCCAAGTACCGGGAGGACGGCGAAATGCAGCCTGCTAATTAGGAGACGGCACGGGGGGGACGGTGCCCGGTTAATTCAGGTGCAAAGCTGCTAAGTCACGATGAGTGTCGTCTGCCTGGGTGGCAACGTGCTCGCCGGGATGCCCAAGTCCCCGGGGATGCTGGGTTGACCTTCGGCAGAGAGGAGCACCTAGCAGGGMATTTGGRTCTTGGTCTGGATTGGAAACCAAGYGGTGGAAGAGCCCAGGGAGGATGAGGTGAAGATGAAGCATGCGGTTTGGCTAGATTTACAACCTAGTAAGCGTGTTCCTGACTCCAAGCTAGCCGTGAGTCTCTGTTGGGAGAAACACATGGAGGTTTTGGCTTGAGTCCTCTCTGGACTTTCGGCCAACGTGGGGAGAGGAGTGGCCATCCTCCAGAGGCTGGGCTTTCCTGGCGGAGAGTCATCCTGTTGGACTTCGTGTCGGCGTGGAAACTCAACGGGCGATTCCTGTTGTCATCGGAGGAGCTGAGACAGAAGGAGGAAGCGTGGAGAGAGAAGAAAGCAACAAGTGGTGTTGTCATCCGACCTTCTTCAGATTGTGAAGAGCCAGCTTCACGAGAAGTGTCARATGGGCAGAAGTTCAGCTCAGCCCCTTCTTTTGGCTGAAACTTTTCTCGCCCTTGAAATTTCTCTCCTCTGCTCTTCACTTGAGGGAAGGGAATTTATTGCAATGAAATATGTTGTCATGTGGCTTTTTATGAAAACAGCACATGTCACTGCCCCTATTTCCCGGAGCCAAAGGATGTGGCTGGATTTCAAAAAGAAAAGGACTGGATGATTTCATTATTGCTAACAACTGTTCCCACCAAGATAAGGACAGTCTAATCACATTCCCTGTGCAGAAGTACCAAGGGAACCAAAAGGGAACGTCTCCATTTGATTTTCCGTGTTGTCTTCTGTGTTTTGGTCGTCTTYGGTACCGCGCGGTGCCAGAAGCAGGCTGCGAGGCTAAATGGGCTTGGGGGGGGAGCGTTATGATTATCGGGGCCCTGGTCTCCCAGATTGGAGATGCTCTGCCAACAGCAGCCTTCGTCCAACCTGATGCGTGGATTTATTTCCATTGACCGCCTGCGGTCAGGGCTTGAGCTCCACTGTCCCAAACTCCTTGAGCGAAGTCTGAACCAACGATGGAGGCTCAGCGCTGAGCGGAGGGGTAGTTTTTCAGCCTTGTTTTTGATTTGTACGTCCCCCAGAAGAGAAGTGCCACCCCCTGGCGTAAAAAAGATTAGAGCTTGCTGCCAATAGGTTTGCTTTTCTTAATTACGTTTTGCAGACTCCCTCTGCAGATACCCCTGAGAACTGATCCGTAGCTGCAAATTACCTCCACAGTGAGCACGCTTCATCTTGTAYTGCCAAGAAGTGATGCTGACCATAGTGCAACCCAGGTAGAGCCAATTTGGCTCATAACTGCCTGCCCAAGAGAAGGGGAGGACTGGGGGGAGAGTMGAGCCAAGAGATGGAGGGGACAGGTTTCGGCTGTGCCCTCTAACGCGCTCTTCTTCTGCCTGCACGGAGTCGAGCTGCCGCGTGTCCCCGCTGAAAAGCTTCGTGTGGCAGGGAAGGAACTCTCTAGGCTTTGATTTGCCTTGTAGCAAGAGATAACATTATTGTCTCATCCTTTAATGATTTGAGGATGGAATATTTTTCGCATCAGTTTATCTATCTCGGTAGCCCTGATCCTGTTCTCGCGCTGCTGGCGGGTGGATGGTGTAAAAATCGGTGCGAGCAAAGGGGGGATGAAGTAACTCAGTCTTCCTCTTCACCCTCTGCCTGTTTGCATGCCCTTGGCACTTAGGAGCTCCATAAAGGTGCTAATTGATCGGTCCCATTARCACAGTCGGCGAGGAGTTGTCATTCGGTGGGCAAAGCGGGGTGCTTTCTTCTGGAGCAGAGGGTCACCGATTCAGGTCCCAGCAGCGACCACCCAAAGAGAAAAGATGACTTATAATTACATTCATAATTGAAAGTGATTAATGGTAGCAAAAGAACTTCGAGCGATTTCTTGTAATTAAATACTAATTTTAATTCCTTTGCAGTGCCGAGCACCATATTTGCTTTACTGGTGATATTTATGGCTGCGCCTTAGCATAGTTTAATATCTTAAAAATACATGCTAAGTGATTAACGTTTTTTTGTAACTGGGTAAACAAGTAAATGTCAATTAATTTGTTTACTTTGTGTCTGTAATTAGCGATTATTATTTGATATTTTTGAGGATCTCTATTCTGGAGGATTTGTGGCTTTGAGTGGAAGCAGAGGAATCCTTGATTGCTCCTAAGCCAGGAGAGTCCTGGTCTCTGCTCCAGGCTGCTCTAGCTGCAAAAAAAAAAAAAAGAGCTAGAGGAGGAAGGCAGCGATCACATCTGCAATGGTTTATGCTCAGAGGACATCATGGCCAAGTCTTGAGCCTGCTGGCAGCGAAGTCTCTTGTGAGGGCTTGGTGCAAGAGAAGGGGAGTTGTCTGTGCGTGGCAGATGCTCGCTGGCTGTTGCTTGGTCTTGAAGAACAGAAGTGTCACGAAATCAGCTGCTTCTGCCAGGTTTTTGCCGTCTGTAGGTGACACCTTTCAAACTCAGCTGCTGCTTGCGATGCTGCGTGCCAAGGGATGCTCGGGGCTGCCCTCCCTCTCCCCTTGTTCCAGCCGCCGATCTCACCTCCTCCCCGCTGCTCTTTGGAGAAGGCATTTCCCCTGCCGATGCCTGCTGTGGCCTCGGCTGGACCTTTGGGGATGTATTTGCAGAATTTAATATTTCATCCTTAATACTGTCATCGTATTTATTTGGTTTTGAATTTTGGACATGGCAAACAGGGCACGCCACAGCTGGCCGGCGTGGTTTGGGGTTTGACCGTGGACAGGGAGCTGATGGGTGCCGTTTTGGGTGGCCGTACCTGGGTGCAAGCGTGGGAGGGCCACTGAGCCAGGCAGGATTCCCATCCTGGGGAGCGTGGGGTATGGCAGAGACCTGCCAAGTGCCCAGGGAGAGCCACAGTGATCTGCCCTAACTGAAAATATCATTAAGCCTGGGTTTGTTCATAGCCCATACCAGCTGTATGGCTCTTCTTCAAGCACTATAGGATGAGTGTTATATGCCTAGATGTGCTCRTGTCCTTCCTGCGCCTTGACAAAGTTGTTTTCGGATGAGCCAGGCTGGGAAATCTGTTTCCCGAAAACTTGGTCCTGCGCACATAGGAACACACTGGGGCAGAAAGCRCTTGATGGAAATCATGTCTCTTCCTCACCAGTTCCTTGATTCCTTGCTAATGCTTTTCATTCCCTCTTGCTGCTTGAAAGAGCTGATCGTCTGATTAAATTAAGACAGACACAAAAGCAGCTGGCCTGCCAAAGCCTAGGATTTTATTAAAAATAATATTGTTTACAGAGTTCTCTCCTTTTATGGCGCATATAAAACAGCGTGTTCCACCCGAGCAGCCGGCAGGCTCGCTGCAATTTACCCGGGAAGAGATGGAAAGACATTAAACCTTGTCTTGATGGGGAGGAGGGAGGGCATGGAGGAGAGGGAGGTTGGGGATAAGAGACGGAGTGTGGCTGTGACAGCAAATGAGAGGGAAGGAAATGCAAGGGGAAAAAAAGCGGAGAAAAGGAAGGATGGTTCCCGGTTCCCCACCTCCCCTTCTCCCCTCGCATACCTGTGCTGAAACGAAGCATTCAAAAAGGAGGGAGATGGTGGAAAAGAGGAGATAAACTAGGCCAAAGAGCTTCAGCTGGGGACCCAGCCTCCATCCGAGCGAGGAGGAGAGAGCTGCTTGTCCTCTTTGCAATATTCAGGAGCCCTTCCCGGGCTCTCCGTGYGGGTGGAAAGGCTCCTCAGCTCTGTTTTCAACGCGTTTTGAGGTCTTGCAGCTGCTTTTGCGAGCCCTCGGGCAGTGGGGCAAGTCAGTGGTAGAAGATGCTGGGAGCACTGGCTCCTGTCCACCCCAGTGCCCCAGCCTACCAAGACCTCGCCAAAGAGTCCTCATGGTTTGTAAATCATTTATTTGTAGTTTATTTGCACTTCAAGGGTCTGCCAGGGGCAAAGGGAGGTTGTGTTGGGTACGGTGCACAGCAATGGGTCATGGCATGAGGGGTAAAGTGAAGTGAGGAGAGACAAAGAGGTTTTTTCCAAGGTCACAGGAGCAGCTTGGCATAGCACCCAAACTTGAACCAGGGCCCCCCACCTCCAACACGGCTTTGTGCTGGCTAAAACGGGTTCGTGGCTTGCTTTGGGAGTCATGGAGGAGCCTTGCTAATACCCTGCTGCAGGAGTGCCCTGTCTCTGCTTTGCTTTCTCTCTTCTTTCTGTGTCTCCTCCTGTTTGTTTGTTTGATTTGGTTCCAAATAATTAATTGTAAAAACCCATGGCTAATGGTTTGAATGAAGGATGGATGGGTACTTTAATTAACTTGTGAAAGGATTATACAGTTATATTTTCAGTCTCCCCGACCCCAACCGAAGTAACAAGGCTTGAACATCTCCGCGTTTCGAGGGAGCCAAGCGCTGCCTGAACGTGGACGTGTGCTGGGGAGGGGGGACATCAGCTGGAGGGTCCCCCGGCCGAAGCTGCTCAGACTGAGCTGGGAAAATGCAATGGGGATCCTGGTTGTAGGTTAGCACATGGGGGTGTCACCCTTCTTCCCTTTGTGGATGGGACACTGGGAGAAACACCTCCCCCCCCCTTTCCTTGGAGCACTGAGCCCCAGCGTGCTCCTCACGGTGAGCACCTTCTTGTGGCTGTTCGCATGCTGGTTTTGACACCTTAAAGGGGTTTGGTGCAGGTGAGGGAGGTGTCCCCCATGAGTGTTACAGAGACTTTAGGGATTGAATAGACCTGAACCATATTTTGGGCTAATACATGTGAAATTAGGAGTGAACATGAGCCATCTGCCCCTTCTTTATAAGATGGTTATCATACAAGCTTCTGAGGTCTAGCATGAGAAGAGATGCCGTCTTACTTTCTACCCTCTAAACCAGGCAAAATTCAGGCATTGAGTTGGGTTGGGAATAAGCTCAGCCCACCGGTCCTGGGGAAGTGAAAGTGCCGAGCTGCCCTGTGTAGGAGGATTTCTGCAAAGCCGGGAGGYGAGGGGATTGCTGGACAGAAGAGGGGTCTTGGCGGAGGTGGCCCTGGGTTGCTCCTTGCTAGCCTGTAGTCACGCTGAAGCTTGATGGGTGTCAAAACCTGTATCGATTCCTCAGTCTGAAGACAGCAAAAGGTTTGGGGCTATAGCAACAGGCACTCCAGCCTTTGCAGCTCGACACGTTGCCTCCTCRTTAGTTATTTGTGTCCGAAGAATCGCTGAATAAGACACTGGGAAARTCTTTGAAGGAAAGCATTGAGCTGCCGCCGTCCCCCCCAGCCCTTCCATGCACCGTCCCTCCCAGCCCGTCCCCAAAGCTAACACCTCCCCGTGACTTCCCTGCTTTTTAGAACAGTACTAAGAGATGGAAAGTGTCTTCTGCATGGACATTTTAACGAGCAAATAAAATCAAGACCCGATTCCAGCAGGACTGGTGAAGGGAGCAGGACTTTTGCAGCTCCTCTGCTTCGCGGTTCAGAAAGTTGGGACTGGGCTGGGTCAAATAATTTTCTGAATGTGTCAAAAGTGCTTTGAATATCTACGAGAGGGAGGGGGCTGTAGCTTGCATCATGCCGCTGAGTCACCAGGCAATTTCCCATCCCTCCCAGTGTAAAACACTCCAGGTGGGAGCTTCAGCATTGCTGCTTGAAACAAGGCTGATTGGGCTGTTTCCGTCATGGAAAATGAATGAGGAAAAAATGAATTTCCATGCTGTATTTCGGATCAAAAGCTGTTTTTACTCTAAACAAGGCCTCTTTGGCCTTCTTTCAGTAGTGGTATCTGCCCCTGGAATCCTCCTCACTTATCAGTCCCCCAGGAAGGGGCGGGGGAATAATCTGTTTGATTGCTGATCTGCCTTATTATGTTTTTAAATGYGCTTTAATGTTTTAGTGACTTTTTAGGGCCAAATTCCAGCTTCTGAAGTGCATACCTCTCTTTTACTTTCAATGGCAGCCTTTCACGTTTATCCCAAGGCATAACATGGTCCTTGCACTGTTTGAAATTAGATGCACTGATTAGAGCATCTCTCAGCCGCTGCCGCTGTTCTGCACCTCAAAAGATGACTCAGAGGAGGCTGGAAGTTGGAGCTGGGAGTATTTATGCACTCAGGACGTGATTTCTTGGGACTTCAAGCTTGTTGTAGCTCTCTTCARGTGACCTGGAAATAGATGTCTGCTTGTAGGTCATGGAATGCCGTGGTGGTGGTGGTGATGTGTTTGGTAGGAGGTCTGTGATGTGCATGGGTCATGCCTGTGAGGATATGTATGATTAAGCCAGAGAGGAGAGATGAACACGCAGGGTCAATTGGAGTTCTTGCTTTTGCCCTGTTTTTTTAGCAAGAATGGTGAAATATTGAGCGAGTCACTAAAAATTGTTGCACTTGAAATTCGAGGTTGAGAGTGCTTCTGGCTCAGGTATTTAGTATTTCCAGTTCTTGCTTGAAGCCAGCGGCAACCTCAAATCTGCCGTGTGTGCTCAGAGGTGCTCGGCACCCGTTGCAATAGGGTGCAAACCTTGCAGAGTGCTGTCTGACAGGCAGAAATGTGTGCCTGGAGTGCTGTCTGAAGCCTAGTTAGGCTGCTGCTCTGATTGTAATCGCTCCTTGGAGGAACCTCCCTTTGTTTAACAAGAGTTAAGCATTGAGTTAAGCGTTTTGTTAAGGGAATTAATTGGGTTGTTTTGAGTTTATTTTTATTCCTTCCACCTCAGTGTGGTCTTGGGGAAATCATACGTGCCGTAGGTAGGAGGCGTGATGGAGAGGACGGATGTTGCAGACGTGGGTTTGAGCTGATGATGCTGGGACCTGGAGGTGCAGGATCTGTGAGGGGCTTGGCAGAGGAGCAATCACAAGTTCTAGCAATGACATGTTTTGCTCTTAGAAATACTTTTGCTTCTCTAAATGCTTTCTCACAGGGGCTGGAACTTTAATATGTCAGCACTTCAGATAAGGAAACTGAGCCCCGCAGGGGAAGGAGGACATGTTTCATGGAGCTGGCTGGCTTTAGGAGCCATTGGTCCTATTCAGCTTGGGTGATGGGGGCTTKTCTGGGAGGGGAGGGCTGTGCCCAGGGGTCTGACCTGGGGTCTTGCTTGCCTCGGGGCAAACGGTGTGATCGAAGTCAGCTTGCAGGCAGGTGCTGACCCACCACGATAACCTTTCAGCCTTCAAATCTTTGCAAAACGGATAAAAGTCCATCCACACTCCGAGGTGCAGCCTTGAAATGAGGGTGATTAAAACACTGTGGTGCTGGGGGACATGGAAATACGTTGGATATCCATATTGGATTCAAGCCAGCAGCCACCCTGCTCTTAATGACCACCCCTTGCTGTCTCTCCAGGTAGGAGTAATATTTGTCTGAATTGGTTTAGCTTCTTCAGTTTCTAAAGATGGACAGAAAACCTGGTCTGATTGAGTTGCCTCGGGAAATTTTCAGTGCTTCTGTCAGTCAGTGTCTTGAGACTTGGCTGTCACTTTTGGCTGAGCTTTTTCAATCCCTCCCTTGTCAGAACCCTTGAGTGGTGTGAGAGAGGGGACAAACGAGTAACGGGATGGTCACCYGTGATGGGCCGAGGCGGGTGGGATGCCTTGCTAGTCAAAGCCAACGTTATTACGTGAACAGTGGTAGCACCATGTCCAAACACCATGTAAAGGGGGACAAGAGCTGGGGGTGAGTAGAGAGAAGAGACTATGCTCTATCCAGCGAAGCAGRTTGTCCCTGGAAATAGAACATGAATAAGTAATCTGGATAAATAATGGAGCTGTCTGAACTGTAACAATAAAGAATAAAAGTGCTGAGTGTGGCTGGCTGTGATTTGTGGGGTCATGCTGTCTGGACGGTGGAGCCTTTGCTCCCACTGGTGAGCAGSTGCTTGTAGACGGATCTCATTGACGTTGCGGAGATTACTTGGACGGCGGTCGCTTGCCAGGGGGAGGAAATGGTTTCGTGGTCCGGTCCTTTGTTACGCTGCCGCAACGTGTTTGTGAAACCCGAAAGCTTGCCGAGTCTTAGTCTGCTGCTGAATAACTTCTGTAGGATTACGGAACCGTAGGGCTAGGTGGGATCCCAGCTGATGTCGCCCTGGAGTGGAGTTGAGCACACGTGGGGCAACCGAGCTGCTCTTTGCTGATGGAGGGGGTCTAGCTTCCTAGAGACCCCCTGCGAGGGTTTCATGAGCCTGAAAGTGAAAGTTATTCCAAGTACCCAACCAAAATCTTCTCTGCAGCGAATTAGGCTGTTTTCTTCTGCCTCTTCAAAGGAATGTGGCAAATAATTATTCACMGTTTCCTTCATATGACATTTATGTATGGGAAGAGTGCTGTCATGTCTTACTCAATCTTTTCGTTTAGTGACAAAGCAAACCCCAGCGTCTTTCATCTTTCTCTAGAGTTGTCTGCATCTCTCACCAATGTCATTGCTATCCCGTGGACTCACCTTGTTAAGGCACAGTGACTTGACCTTTAGCTTTCTGAAAGCGTGATGTCCACATCGGGGTAAACTACTGAGGCCTTGAATTAAACCAAGTGGAGCAAAATAATTCTCCTCTGTCTTTCTTACAATGTTCATGTTAGCATAAGATGTGCCATCTTTTGTAGCCTGGTGGATTCTTTCRTAGTCTGTGGTCTGCTGTAATACCCCAGTCCTCTTCTGCGCGTGGTTCTCTAGTTGTTTTTCCTCCTTTTTATACACGCGTTTGATTTTTTTTTTTTTTCCTCTCTAACTGTATCACATCACACTTGTCCATATTGGATTTCCTATTGCTTGGTTCTGGACATGATTTGAGATTCTGGTCCTACCCTTGGAGCCCTTCCAAGCCCTCTCCTCCTCGCTTGGCGTCATCTACAGTTTTTAATAAGCGTGCTCCTGGATCCTTAATGCAAGCTGTTAAATGCAAATGTTGGAGAGAGCGGGGCTCGGGACAGGGCCCAGAGGAATCCCACCGCAGGTTGCCCTCTTAGCTTGGTTGTAAATAATAGATAAGAGCTCTTTGAGAAYGTTTTGTCAACAGGCTGTTATCCCTCCTCCCCTCTGCCCCCAGCCTCAGCGATTACACCCAGACCGTGTTTCCTCAACTTTCCTCGGAGGGTGCCGTGCGGGACCAGCATCAGAAGCCTTATTAGAGTCAAGGTACATCGTGTCTACAGCTTTCCTCTTATCCACCAAGTCTCGTTATCCTGTCAAGGTGGAAATTAGGTTGGTTTGACATGATCTGTTCTTGACAAACTCATGTTGGTGGTGGTTGTGGTGTGTTTTTTTTTTTTCTCACTTTATTAAATTCCCGGGACTTACAAGCTGTGATAGTTTCGTCGTTTGTTTTAGTATCTTCCTGGTGATTGAAGTTGAGCTGATTGCCTACAGCTCCTGGCTTTTTTCTTAAAGATATGAAGATTTCTTGCCCTTTCTGCTGGCCTCCACGAGCTCCCAAAGAGCAGCGCTGGTGGCTCAGGGACGGTTCTGCCTGATTTTTCAGCACTCTCAGGAGAGCTTCCTCAGACCCTGCCAGCTTGTTTTTTTTTTTTTTTAACCCTCTTCTTTTCCTCCCTGCTCTGGCGTGAATGCCCAGCTCCCTGTTAACATGTATTTTGAAGCTGTCTGCTTACCATATAGCTTCCTTTATACCGATACAACCAAACATGGCAGTGAAGGTCTCTGCCGYGTGCTTTCCTCTCCTGCTCCTAACCTTCCTTTTCCTCTTCCTTTGAACACATCCAAGACCCTTTTTGTTCTCCTCTCGTGTCCCTCGCTAATTGAAACTTGTTTTGCATGTTAGTGCTGCTGACTTTATCCCTTTATGCTGTTGCTAGTAATGAGCCCTTGCTTCCGTGTTTTTTTCTTTTTTTTTTTTCTTATGGCTCCTTCTTTATTTCTAGGTCATTGAATGGCTCCTGATTCAGCCATAGCAGCCTCTTACTATGCTTCCTATCTTCCCTTTGCATGGGGATAGCCTGCTATTGTGCATGTAATATAGTCTCTTTCAGTAACTGCCAGCTCTCCCCTTCTTTGTACCGTAGATTATTTTCCCAGGAGACCCATCTACCAGCTTCCTGAATTTGTTGAAGTCTGGCTTTTGAAGTCCGTTATCCTTATTCCACGGCTTTCTTTTCATCGGGTTGTGAACTCTATCATTTCATCAGCGCTCTCACCCAAATTACCTTCCCCCTTAAAGCCTGCAGTCCGTCTTTACTAGGCACACCCCAGTCTCAGGCTTTTCCCTGCACCTTCCCAAATGCTGAGCTSCCTTGAACATAATAGCGGCTCTGTGGACCACGTCCTGCCACGTTGTGTTTGTGCTTTAAAGTACCGTGTGTTCTTCCGTCTCGTTCTTGGTTTGGTAAGGGCTTGCCAGGGATGGAGCACCCATACCCTTGGCTCTCATCCTCTCCTTSCTCTCCCTGTCTCGTGCTTGCACGTGGTCATTTGGGGTTGGGAGTTCTCCTGGTTGTGTCTTGTTCCAGCTGAGGACGTCAGCCAGTTTGCAGCCATCGCCTTAGCTGCTTGTCCAAACCACGTGGCACACGTCTGCATGTGTCCAGCTCCTTGTTAGGAAGGACTGGCTTACTTCTGCTGCTTGTGCTGGCAGAGCCTCCTGCGTCARTGCCCCGTGCACGGCGGCTCTAAGGCTTTGGTGGCCGTGGCAGACCCCGTGGGGCTGTCCTGAGGCCCCAGGCATGCTTCTTGTCACCGAGCCGGTCACTGCCATAGCAGCCGAGAAGGCAAAAATAGCTTAGACTTGACTCTGAACTTCAAGGCAGCAGACTTGGGTGAAGCGAATCCCGTCCTCCATAACAAAGATATGCGGGGCCAGGTTGGCAAAGACCTTTAAATGTCAAGGAAGCAAGTCTGCACAGCCCACAAATCTTGGTGGGGAGCTGACAGGGACTGCGGTGCTGGGCAAACTGTYTGACTCCGGAGCAACGGGTCTGTCTCGGAGCAGCCTCCGGCAGAGACGAGACCCGCGAAGTAGACGCGGTCGCAAGCCAAGAGGTCGCAGCGGGACGTGCTGGTGGTTGCTAGAGCAGATCCGTCTGCTTCGGTGGTTTCTGTGGAGATAGCGGGAGGGAGTCTCCTTTCCCATGGGCTTTGTGGTAGCTTTTTTTAAAGCAGGCAACGCCAGGCTGTGGTTCATGCAGGGCTTGGATGCACACATGGTGATCGTGCAGAGTGGCTGGACGGTGTCGAGAGACACCCAGCAAACTCTGGGATCGCAGCCACAGAYCCAGTCTGAAATATCTCAGGAAAGCAGTCCTATTGCCTTCAAGTCTAGGGTGAGAATAAGGGCAGGGTTTGCCCCTCCTGAGAAACCACAACCGCGTATGCTTTGCTTGTGGCAAATGCTGGCACCGACCGCGGCAGAGTTAAACCCTGCAGAAACCCCTGGCTGGCTCGTGCCTTGGCTTGGTGTTAAACGCGGGGATTTTAGGGCTGAGCCTCCCCCCAGCTGCTCTCTGTCCGGATGGAGCACGGGAGGCTAACGCTCCGTTAGCCAGGTACGATGGACGCAGTTCGGCGTCTCCTCGGAGGTCGCACGGGGCTGTGCCGCCATGGGTGGCAGSGATGCCCGCGGGCTCGTCGACAGACGCCTGCCCAAAACAGGCTGTCGTGTCCTCAGCCCGCCCGTGGGGATGTGTCACCGGCGCCCGGCCGCTGACAGCTGGACGTGCTGCTGCAGAGGAGGCACAAATGCACAGGCTTAGAGCTACGCTGCGGTAGAAAATACATCCCCTGCGCACACAAAAGCTCAGGCAGACGTGCCACGGGGTGGGTTGGCGGTGCCTGGGGTCCTGCAAAGCCAGCCGGGACATCTCCTCTCTGTGCGTAGGGTCAGAGAGAGGCAGTCCTCCTCAGTAGCCCATGAGGATATTAAATTTAATGTGTTGATGTCCAGAAATGATCGTATTTAGGAAACATTCATTAATCTCTGTCTGCATCCCTGGGTTTTATTGTCTTCCCTTCTTGTGAGCCCTCCTCTGCCGTGACTCTTGCTCTCAATTCATGTCGTCTTCTTTCCACCCAAGTTTTGTCTCCCACCCCTTCTCCCCTCCCGCCGCACCTCTGCTCTTTGCAAACTCTGCATCCCTGAGAGCTGCAAACTGAGAGGCAGGGGCAGAGCTTTTTAAACATATCTGTATTTTATTAGCGGTTATTTTTCTTGGTTTGTAAGGCTGCAAGAGCAGAAGGGGAGATGGTTGATAACTTGCTGGTTCTGGCTATGGGCAGGTAACAGGYAGGGGGTTGGCGAGCATCTCTGTCTCCGCCCTTCAGCCTGACCTCGAGCATTGCCCGCCGTTTTTGGCATAGGGATGCTCTTCCACACCACTGGCTGTGCCTCCTTGATGGCACCTTGTCTCCAACCTACACCGCAGGGCCGGGTCCCTCCTTGGCACTGCTGCTGGGTTGCAAAACCTGCAGCCTTCCACCGTAGCTCCAGCCCGGTGTGCACGCTCTACTGCAAATACGCAGCACCTCCCGTCCTCCCATCTATCCCAGCCCTAGATGAGCCTGGATTTCTTACTATCCCATCAGATATACAGGAAATTTTCCCTGCTCCAATGGACAGCGTGGTGAAGGAGAGAMGACTTTCTCCTGCACAGCGAGGTGGAGGCAATAGCCGGGGTTYCTGCCGGCTTGCAGCCGCGCCGGGCGCATCCCTTCCCTGGAAGTTGCCCGACTGCTAAGCATGCTGATTTGTAGAAGTCAAGCAAAGTAGGCTTCTTAACTTAATGAGTAAACTAATTTGTCAGGCGGGCGCTGTTCTGTTTCCCTCCGCAGTGCAGGTCCTCTCTGCCAGCATTGCACATCTTGACACGCCGGTTACTGTACGGTTGGGAATAGCTCGGCCCCGTCAGCAGGGCTGTAATTTGGCACCAAGGCTCTTTCCACACAAAGATTTTTTTGTTTAATAAAGCATAAGACTGAACAGTTTGCTCTCACTCATAGGTTCTGAAATATGCATTTAATTTAGGYTTAATGAGGAAATTATTGTATATAAAATGAAATGCCTTGCGATGATTCTCCAGGACGGAGCTTCTGTGGGATGAGAGCTGTTGGGACAAGTTAAGCTGGAAGATGTTGGGGACGGGGGATGCTGAGGGCTAGACCTGGAGTGATGAGGGTGGACCTGCAAGGCAGGAGGGAAAGATGCTTGTGGTGAAACCCTAGGATGGGAACGGCTGCAGCAAAGGAGAGCAGAAAGCTGTATAGAGGAATGACTTGAATCTTCCGAGTATTTTTACGTACAGGCACGTTTCCTCGTGTAAACGAGCCTCACCAACGTCACTAGAGGTATTCCATGAGCACTGGTCTTCCTAGTGTGTATGGTCTGTGGGTTGCAGAGGAGGAGGTCTGGGCTGAGCTGCATCGGRGAAGCTCTGACGGTGCTTGTCGGAGGGGCAGAGCTGGGATAGGGAGCCCACGCGGGGCTGTGCGGAAGGTAAATGCCTATTTTCAGGTATGCGTGGGAGGGATAGCAGGCGAAGAATTTGGAGATCTCTAGCTGAAGGTGAGCACTAATAGCCAGGCATGTTGTTCCCCCGTACCTCGACTTGGAGCACGTCATGCCTGTGGAAAGGCACAAAAAGATCTCAGTGGCTGCTTGTGATTCGAAACGGGACTGGATTATTTCGGGTATTTAGGTATTTATTTTGATAATTCAACAACTACAGCAACATGCGCAGAGTTGCAATGGTTTGTAAGGAAAGACTCTGGCTAGCTGAGGAATAGCTTTCGATGAAAGGGCCTAAAGATGCAAGCTCCATCCATCTCCTCCAGTTACACGGTCGGAGCAGTGGGGACGAGTTTAAAGCCACTGCACAAATAAACTCTAATAGCTTTCCTCTTGCATTTATGTTATTAGGGGGTTCGTTTGACTGGCATTATGATGATAAATGAAAAATGCTTTGCACCATTACGTCGGGCGCTAATGCGTAGTGGGAAGAATTTCTACTCGTTTAAAAAAAAAAAAAAGAAAAAAGGCAGCGGCAGAGGGGAATGTGATGGCTTTGTGCAGCAGCACCGGGCTATTTGCATGCAGCACGAACCTTGCACGCGTCCCCCCCTCGCCCCTCTGCTCTTGCTGGGTTGGGGCAGGGGGAACTGTAAGGAGGRCCGTTGCATGAAAGTAATCCTCTGAAGGGTTGCTGTCGTTTTGAAATGAAATAAATACGTGTATCCACAGCCCAGGGCTCAGTGTTGCTCCCATCCGGTAGGTTGCACTCCCTTTTGCACCACATCCCACCTAACCTCATCCCTGCAGGGTTTGGGATGCCACCTCCATCCCCAGGTAGGAACCAGGGGCAATAGCTTTAGGGCAAGGAGTGTGGTGGGCCCCCGAAAGCTCGTGCCGGAGTCTGCAGCCACCCTTGGAAGCCAGAGGAGGAGTTTGACAGTCCAAAGGCTTTCCCTGGTTTTAAAACCATGGAGCAAATTGAGTTCAGRGGGTCACTGTTACTCCCAGCTGCTGCGACAGAAATCCCTAATGCACCGTATGCCAGCTTTCTCCAAAGCTTCGGCTGCTTTTTTATGAGGCACTGTCACTCTATTATCTGTCTCTGAGTTGGTCTTTAGCTCTTTAACCTCATGAGAAGGGAGGGAAAAGGAACCTTGAAAAGGGAGGGGAGGAAAAAAAAAAGAAAAGAGAGAGAAAACAGGATGCTCTCAAGAGCAGCTTTTCATCCTTGGCCACGGAGCCATAATTGGGTGGTTGGCGAGAGCCCCGCTTGAAAGGGGCAGGTTTGAAAAGGGTCCCGGGGTGGGGGGGGAAGGGGCTCACCATGCCTTTTGCGGGGGGAGGCGGATGTAGGYGATCGGAGCCGATCGGAGGCACTGGCATCAAACGGGGACCGGCCGCCCTCGGTGACGGTGCGCTGCCACCCGCTTTGGTCCCCTCCTCGGTGTGGCCTTGGAGGCAGGGGGGGACGCCGGCGGCAGGTAAGGCTCGGAGGGGACGAGCCCCAGCCTGCAGCGGAGAAGGAGAGCTCAACGCTGGGCTGGTGGCCGTGGCACGGGGTGGGTGCTGGCCAGGGTGCGTCACCCGTGGGTGCTTGGGTGCTGCCGGTGTCGTTAGGGGTTGTGGGTCCCTAGTGCGAGCTGGCAGGAGCTGCAGTTGGGGAGGAAAGGGTGGAGCAAAGAGGTGATGCTCCTGGAGCAAAGAGGTGATGCTCCTGGAGTAAAGAGATGATGCTCCTCAATGCTTCTGCCTGGAGAGTTTGGGGCTGTAGCAAGGGGGGTGGCAGGATCCCAGCATCGCCCCGCTGCCCCGAGCTGTCACTGCTGCTTTGCAGAGGGAAACTGAGGCAGAGGGGTTAAGTACCAAACCTGACTTTGCAACCGTGAGCTAAATGGGAAGCAGAAGGGGAGCAGAGGAGGGGCTACGAATTCACCCGCCGCCCCGCTTCTTCCAGCGGCCTTTTGCTGCTCCTGCCCAGCTGCTTGGCAGGCCCCTGTGCACCGTGGCACGAGACGGGGCTTTTGCTCAGCACTCTCTCCTGCATGCTAAACACGCCGTCTCCCTGCAGGATCCTGCAGCCTTCTGCACTGCTCTGCTGCAGAGGGGGTGGGGAGACGGCTTTCGTCTTCTAGCCCWGCAGCAGGCGGGGAGGTGGGAAAAAGCAGCAGGATGGAGCCCTCCTTTGGACACGTTCCTGCGGGTCCGTTCTCCCGCAAAAGGATCCCAGCTCGTGCGCAGCGAGCGCCCGACCCGATTTGCTCTGTGCCGGCGGGCTGCTGCGTGTTAACAGCAGCTGCTTTTCGTCTTGCACGCTCGCTCTGCAGGGATGCGCGACCCCGAGCGTCGTGTTGCTGCCCGCCCCGCGGGYTTCTGTCTGTCTTTCCGCTCCCCAGCGGGTCTGCAGACGATGATGTCCTGGTTTGGGGTTTGCAGATGTCGGTTCYTTGCTTGACCTACAGCAGCACTTGCCAGCGCTGCGGGATAAGGTAGCGCTGGTGGTTGCATCCTGACCAGGGGGCTGAGGCCACCGATGGCATCTAACCATGGGTGCATGGGGTCTTCTCTGCACGTCCGAGTTGCAGTTGGTCCTGCGTCAGCGCAGAGACTTTCCAGGAGAAGTTTGGAAGGAAACAAAGCATCTCCTAGATCTCTTAGGGGGCAYGTTTTTATTCATTAAATTGAGTGAGGTCTTCTGTTGAGCTTGTTGGGAATCCATTGGGTTTGGGATCATCTCTGGGAGCGCATTCCCCTTTTTTATTTTTTTTCCTTGTGCTTGCATTGATTTTTTTTTTCTTCAAAATCAGAAAGCATTCCTCCAACACCTCCTCCAAACTGACTCGGAGATGGCTTTCACCCAGTGCTGGGAGCTGCTCGCTGTTGGGTGCTCCTGGGCTGAGCTTTGGGGCTGTGGTGGTCTCTGCTCTGCAGAGGGTCACGTTAACTGAACGGCGAGGGAAATGGACTGCTGAAAGGATGCATGGCTGGGGGAGGAGAAGCATATGAAGGCTTTTGTCTTGCAAGAAGCCTTTGGGAGAGCAAGCTGTGGCAGGYGTGGGGAGAGCTGGGAAGGAGGGAAGCATTGGGGTGGTGTGYTTGGGAGGAGATTAAGGCTCTTGGCTGATTTATAGAGTGGAAAAAAACGGGCAGCTGCATGAGGAATAGCCGGGCCAAGGTGCTTGGGAGAGGTCTGCAAGTCTGTGGGACACASTGGTGTCCACTCGGGGTTGGATCTCCACGTCCCCACGTAAACTCCCACGCCACAGCCATTGCCTCTGCTTAGGTTGCATTGCACAGGGGTCTGCGGGGCAAGAGCACACGAGGCAGATTGTGGTCTTCAGAAGCATGTCCCAGGTATTTCCAAAATGCTCCATATTTTTAAGCCGGATCCAGAAAATGTATAATTGTGCTTTTTCTTCCTTTCTAATAATCCCTTCTTTTCAGAGCTGAAATAAAGCACTGAAAGAGAGAGGACACCAAAAATGGAATTTTTTTTAAAAAAAAGATTTTATTTGTGCCTAACAAAGAAACCACCACGGAAATATGTCTCTTCTTTGGGGAAAAAAAAAGACATTTTGAATGGAGTGAGTGTAGAGAAGGAAAGAGAGATCACATTAAAAACTTCCACCAGCTCTAGTAATGAGATTAAGGGAACTGCCAGATGAAACCATCTGCCTAATCCTTTACCCAGAGCCACTCTGTTCCCAGCTTCCATCCAAGGATGGGACCGCAGCCACCTTCTGCCGTGGGCTGGCCTGACAGAAGATGCTCCGGTGCCTGCCCCCCCGCAGCCGGGGAAGGACCGCTCTCTCCGGACTCTGGACCCAGCTCTTTGCTGCCAGCCGCAGCAATGAGCGCCTGAGGGGGAGGGGGGAAAGAAAAAGGAAAAGCCAGGAAAAAAAAGGAGAAAAAAAAAAAAAAAGGCACTCATAAAAAAGACAGTTTGACATTTTCTTGACTGTTTTGAAATTTTCCTAGCACAACAAGCTGTTTATCCGCCACTCCAGCTCTTATTGAATTAAAGTGTGGAGGGGGTGTTAGGAAGAAATCAATTCGTGCTCCATATGCTGCTCTGCCGAGGAACGTGGCTCTCCGCACACTATGGAATATGTAGGGAAGGGTGGGGGAAGGAGAGATAAATCCATCAGCTAACAAGATAAGTGCCTTGTTTCTCCATCTGTTACTGCTGTGTCCTTATCTGGGATTGCAGCGTGGCAGCAGCGATACATCTTGTGTCAGGTATTATATTCCAAATTCATATGAATGAATTTTCACGCTCGCAACAATCCGTGATCCAGCCGCAAGCCCCGCCGTGGGTGCGGGCTTTGCTGCGGGGCGGCCGTGTCTTGCGAGGTCTTCCTCACACGGCTCCTCTTTTGCTGTTGTGATTTGTTAACTGGGGAGGGATCGAGTCGGCACAGCCAGCGCCGGCTCGGCRAGGGGATGGTACGGCCGGGAGGAGGACCTGGAGGCTGTCCAGCCTCGGGATGCCGACAGCGCGGACATGTGCTTTACAGACAGGAAAATCAGCCTGGGAATAAAGTGCGTGTTTAGAGGTGGCAGGAGGAGCAAGAACTTCTCGGGTCTTTGCTTTTCTGCTAAGACTCTTTAGGTGGAGTATCGTAATTAGCTACAACAGCTCCGGGGCGTGGAGGCYGCGGTCCAGCCCCTGTTAGGGTGGTTAGCAGGGAGAGAGGCAGTGCCAAAGCGCAGTTCATCTCATCCTTAGATAGGGGTTTTGTTTTTTTTTTTTAGAGGCATCAACCTCTGCTCCTGATAGAGGAGCCAGATTTCTGYGTTGGACCAGATAGCCAAGTTTTTGGGAGCAGAAGCTGGATGAGATGAATCCCTGCCCCGCTGAGCAACCTTGAGGAGCTCATTTAGCCTGAACTCCTAAATGGTCTTCTCTGCCCAGCTGCAAACCAGCTCCAAAAGCATCTGGCTGGGAAAGCGCCAAATTTCTAGATGGTGCCTGTGTTTAAAATCAATTTAGCTCTGGACCGGCCTCAAGACCCGTACTGGATTCAGCGGCTCAATATGCAACGAGCCAGGCTCTTCAGAGCTGGGAGCTGCTCTCAAAGTCTAGTCTTAAGGCTAATCCAAAGCTATCCATGCCGGATCGCTGGCACGCTCCTAATTGACTGTACAAACAAAAGCTATTGAGGAATTTTATGGTCAGTCTTCAAAACTTTCTTCACTGTATAACCAGATCACTGCCTGAAATCTTAGTCCTTACAACCATCTGGTCAGCTCGGTGTCTGCAAAGCTTTCTGCAGCTTGAAGGTATAAATCAAAGTCTGGCCGGGATGCAAGGAGGCTTGTAAAATCCACAGCATCATCGCGGAGCGATGCAGCTGGGGTGAACAGCAACATCAGCGTTTGCTGCTATGTTGTGTGGTTTTTTTTTGAATGCACTCGTGTTTGCTGTCGTGCCAGCTTTTCCTGGAGAGGACACTGTAGAGATACCGAAAGTTTAGACGGGGAATAGGAATGCATCTCTAAGTCATCTCTAACCGGCCATACTCGACTGAGTCTCTCTTGACCTGCAACCCCTTGGGTTGCCCTGGAGGACCTGCCGCTGCCAAGCAGATGAATTAAGTCTGCACAGGCTCGCAGGCAGCTTCGCAGAGGGTTTTCCCTCTGYTTCTCGGCTCTGGAAATGTGWTTTTCCTGGCTGGGCTTTTTGCACAACTGGGCTGGGGGCAGGGGAGGCTGGAGGTGGGGGAAGCCAGAGCGAGATCGGTGAAGGTCAGAGCCAAATCCRAACCATTGCTGGGACCAGGAGTGTTTGGAGCTGCCCGATTTATTTTTGGGCCTGGTTTTAGTCTAAGTTTGTATTTGCTAGTGGAAGGCGTAGACTGTGGCACCGTTCCCAAGCCAAGAATTTAGAAACCTGTTGTTAGAAGTAAAGTCTAATTTGGAGTTAAAGCACAGGAATTGCTAATAGGCTCGTGGAACTAAACTGTGGCCGGGTCCTTATTTTCTGCTCCTCGTGTGTGTGACTCTCATCACTCAGGGTGATGCTTAGGGCTGGGAAAGAGAAGGTAAGAGGAGTCAGTCCATCACCAAGACCTCTGGAAAGAGAAAAAGTGAGGTGCTGCCATTAAGTACCTGGCTCCTAAGCATCCCTCTTGCCTGGGACTGGGATTTAGGAAGAATTCAGCCCCTTTSAGTAAATGGTAGATGTGCAAACGTGCTTAGCTTGGGACCTGCTCGTTGGGGTGAGCCAGCAGGAGACGAAGTTGTGTTTCTGCTGCTTTTAGGATATCAGTCCCAGGGCGCAGAGGGACACGGGAGTTGAAGCAGCGATAAAAGCAGGAGCTGTGCCTTTTTTYTGGTGGTCTGTCCCTCACCTTTCATGCCCGCACGCCTCGGCTGCAGAATAAAAGGAGAAAAAGCGAGGGCACTTACCTTTGCTGGTGTGAGCATGAGGGTAAAGAGCACGTTACCRCTCCACAAGTGAAAAAAGTTTCGGGAAAGGGGTAGGGAACAGGACCCCGAGCTCAGCTCACCCCTGGTTTCGTCAGAGCGCAGGAGGCAGGGTTTGATCTTGAAATATCCTTTCTGAACCCGCGCTCGAGCTGAAAAGGGAGACAGATGCCTGCGTGAGAAGTGGGAGCACATAGTCTCTTGCCCTGCCTACGGGAATCGGCGCTGGGACAAAACCCAGCCTCAAAAGCGAGGGCTGTGAAAACCAGGTGTGTYGAAGCCGGAGAGGATCTTTTTTCTCTCGTTGCCCACCTTCTTGTTCTCGAATAAAGACGCTATTTTTATTTTCCCTTCTTTTTAGCCCCGATGGGCTTAACCTATCTCTGCAGAGGCACAGAAATCCCAGCTCTAATTTCAATTAAGAGCGCTCCTTTTGATTGCAACCCAGGCTGGGGTTTGGGATCTATTCCTAATCCCTATATTAGCACTGATTCATCTCTTCCATGAGTATTATCATCAGCGGCCCTTAGGGAAGGGAGGGGAGGGATCTTTCGGGAGGATAAATACCATTTGTTTGTGTTTGTATTAGCTTCCACGCTGCATCCTGATTACATCCCGCATTTTGACACAACAATTATTATTAATTTCCCGGCATCTGCATTTGGATTCTCGCCGACACAAAGGGAAGCTGACGGATAATGTCAGGCTCGGTAATTGGGTGGGGGAGGGATGGAGAAGTGTGTGTGTGGGGGGCAGAATGGATATTATTAGATTGCAATTCTCCGTGTGGAGCGGGGAAGGTATTTCTCAGCAGATGTCGGCACYGGCTATTTATCCACACGTTAGCGCCGGCGGAGCGATTGTCTGGGACACGCTCGGCTCCCTCACCCCTGCCCCTCTCTGCCCCCTTCCACATAAAAATCCCATCAGCTCTTTAATGTGGGAATTGGCTTTTCYGGAGAGCCCCGCCGTTTGCCTTCTGCTCAAGCGCTGCCGTCTTTGCAATTAACTTTGCGAAGGTGAGCCCCGGCCGGTGAAGAAGCGAGCCGCGGTGCTGCGGGGAGGCTTTTCTCTGCCGGCGAGGGTTTTGGAGAAGCCCCGGTGGGTTTGAGTCCCTTCGGTGCTGGGGTGTAAGGAGTTGGTGCCCGTTGCATGAAGCTCCTGTGACTTGTTGGTCCTGCCTCCTCGTTTCAAAGACGTAGTCCTTGACCCAAAGCATCGGAGGCTTGGCTGGGGCAAAGGCGGCAGCTAATGCGCAGAAAGGGTGATGGAGAGACGTCGCCGGTGAGGAAATCGGAGCAGRACATGTGCCCCGGTGCTCCTCTGTCCTTGCTGCCGGGGATTTTTGATAACTGCCTGGTATTTTTCCTTTAACTGGTCATCATAGGAGAACTGCAGCATCGAGCGCAGCCCAGGTGATCCAAAATCTGGGCAAAAMCACCCAGGAAATCCCTTGTTCGACAGCCAGCGTGCAGAGGGCCCCCTTCTTCTCCCAGATCTTGCAGCTGTTGCCCCATTGCTGACTTAGGCTGTGTGGTACCGGGTGGCACCCGAAGCAAGGTGCTGGAAGGGAAGGTCTCCTGCCCTTCCCGCGTCTCGGCGTTGTCTCGYCCTCCGCACGGTGTTTGTGCTTGTGGAGCGCTGGGCGGTTCTTCCCCCGCTCTCCCTATGCGGAAGGAGGTTTGAGTTCAAGCTGGGAAAATAATAAATAAACCAAAGGAACTAACTGTGATTCAGTGAGCGTCGATTCCTGAGGTTGCTCGTGAAACATGGAGAGATGCTTGCGATGGAGGAGAGGAGGAACGGACGGGTCTTTGAACCTTTGGGGAACCTTCCTCCTCTTCATTATAAATCYGTGCAGGGTGGGTGATTTGCTGGGTTATCTTTTCCTCCTCAGCACAGATACCAAAGGTGGTGATGGAGTTGCTCTGGTGGCTTTTGCATGGGGTTGGCAGGGGAGGAGGGGGCCCATAGCCTTGTGGAGCTTCAGCAGTGAGATCCGCCGGCTCCAGCTGGAGCACGGCAGGGATTTGGGAGATGAGCAGAAATCCTGCTGGTGCCTGACCCTTGCTGGGGGTTGAAAAGTGCCTTCACAGGCGCGCTTAGAGCAGCAGCACAAGGTCAAGCTGCATCTCTCCCCAAAAGAGGACCAAGCGCATTGACCTTGTAACGTGTAAAATCATCCAGAAGAGGTGTGGGGGGGTGGTTTTTGTTCTTTGACGTCTGAGCTTTGGCTGTGCCTGGCGTCCACRCTCGGCGCTGGGTCCCGTCGCACAAACAAGCTCTCCCCCCCCCGGTGCTCGCCCCTCGGCTGGATGCTGGTGTCAGCATCTTGCAGCGACGGGGCAGAATTAATGCTCTTTCCCTTGGATTTGTGGTTCTTTTTGTTAGCCATGCCCTCCTTGGACGTAGCCAAATCCCTTTGCTTGTGCTCCCTCCCTTTGCGTAGGGTCCTGCCCATCCCAAGCCCTCTCCGTGCCCCAGAGCTGAGCCCCGGCTCCCCTTTCTCTCTCCTACGAGGCTGGTGGCCGTGGAGGTTTTCTCTATAGGGCAGGATGACAGGATCATGGCGTACCTCCAAGTCGGTCAGGATTTCTCATGCTGATGAGCTGGGCCTTCCCRGTTATCCTGCAAAGTGTTTAACCCCCGAGGCACCGCTCCCGGGGCTGGCAGCTTCCACCTAGAGGGATGTCTGGTCCATCGCCGCCGTGTCAAGGCAGTTTGATGCCGAGAGCTGTGTTGCTTGGAGGTTGCACCTGATCAATGGAAGGGTTGTATGCATATATCTATACGTTGAGGTGTCACGTTGTGAGCAGTGGCTCGTACGTAGGGCTCCTGGCCTTGGTGGGGGCAGAGCTGGGATTGCAAGCGGAGACCCTGGTCCTGGCTCCGAGTTGGAGTCCTGCCCGTTGGATAGAAGAGGAGGGTGCTCTTGAAAGCTTTTTATTGAAATAAAGCTGCTTTCCCCACTGTGCGGCGGCTGCTCTGGCCGATGCACAAAGCTGGGCTTGCCGTAGCAGCCGGCTTTGTCACCGCCAGCGATGCAGAAGGTGCTTTGCGATGAGCCAAGCAGCTGGGCTTGGCTCGGGGAGGCAGGGCGAAGCCGTGCTGGGGAAGGGAGCCTGGTCTGCAGCGACTGGAAAAAGAATTAGGAGATTTTGTTCAGGTTTTGCCCCTTCTGGCAGGTTGCCGTGGCGAGCAAGGGAGAGCGAGCTGGGCTGCGAGAGGGGCTGGAAGCATCTTCTGGGTGTAGTCGTGAAGCATTTACCTGTGGGTTGGAATGGCCATGGCTTGACACTGCCAGAGGAAGTGATGGGTTTGATGCTTTGCTCTGAAATTGGGCCAAATAGCAATCTCTGGAACCAGCTGTTGAAATTAAAGAACATGTATATATCGTGATGTTTAGTCTTCTTGGAAGCAAGATAAGCTGGAAGGGCAAGAAAGGCTGAGTTAGGCAGGGATGGTGTGGCGTGGTCCCACAGCCTGACTGCGTGCCAGGACCTGGGGGATGAGGAGCATCTTGGTCCCTGCTGCAGACCAGCCGTGTCGTCCTGGCCGAGCCCCTTCTCCTTGTTTTCCCTCTCAGACTTTGATCTTTTCTCTTCAGCCTTTAAGCACTTCCAGCCATGGATTTCTATGTTCAATATCCAGCACAACTCCTGCGGTGTTGCTAGGGGGTTAGCATAATGGCAATAGTAATGCAGGGAATTATCGGAAACGTTATCAGCACAGTCAAACCCAAACTTTGCAGCTTTTCCCATCCGCCTCTGAACCAGGACCAGCTTTCTGTGTGGCGTGACCTGTGGGTGCTGGGGCCGGGCCACCGGGTCAYCTCATCTAATAGCAAATCCTTTGTCCTTAGAACAATAAATCCGGCGTTCCATTCCCTCTCTTGCATCTTTTTGTGTCCATTTGCACATTGAAATCTCTTCAGCTGACTCCTGCCAGTCTTTACAAAAAGCTTTTGCTGCTTCAGATGTTTCAAAGATCGAAGGGTTGCCCGTCGACTGGCGAGCTTTCCTTGTAAGCAGCTCTGGCTCTGCAGAAGGCAATGGGAGGGAGATGAATGTATTTGGAAGAAATGGGGAAGGGAGGCAGAAAGAGAAGGGGTTTTCTACCCTGTTCTCCTGGGGGAAGCATTTTTATCTCTAAATCTGTGTAATTGATGCCCAGATACGCTGGTGATGAGTGCCTTAGAAATGCATCTGCAGTAATAATCTAATATCCGTTTGTTAGGGCTCCAAGGAAATCTAATAATACTGTTGCTTTGCCTAATAGAGCTCCGTTCATCCCAGAATAACATGCAAGGAGTTTGAGATGGAAAAGACCAATTTTAGGTCGTGCAGTTCATCTCCCTTCCAATGCCAAGTCTCGAGGTATTTTACAGACATTAAATAATTAAGGAGCAGTTATGGTCAGGGAGGCAACTAGGTGAAGAAAGGAGCAGCCGGTGAGCACAGAGCCCAGCTCCCCGGGTGTGCTGCCAGCACCGCTCGCTGCGAGGAGGGGGGGAGCCGGGATTGCGCGCTCCCGCAGCGAGGCGTGGGCTGGGAGCACTGGGTTTTACTGGGGCCTCGTTGGTTGTGTGCTGGTCTGGACTCTGAGCCGTGCTGGGGGTGGAGGTGATGCCCAACCTGCCCAGCCCAGCTGAGTAACACTGCTGCCATGCTGCTTAATGACGATGATTTATTCTGAGGTATCATCCCTGCTAGATGGGGATTTATCAGTGGTACCGGGATTGTCGTCTGGGGCAGAGGGGCAGCTTGGTGGGTGTAGGAGCGACCTCACCTCTTTACTGACCGTCCACGTGAGCAATGGAGGATGGTGATGGCTGATGGAGCTCATCTGAGCTGGAAGCCAAGGTGTCCCTTCCGCAGGAGCAGCTCCAAAGAGGAGCTGCGACCCAAGTTTCCAGTTCACCGGCAGCTCCTGGCGGTAATTGTAGCAGAAGAATCTCCTTCGGTTTCTGGCGGTTGCAATCACTTCGTGTCGGTTGGTTATTTTTTGAAAGAAAGCRTGTAAAGGCCTGGGTTTACATTTGYAAGTGCTGCTCTTTGGCTTTGCTCCGCACGGGAGCGGAACCAACCCCGGATTTTGGGTCCCTCCATTGCCAGACCCAAAGGAGGGGTGACCCCTGCTCTTCCCTGGCTTGGTTGCTCATTGCTGGGAAGCAATGCCGTGGAGGATCTTCCTCCCTCCTCCTGTAGCGCTTCCCTTAATTGCCCATGGACCAGGCAGGATTTGGCCCATGGGGCTCCCCCTGCCCCTGGGGCTCGGGGACGGGGGGGAAAGGGGCTCCTGCCGAAGGATGCCAAGGCAGCGGGGGCTCCCGCGGGGCTGCGGCTGCTGTCAGTTTTAGCACATGGTGTCTCCAGGTTCCCCAGGACAGGGTGGCAGGAGGGTGGGATTTGGGGATTTGCAGAATTAATGATAGCTGCAGCGAGGTATCCGGCCCCTGCGGCTCYGTGCGGAGCGGAGCTGGCGGTGAGGGGAAAACACCTGTGACCGGTTCCTTGGATCTGCCCACCTGTAAATAATCGTAGATGAAAACGTCAAGCCCAGAGYTCCTAATTCCAGGGTAAAGGAGGGGTTAAGCGGAGGGAAATGTGTGCGTTGGCGTGGGAGGGTGAGAGATGGAGAAGAGTGATGGAGGGGAGACGGTCGGTCCGTGATGGAGATGCAAACCCCGGGCAGGAAGGGCTGGAGCCGACCWCCTCCGCAGGCAACGGGCTGGGGGAGATCCCCAGGAAGATGCTTGTGATCCAACGTGGGAGTCTGCGGGGATGGGAAGGTGTGTGCCGGGGGGGGCCGGGTTGTGCGGTACCTCTGCCTTGGGATGCCCTCCCTGGGACTGCGGTCCCAGCTTTTGAGGCCATCTCCCGCTCCCAAGAGTTCACCTCGGGGAGGGGATTTTCACGGTTAGGTGTGCAGCGTGCCCTTTCAGCCACGCAGAAACACACAGCCTGGGGGGATGGCTGCTCCTCTTCCCCCGGCCAAGGCTCTGTCACCTCCTCTGGAAAGTCTCCTCCTGGTCCTTTGCTTCTCTGCTGAGAGTGCTAATTAGAGGGCCAATTAGTGTTCAAGGTCAATTTGATTTGCACACTCCACTCCACTAGGAATCGGAGGGAGCCCATCTCCTCATTTTGCACAGCAGACGCCACGGTGACCGGGGGTCACCACCGAGCCAGGCTGAATCGGAGCAGGGGAGCGGGGGGCGAGGTGGCTGCTCCCTCTCCGTCGTCACCCCGGCGATGCGCCACGCACATCTGGGCGGCTGCTGCGCACATCTGGGCGGCTGCTGCGCACATCTGGGCGGCGCTGGCGCGGTCGATGGGAAGCGGCAGGTAACGGCGTGCTGCCAGGGGCAAGGGGCGGACCTCTGCCACCGTGCATCAGGGTTTGCTAATGGAGAGTGGGGCTCGGAAGCACTCAAATAGGGGCAGGGGGAAGGTTTGGGAAGCTCAGAGAGGTGATAGCGAAATGGAAGAGGAGCGGAGAAATGAAGGGTTCGGAATTGTTTGATTTACATCCAAACACCAGAGCTGGTGGTTTTGCTGCAGAGGACAGCAGTCGGTCGAGGAGCGGGCAGGTCCTCAGCCAGRGTCATCGTCCTTGTCCTCGGTTCCCAGTGCCGAGTCCTGCTCCAGCCCCACCAGCAATCCCGAGAGGAGCCCTTTGCCTTGTCCGGGGGTTGTGGTGGCACTCGGGGGATACAAAGTCCCCTCCAGCAATCCGTGTGTGCGGGGATAAGCCTGGCAGCTCCCGTGCAGCACGGCTGGGTGTTGCACCATCCCGGCTGGCCTGCAAATTTGGCTTTTTTGGGTACGGGACAGGTAGCAGCGCCTGCTTTCCGTGGCCGCCCCAAGTGCAAGGACACAGCAAAGGCACAGGAAAAACACTTTTCTGTGGTTCTCCCCCGGACTCGAGTTTTCTGTCTGGGTTGGACAGCGGGTGTGATAAGGTGCATGAACTGCCCCGCAGCACCAATGTCAGCGCATGGAAAATATTTTGTACCCGAGGTGGGGTTCATCCCTCTGCGCAGCCAGTGTGCTGACAACCCCCCCACCGTGGGCCTTCCGTCAGGATTTCGGGGCACAAAACAAGGAGCAGACGGAGCGGGAACCTGCACAGCAGCCGGTGCCTGCACCCAGCTATAGGGCACGAGCACCCTGCCCACCCAGCTGCCCCATTCCTGCATCCCCCCCAAAACCCTCTGGGTGCAGAAATACCCATACGGCGTGCGGGCAGGTCCGGGCACGTGCCCTGAGAGACGCGGGCACGTCCGCCGTCTCCTCTGCCAGCGTCTGCTTTCCCTGCAGCCAAAGCTGGCTGTGTGAAATCTGCGCTGGGGGCATCCGCTTGWTACCACCTCCAGTTCAAAGCCGCTGAGAAATGCACAGACTGGCAGTGCCGGACTGCATACTAATGGCACAAGAACTCGCAGGGAGCAGGGAAGAGAAAGGGAAGGAGCCAGACTGCAGCTCCTGGCTACCCGCGATTGATTTATTACCAGGTTTGCTGATGAATGTGTGAGAAAYGCTATTGGTGATAAAGCAGAAAGCCCGTAATTAAAGTAACAGCTTTCAGTTTTTAAGCACCGCTTGTGTGTTTTCTTCGCTCTGGCAAATTTTGCATCTCGGCGCCGCTCGGCAGCATCACCCCCACCCGCCATCCTGCGCCGAGGCTGCCTTTTGGCTCCAGCGCAGAGGTGCCGTGCCCGGCACAGGGGCAGGGTGGGATGGGGCAGGTTACGGCGTGATTTGGTCAGCGGCTGATTTGGAGAAGGGAATGTGGGATTTTGGGGACCTGGTGGCATATGCATCTGCACTGTGCACCGGGGAAATTCCCCCACCTGCCCTTRCAGAGCACTGCAAAGGGGCTAGGCAGGGTCTGGGGGGATGCGGGGCACTGATACTCTTCCCCAGCACGGGGATTGGGATTTTACTTTAAATCGTTGCTGCACAAGGAGGTGCTTGGCGGTGTGAGCGCTCCTCATCCGCTCCAGCGACGAGTCGCTGTGGCCGGCTCAGAGCACTTTTCCYGGCACTAACCCACTCGATCCCCTCTCGGGGACTGCCAGGGCCTGGGAGAAGGGGATGCGCTGCTTGATAGGGTATGGATCCGGTGCTCCACAGCAAAATATCCGGTGCCCTCGGATAGTAAATTGAGCAGAGTGCGCGGCTGTGATGGATGGGCCGGCAGATAGAAGGATACGTGCGGTGAGGGATAAGGGGGGTGGAAGGGGAGAGGAGGTTAGCACTCTGCCGATGACAGATGGACAGACGGGGAGGTGTGTGTGTAGATATATACGTGTATATATATGAAGGTAGGTAGGGAAAGGGTCTCTCTGATGAGAGATAGATTGGGAGAGATGGATGGATGGGATATTTATAGTGATGGCTAGGTAGATAGAGCTGGATGTGTGTTGATGAATAGATGGATGATGGATAGAGGGCAAGGATTGTGAGAGCCGGTGAGCTAAAGGGTATATACGGTGCTAGATAGATTAGATAGAAGGATATATGTGATGATAGAGAGATAGCATAAGCAGCAGCCTCTGAGTCCCCAGCAATGCTGCTGCTTTTAGCTACTCCGAGCTCCGGTGTAATCTCATTTTACCCTGGTAAATTCCTTATCAAGGCAGCTTTTTTAAATGAAATCCCCTTAAAAGAAATGAAAAAAAATGAACAGATCACAACCGGCAGCACTCCCCGGTTCCTCCGCCGACAGCCGCTGACCCGGGCTGGCCGTTTCCATGATTACAAATTAACTGATGCTCTGCAGCAGCTCCGAAGTTTTTTCCCGGCAGCCGTGGCGGGGTCTGCCTGGGTGCCGGCAAGGAGATGCCRTCCCTTGGCTGCCACCTCCCTCCCCGCTTCGGGGAAGCCTTTCTGTCCTCGGGCAACCTCGCCGTGTCCCCACGATGTCGTAGGCACGTAAGGCATCGGTGTGCGGGATGTCTCCGGTGCTGTCTCGTGGGGAACGTGGATGTCTCTCCGGGCTCAGCTCCGACGCTCGCATGTTTTGGCAAGCCCCGGTGCGATTCCCGGCGTTCGCCAAGAGGAGGGCTGGGAGACGAGCGTTGGCTCTTTTCCCTCTCTCTACCTCCTCCTGCAAACAGCTGAGGAGCTCCGGGGACAGATTGTGCACGGAGGAGCCCGAACTTCCAGCCTGCAGGATTCRGGGCTGTGCGCCGGTGGTTTTTCCCTTATCCCTGAGCAGGCAGGCAGACTCGGCAGACGTGCGAAAGTCTGTCGTTCCTCTGCGCCGATAGCAATTAAGATGTGCTAATAGGTTCAGACGAGCCCCTAAAAAATGTGGATGTTTCGCTGAGCCTTCTGGAAGCTTTCGCTCATCTGCAAACATTTCTGCTGGTGGGAGACGAAAGCTTTCCAYGGCAAGTCTTAGCACAAACACGCCTTCTGCGGTGACATCTGGAMTGACCCTCTTCATCCCACACGTCGTATGGGAGGTCGGGGAGCCCTTGAGATGTTTTCTGAGCATCCCCAGGGAGGTTTGACCTCAGCCTGCCTTTGGGAGCCACGGGATGCTATTTTACCTGTCACTCTGTGTCTGTGTTGGGCTTTCTGCCGGGCAAGGACAYGGGAAAGGGACAGGAGTCCTGGACCTGCCGCAGGCTTTGCCTCTGCTTCGGTGCAGTGAAGTGATTCCCGTGGCAGCTGGGCGCTATTTGAAAAGGGTTTGGTGGAAAATACAGCCCAGACCTGGCTGGTTTTGCTGTCTCAATTTGATGAGGAGGAAGGTAATTAGGCTCTCCCTGGCTCTTAGCTTCACCCAAGAGCTGGTTGAAGGGGTGGGTTCATCTGGTGATGCTCAGCACAGCAGCTGGGGAGTCCTGGCAGATAGTGCCGGACCTGGAGCCACGGGTGCCCTGATGATGCTTTGCAGGGAGAGGCTGTAGTTGATATTTTCTGGCTGGTGGTCAGCGATGCTGGGTGCCGGCTCCGTGGTTCCACTGTTTTCAGTGGAACTGAAAATGTTTTCCACTATTTTTCATTCTTTTCCACTCTTTCACGTGAGCAGTGTGGTTGGCTTCCTGAACTGAGAGCTGGCAAAGCGCCTATGCGGCAAGTGAATYGTATCCCACCTTTTTGGTGAATACCCTGCTCAGAGAGGGGAAAAAAAAGCCAGTACGCTGTTGCTTGTTTTATTTTACGCGGTGGAGGGGTGGGGGAAACGCTGAGCAGAACTGAACCGCCCACGCTGGGATTTCCTCTACCCTTCCTCTGTGCAAACAGCCTTGCGAACTAAACCCGCGCGCGTGAATCGGAGCATGAAGGCTTTGCGTAGCGTCGGCTGCAACCCTCGGCCGGAGTCTTGCATTTTATTTCGGTGGAGGGGCTCAGCTCTCCAGYACCCGCACGCTGGGGGGAAGAAGGAGAAATGAGAAGTCAAGTGTTACTGATGGGGAGCTGGGGCGTAGCATCACCCGCAGCCCCTTGCCGGGCTCTTACGTGGTTCTGGGTGCTCCACGGAGGGGTTTTGGGCTGGCACGGAGGGTTTCTGCACGAGGGCTTGCTGGTAGCCGAGGAAATGAATCAAAACTTGCTGTGCTTTCATGCAAGTGCTCTTATGCTTCTCCCCCGTAGAAATAAATGGATGCGAGGGAGCGAGGTTGGTTCCGGCGGAGGGTGCGTGGTGCTCCTGGGACCCCCATCCTGCACGGGCTGTGCCCGGGGGTGCCAACCCAAATCCAGCCCCTCTCCCAGCAGGGCAGGTGAGGCCTCTGGCTTAAATCCCTGCACAGTAATGATGCTCAAATAGGCAATGCCAAGGAGGTGGGATTGGGTGGGAATGTAGATCCAGCCAGCCCGGAGCCTTTCTTTGATGCTCCATTGGTTGGGAACATCAGGGGATGCTTGAAGAACTCAATAGGAGGCAAACGTCAGGTGGAAACAGAGGCAGGATTGCTTAGGAGGAGAGACTTTCCGTGCCAGTGGGCCGGTGGTATGACATCCTTTGTACTAAGTTTTCAGCCCCTGATGGTAAATACTTAGCTAACCTTATTATTATTTTTATACGCCTATAGTTTGCTTCAATGATCTGAAACAAAGCTGTGGTTTTCAGCTATGCTTAATGGGAACCGTTTGAATTTCTTTGCTTTTTTTTTTTTTTTTTTTCTCCTTTCCGCTTTGCAAAACGTTGATGCTCCTCCCGGAGGCGCGGGCTCCGCTCCAGGCAGCCCCCTCCCCGGAGCGCTGCCTGCCCGCCGTGGCGCGTCCCCTTCCAGCCGGCTCCTCGCTGCCTTTTGATTGATTGATCGGCGTGGCAGTCTAATAAGCGATAACAGCGCATATGACAAACTAAACAACCGTCTAATGAATTGATTGACATCCGAAGGATCTGACTTGATGCACAACCCCAGTCACAGATAAGGTTAATGAGGGAGAAATTAAAATGTAGCTCAATGGGTAATGAATACAGCATGTGCCTTGTTGTAACACATGCCAGATCCATCACTCTGAATCAAGTGATGGTAGCAATTTCTAAATTATTTATTGCGCCCCTCATCCTCCTGTCTCAAGGGAAGAGGCACTCGGACTGGCTTTTGTATTTTTTTTGTGTGTGTATATATATAACTGTAGCTATCTGTGCATTGTGAGGATCCGTAGCCAAAGAAAATTGCTTTGAATTTTGCAATTTTCATGTTGGTTTTTTTTGGTAAACTCAATAGCAAAAAATACAACAATCCAGAACCTGTCATGCCATTTGAATCATAATAGCTACAAATTCACTCCCCTGAATAAATGGAGAGGCTTATTTATCAAATATATACAAGATGTCTGTCTAGTTGTTAACACACAGAGGTATGAGTAGGCAGAGGAAATCGAGAAAGTTTACATATTCACTGCTATCTCCAGGGACCTTTCCTTTCCTCCTACTTCTTATTCCCTCTCCCCTCCCCCAGTCGCATCTCCAATTTGCTTTGACGTGCTCTGGTTTTCCTTTTTTTTTTTTTTTTTTTTGGCTTAAATGCGTCTGGCTGACAAAACTTGGGCTGTCAGAAATGATCAAGAGATGAAGTTGCCAAGGAAGGGGAGAGAGATTTGCACAGAGCTTGCGTCTCCCCATGCCTTGCTGCCTACATGGGGAGGGTATCTCCCTCCTCTAGCCAGGAGGAGCGCCGAGGACTGTCAGTCTGCTTGAGAATACTGATTATCCCGATTATCACRTGCATTTATTTCCACTTTAGGAAAGGGGAAGCGAGATTCACTAGAAGTGGGTCTATACTGCTTCTCAAAGGTCATCTTCTGGGCCAGGCTTGCTGTCCATGCAGATGGAGAGAGAAGCAGCCAACAAGCATCATATTGGCTCCCTATATTATTATTTATTCCTGAGCTGGGGTATTTGGAGTYGGGACTAGGTGACGTGTTGCCCCAAAGCGGGGTGAGGAGTAGACAGGGACTGGGCAAATACTTGTTTGTGCTTTCTCGTGAGACTGCTGGCGGTGAGAGGGTGTTTGCTGCCCGCATTGGGAAATTATCCCCGCTGTGCCTTGGTCCGGGTGAGCTGTGAAGTCCTTGGCACCAAGCCGAGCTCTTCCCACRAGCCCGATGAAGCCTGCCCTGCTCCGGGAGGGAAAGCCACTTCTCCTGCTTTCTGCCCCGGTGGCAGCTGATGAGTTCATTTTTGACCTCAGCATCCTTTCCCTAAGAGCAAGGCAGGGACAGAAAGGACCCAGGTAGCATGACTTCATCCCAGATGGAGCAAGACTGGGCAGCTAGAAGGGGGGAAAAAAAAATAAAAATTCATCTCTTTGCTTATAAAGTGCAGCTGGGTCTGAAGCCTTTCAGAGGAAATGGCTGTGGATCCCTCCCGTGCCATTCTTCAAAAATAGAGCCATTCTCCTCCAAGCACTCTTCCAGGATTCATTTGAAACCCCCCATTGTAGCTCGGCGGCTATTGGGTTTGGAGCGCAGGAGTTGGCGGCTATTAAGAGGTCTGCTCCTGCCCCGGGTGTCCTTTGGAGACGGTGCCTCTCTATTACGGTGCGGCAGGTAGATGCCACCACCCGGCGTCGGGGAGGCCGGGAGAAGCGATCTTAGCGAGGCACCGGCGTTTCAATTAACTGGCAAGACAGCCAACATTTCAGCACCTGTACGTCTCTCTCCCTAGCAGCTGGGATGTATTGTATTATAAATAACAATAAGCAGGCCCAGTCAAAGGCTGTAATTGAATCTCTTCATTTTGCTGACTCGGGCGAAAAAGCCCCTTTGAGTGAATTACAACGCGCGTGTATGTAATTTGGGCGACGCGTAAAGGTGACGTGCTCGGTGTAATTAAAGCGAGCATCCCTCCCGGTCGGTGTCACTGCCCTCGGGGCACCCAGGAGCTGCTTTGATGGTCTTGCCGTGGGGAGGTCCCGCTGCAGGCGTGGGGAGCACGGCTCAGCTCTCCAAAACTTTCCCTTCCCTTGCAGGACGGTCACCGGTGACCGAGCTTTTGATACCTGTTGAAGAGRAAAAGCAGATTCCCTCCTCCTCTTGCAGCACGGGACTCAAACCCCAGCTCCTTTCCCTCCTGTCCCCCGGCGGCTTTGCCTCCCTTTTGCCTGGGCCAGCGGTGGGAGCAGCAAAAGCTGCAAAGCCGTGGGATTGCGCCTTGCAGAGRGGGCAGGAGCGGTGCCCTGCAGATGCCTCTCACCGGTACAGACATCTCGAGGTGCCTCAGGTGCATCACCCTGGTACAGGCGTGGCAGTGGTCCCTTTGGGTCCAAATGCCTACAGCTGATGTACGTGCCGCACAGGCTCTTACCGGGCTCGGTGACAAGGATTGTCCCTTGCGGTGCTCATCCTCGGCGGGGAGGGASCCCGACTGGGGTGCACGAACGCCCCCCCCTTGCCATGGGCACGACCCCCCGGCCCTGCCGTGCTCGCCCGATGGCAAGAGGCTGAGCCCTCGCTTTGACGGCGTGGGGACATTGCAGAGAGCAAGCCGGCGAGCGGGGACTCGCTGCGCCTCCTCCGTCCTCTTACGGCTTTTCCTCGTGGTGGTACTGCAACCGCCTTCCCATGTCGGCCAGCTGTCCCCCAGGCTCCAAAATCCTCATTTTTGTGATCACAGAGACCTCCTGCCTGCTCGCGAGCTCCTGGAGGTGCCCACCACCTGCACCCCAGCTGCAAGCCCGGCATTAAGTTTTACGGATTTAGGCGAATACTAGATTCCTTTTGCGGCTGAAATCAAGCCGCGCAGATGATGTTGCTGCACAGGAATGAGAAGTTCAGTTGTCCTTCGCTTTGAGTAGTAGCCAAGGATGTCTTTTGGCTAACGCAGAGAACCAAAAGTTGATGCCTTCCAGATTTTTCAGTTCCCTTCCATCTCTTGAGCCCGACTGCAACGCTCGCGCTCGGCACGCACCCTCCTCCTCCCGCCCCTCCGATCCAATCCAGACGTCTCCCGAAGGCCGGCACATTTTTCAGCCCAAATTTTGCACTGACAGAATATATTACATCTGCATCGAGGCGGAATATAAAGTGAAGAGGAGCTGGGGTGGGGGGAGAGCGCAGGGAGCTGAGGTTTGCTCCGCTGCAAGAGCACGGAGTTAAATCGGCAGCTGCAGCCAGTGGTTTGTGCTCCCCGCGTGCTCCCTCTGTGCTGTTTCGGGTTTTCTTGGAGGTTCGCGTTGAGAACATACTCCAACTTTTTTTTTTTTTTTCTCCTTTCTAGAATCCACTTTGTATGTCACTTTGTCACTTGCTTTTTTTTTTTTTTTGTTATTATCTTAAACATCCATTATTTAGAAACTGCTGGAGCCTGGAAACCAATTTCCGTGCTTATTTCAAAGAGTTTGCGGCGTTTAGGTGGTCATGTACAGGCTATTACACGAACTGACCATGGGAAAACAGACCCTGGCAGGGCTGGGTGCCCCGTGGGGAGGGGGTGGCGGACCCCCGGCGGGCAGGACTTGGGGTAAATATGGAATAACTCCTGCCTGATGGACATCTGTACGTCGGGCTGACTGGAGGATGAAAATCAGTATTGCTTTTAGCATGGGATCTTGTGCCGGGGAAGGGATGGGAGG
This sequence comes from Oceanodroma leucorhoa, assembly GCA_030449065.1. NCBI lineage: Eukaryota > Metazoa > Chordata > Aves > Procellariiformes > Oceanodroma > Oceanodroma leucorhoa. The sequence continues at coordinate 2,386,345 of JASVER010000066.1, forward strand.
CCCAGATCCCCCCCTGAAAATGGGGTTGTGGTGGGCAGCGATGCCCCTGGGCATCCTCACTTCATGGGGTGCTGGGCTCCTTCCCCGGGTAGGGGTGTGGTTTGCAGCGAGTGTCCTTTGCTGTTCTTGGCTTTGCAGGGCTCAGCGTGTAAAGCAGCGGATCCCTGAGGATGCTTTAAGCTACTCAAGGGGTTAGGCAGGGTTATGAGCAATCCCAGGACGCAGGAAATGTCGAGGCAGCTTGCRGCCAACCTCCTCCTCCTCCTCTCCTCTGGCCAAGTAAAGGAGTGGAGGGACCTTTTCATCTTCGTTTTGCCATTAGTGGGTGGGTGGATGGATGGATGGTTGAGGAAGCCCCAGGTGCAGGAGGACTCCCTCTTCCCAACAAACCATGCTCGACCATATTTAGGGCCGGGGAGGTGGTGGGAGGGAAATCCAGGATTGAGGGATTGAGTTCATCCCTTCTGTAAGCCCGACAAAGTCAGCGGAGTCGTGGCAAGAGCGGGGCTGGCCCGGTGCATTCGCGGCCCGAGAGCAATCCCTAAATGCTATAGACTTAGCGTAACCCTCTGCTGAGCTGGCTGGCGGTCCCGCCGAGCCCCTGCGTGGGACCCCGAGTCACCAGGATCCCTCAGCAAACGCCAGCGCAGGCGGGGGGACCCCCCGGGCCACTTCGGTGCCCTGGTTTGGAGGCGAGGGAGCAGAAGTCACCGTCACGAGGGCGGGCGGGCAAAGGGAAGAGCTATCCCAGTGGGACACGATCCTTTTTCCTTGTGTTAAGCCCCGAGTCTTTCATCCTGAGATTTGAAAAGGGCTGAAAAAGATCAGTCAGTGGCATTATCTCCTGCTTTTTGCAAACAGGGAAACCGAGGKAGCAGAGCAGAGCCGGGGTGAAGCAGCCCCTGTCCTCCCTGGGTGCTCCCACCCCTCTCAGAACTTCTCAGGGTGCCAGCGCACGCAACCCAGGGTTTGCAGGGGTGTCATCCGCGGGGCACCTCTCCCTCCCCGTGCCCTTTAAAAAACTCATGATGTAATTGTTGAACTTATGAGCSAATCTGAGTAGCACAATAGGGCGTTGTACCAATTCCTCCTCAGCTGGTACCCCTCCCCACGGGATGCCAGCTGAGCACCCCTGCCCCAAATTTGAGGAGTAGATTGGGATGAGYGCGTTGGGTCGGGTTGGTTTTGCAGGGCTTGTGCTGGAGGCTCTACGAGCATCCCCGCAGCAAATCCATCCACGTCGGAGCTCCCGGAGCCACGGCGAGCAGCCCCTTTTACAGGCTGCAAGACTGAGCCCTAGKAAGTGCCCTCTCTGAGCTGCTGCCRTCCTCATCCTCACAAAACAACGTTAAGGCAAAAATCCGAGCCGTGGTGRGAGGCAGGCGGCAGCGGCGTTGGAATTTTCTCCGCGTTGCTGCGAGTTAATTCATTCCAGTAAATCATCCAAAATAATTTGCGGCGAATATCAATTTTCTGTGTGAACTTCTCGCTGGCTGCACAGGAGTATCTTCTGCCGAYGCGGCTCCCTAATTCTGCTGATCTGAGACAACGAAGCAGCTGGGGAATAAACAGGAGGCAAGCTGGAAGTCCCCAGGGCTGCCGGCGCGAGGGAGGTGCCAGGGCTGAAACGCGCTCGCAGATAAAACCCAGCGAACGCAGGCGATGATTAAAGGCTAATTTGCTGTCTGTGTAGTCTTAAGTRCCCCCCCTTTCCTAACGAGCAGAAGGCACTGCCAGCCACATTCTCCTTCACCGCCTCTCTTTTATTTACCTTTTCAATTATTTTAATGCTTTTTCGGTCTTTGATAACGAATGCGTCTCCTGAGCTGAGACTGCCGAGCACACCTCTGCGCCGGGCCGGTGGCAGAGGATGTGCTTTCTATGCTAGGAAAGACTTTTATGAGCAGCAAAAGTCTCCAAAAAAAAAAAAAAAATACCCAGCCCGCTCCACCCGTCTCACGATGGATTTCAGCCTGCAAGCGTCAGCGCTGGCTGTCGCTTGGTTCGACCTTTCTCCCCACCAACTGGTAGAGCAGAGCTGTCCCGGAGCCAAAGGCACGGCTGTAGGGGGGCTGGGTCACCCCGGGGTGGTGGCTGCAGGGTTGAGGGAGACTASCCGTTAGCATCTGAACCCCTGTCTGCCCCCCTCCCCAAAAAAAATCTCAGGGAAGGGTTTTGGGTTGGGTTGGTTGATTTTTAAGGATGATATTGCATGGTCTCTCCTTCCCAGGAGAAACACGAGTGGTGTGGGATGCTCTGAAGGAGTCACCCACCCAAGGGGCACGTGTCCTGCTGCTGCTGCACCCTAATGCCAGCTTTTTTGGAAGCGCATCCCGTGGTGCATGGAAGCTTTTGGAAGTTTCCCCGTGCCCGGGTGCTCCTGTCACCTGGAGCACAGGTGTAAGCTGAGGAGCGGGGAATCGAGGGGACACCAAACACCCCGTCACGCCGTGTTGCTGACCTGCCATAGTGGTGTGCTGTTTACCGGCACTGATGCACAGAGGTTTGCCTGAGCACGGCAGCACCTATGACGGGTTAGTCCCTGGCCACACTRTAGCTGTGTTCACCCCGGGGATTGGAAAACCCATTTGGGTGTTTTGGCTTTTGTTCCCATTGAGATGGGAGCAAGCTTGGGGTGACGGGAGCCCCTTCTCCCACCCGTTATCACGGAGAGGATTTGCCAGGCRGCGGTTTACCAAGAGGAGCTCATAAATGGAGAAAGGAGGAGTCGTTTCCCCATTACCAGGGTCTGATGCAACTTATCTCCGTAGTACATACCGCAAACGTCTTGCCAGCTTGCACAACCGATGTGCACCGAYGATGGGGGCCTGCCGGAGGCGCAGCCCCCCCCGGCCCCGGGGAGCTCAGCTCCCTCTCACAGCCCAAAATAGATCTGGGGCACCCATTTGCAACCGGTGCTAGGATTGCACACGGGCTCCCGGTGGGGGAAGCGGCCCTGATTAAAAGAACTATTTATAAAGAGCCTGGATGTGGGAGAGGAAGAGGTGATAATTAGCTGGCGGCGGCTGCGCTGCAAGCCGGGGCTCGGGATGGGTACCTGCGCAAACGGGCAGATCCCTATTCCCGGGGAAAACGCATCCGGGATGGGGAAAGGAATAACTCCCTCCTCCTTTGCCTCTCTCCAAGAGGCCCGGCTGATTAATGCTATTTTATTATCGCTGTTTTATTTTCATAGTTGTATTATCCACTCCTTGTTCCCGGCGGTGGGAGCAATAAGGGCGTCSAGGGCTGGTTGGAAATTGTGTCTGTTTGTGTGGCGAAGAGGATTCATCAGCAATGGTTTGGGTGATGTTTTCCACCAAGAAGGGTTTATTTGTTTGTTTGCTTMTTTTGYTTTTTAGGTGGCTGTGAGACAGAATGAATTTTTCATGTAGAAAAAATTCAGCAGTGTTTTATTGTTTGAAAAATTGGCTTGAAGTACATGTGTGTATATGTGCATATAAGAAAAAAAGTGGAGCTCTTCAGTCATCTCCACTTGTTTATTTATTTCTTTGATGTATTGTGCAGATTTATTTAATTGATGGCAGCACATAGAGTGCGTTGGGCACTTCCTAAGCTTTCCCAAAGGCTGGGGTTTGGGTTTGCTTCAGCGGCGCGCAGCCTAAGGACAGACAGACGCGGCGGTAGAGGTCAGCAGAAGGGGAAGAGCCGTAGACAATTTATGTACGAGCTAAATCTCTTCCCTCTGAACTGCCGAGAGCCAATACCTGCGGCCTCYTGGGGGGCTGGATTAGCTCCCTGTCACCTCCCCAGAGTGGATTTGGTTTATATATTTATGTGCGTGTGTGTATTTCTATTTCATTTTGCTGGGGAAAAAAAAAAAATTGCTGAGTCAAAGATTCATTTTCTTAGCGAGCCCTTTGGAAGGCAGATAAAGGGGACGGTGGTGCTAGGCAGGGCTATAAATAATGCATAGAGCACAGGAGCAGCCCGAGCAGCCCTCTGCTTACAAACAGACGATTCCTCAATAACATATTACCCTGTTTACYATCCCAAATACCGGCACTTCTTTGCTCACCTGAGGCTAACACCTACTCCTCATCGAAATAACTAGATAAATGAGCCTAATAAAGCCTCTAGTTATCGCTAGTCCTGCCTGATCCTATCGTTGCAGCCCTCGTAACGCTCTGCTTGGCATAGTATCCTGGGTTTAACGCTCCTGAAAGTCACCGTGCTCAAGGTGATGTGAGGACAGGGGAGAAAATGTGCCTGGTTATCCTTCTGCCTGTCTCTCTGCCTGTCCCCCAAGGCTCGAAACGCTGCCTTCCCACTGTCTCTCTTCATCTTTGGGATAAGTCCTTGTAAATACAAAATAAGCCCCGGTGTGTGCGTGGCTGTACCAAGCTGGAACGCCGAATCCAAGGCAGCCGAGGATGCGGAGGAGGTTCAGATGTAGCTGAAGTTGGCTCTCCAGCCCCAAGGGTTGTGATGCCCAGAAACGCATCTTGGGATCCGCTCTTGCTCCGCATCATTGATCAAATTGCTTCCGACCACTCCTTTCAAGGTCCAGCCTTGAGTGCCCTGAGCCACTCTGCTGGTGATCGCCTGCTCGGGGTTGTACCTGGCTCGAGCAACCAGGACTTGTGTGGGCTCAGTCCTGAGCCCTCAGCAATGCTCYGCAGAGGCACGAGCGAGCCCCGGCACAAAGGGAACGAGGGTGTTATCGAGCTGGCGAGGGCTCACGGGGGCTTTTTCATGCAGTCCCAAGCTGCGGGGGGCTTCAAAGGCCCTTTCCCCTCCCTTTGAGCTGCTCGTTCAAACAAGCCTCAGCTCTCAAAGCGGAACGCCGAGCAAAACTGTCGCATTTCATCCAGTTCCCATCGAGTCTCGATGCAGAGCCGTAAATAGGTCCCAGGTTGGCACAGGAGACCCAGGTGAATAAACGAAGCAGCTGCCCCCCCATTCTCGTGATGTACAGACAGGAGATGCTGCTGAGCGAAACCAAAAAGCAGCCAATGTCAAACCGATGAAAGAAAATCTTTCTTCTCCCTTTTTTCTGCCTTCTTACAAAGCGCACTGTTACTCCTGAAGTTTCTCAGCCTTTTTTTCTTGGTCTTTGGCCTCAAATCCCTTGTGACGAGCCACCTTTGAAACCGAAAGCTGTGGGAGGGCGGGTGGAAAGGCCACGTTTTATGGCCAACCTGGACAACCTTGGAGAGTTTGGAGGAGCTCTGAATCATCCCGCTTCAGGGYGCTGGGCAACCTCTCATTAGGGAGGTCAGGAAGGGAGGTTGGCTTGGGAAGGGTAGCCCATGAGTGCCATCTTCAGGATTGTCATTACCTTTTTTTTCCCCGAAGTTATAAACGAGCAGGTTGGGTGCTGCTGCTGCAGTTGGCTGCTGATTTGAGCATGCTAAAAATTCAGTGTGGCCAAGTTCTCTGTGTTTTACCCCAGCCTTCCTCCTCGGCTCTTGCTGTGGCCATGCACGCGGTGGGTAATACCTCTTTGGCGACGTTTCTTTGGGTATCATTGCACTGCACTTAATTGCCCGATTCAACATTTTCAAGGGTATTTGGAGGAAATGTGGATGGTTCATTGACTGGTATTTGAAGGAAGCGGAGAATTTAATTAAAAAACATGAGGGAAAATTAGTAGTAAAGGAGACTGATTGCAAGGCTTGACACAGGGAGGATTTAGGCACGGCAGCCTGGCCGGTGCAGGCAGGGGGACCGGGAAGTGCTTGGCTCCCTGCTTCATCCCGGTCCTCTGCCCTTGGGGAAAATAATAACAAGGGGAAGCAGAGGAGGAGAAAAAAATAGCTGTTTTTTATTGTTGTTTGTGATTTTTACATAAATTTTGCAGATTGCACAGCCTGGTGTTTTTTTTTTTCCCCCTGTCTGCTCTGTTTAATGCAAACGGCACCTTCCAGCTGATTGCAATCACACACTGATTGAGAGAGGCTTGCTCTGCCTGGGCTGGGGAGGGAAGGAGGGAGCTTTAACCCTTTCTCTCGCCTCCCCTYGTCCCTTCTTGCTAGCTCACTCCTTCCTCGCTTTCTACCCTTGATCTGTGCCTCGAAACCCCGCTCCCCAAAGCCCTTCTGCTTATACATGCGCAAGATGGTCCGCAGCTCTAATAGCGAATTTATTTTAATAAGCAAAGGCTTTGAAATAGATACAAACCCGCCTGCTTCAGGGCACGGGCCCAGCTCTAGCTAATGTGATTAGGAAGAAACTTTTCTTGCGGAGAAGTCATCGCCTATCTGCCTGCTGCAGACCGGTGCCCCGGGAGGCAGGGAGCAGCGGTCACCACGGGAGGCAGATGCCTCTACTCGGCGGATCATTGTCTATTCTGTCCCGGTTCTTGTATCCTCCTCATCGGCTCAGCATTGTGGCTCCTTCCTATGGTGCATTAAACAACACCCGGCCCATATGGCCCCCTTGCTCTTACYCGCTCCTTGCGGGCAGATTGGTGGGAAACCGCCTTGCAACTRATGCACGTGCTTTGTGTCGGTGTGGGTCTGCGCCGGCACGGCTCTGCGCTCCCGGGGGACCGGGGCTGGATCCAGGAACCGGRGTTACATGTATAAAGAGCATCGTGGAGAGCGGTCGTTTCGGCGGTGGCTTTGCAAAACCGCTGCTGGAGCCGTCCAGGTTTTTTTTTTTTGCAAAGTCCCGTCCTGTGAAATCTTGTAACGGCTCTTAAACCTCCGTAATCCTTAAYGCAAACCTTTTCACGGTGGAGACACGCAGGCTGTGGGCATGGCTCGGGAGTTTGATGAGTGCGGTTGCTACTTGCTTGGGTTCATGCCCATCAGCTGTGTGATCTTGGATCGAGGTCCCACATGTTGCCGTGGGGCTTGCATCGCAGCACGCTGAGATCTGGCAGGCACCCGGTGCAATGAATCCCCTCCAAAAAAATACGCTCCCCCGGGGAATGGGGATGCGGTGATCGCTCCCGTTTTGCTGCAGATTGCCTGTGCTTTGGGTGGGGAAGCTGCGAGGACGCGCTGCACGGGGCTGGTAACTGCACTTCTTAAGGGTTAACAGCTTCAAGCCAAGCGACGTCGCCCGGTTTTTGTGCATCGTGCAAAAATATGAGCAAAGGTGGTCCTGGTCCCCTCTTGTAGGCATCCGGGGCTGCGACGCCGCTCGGCGGGAGCTCAGCGGGGCCAGGCACGTGCATCCCGAAATTCGGCTGTGCTGGTTCCTCCCCCCCCTCTTGCTCTGTGATAAAGGCGCTGTAAGAGATAGGGAGCCGGGCGCTTTGCAGGCGCAGCGATGCCTGCGCCGAGGTCGGGAGCGAATGCGGTCCACGGGCTGATAAGTTACCTGTGAAGGCAATGACTTCGGGGATTGGATTGCGTTGCCCAACTCGGTTATGTCTAGATAACATCGTGGTTTAAGACATCGATCATTTCAAAGGAACCTGCAGAGGGATTTTAATGCCTCGCAAATTGCTTTTTCTTCTATTCAATTTACATTCACGATTGCACAGAGCATATTTAGGAGCTTTCCAAACCGCCACAAACAATGACAAATCTCTCCTGAAATGTTCTCCCGTTGCAGTAAATTTGACCTGACAAAGGAGAGGGAGAAACTTCAGCCTCCTTCTGTGCCGTAAGGGCCTCTTAACCCTGCGGCAAGCTGGCGCTTGGGCTCGCCAGCTCCGTACCTGCTGCCCTCCGTAGYGAGCGCAGGGAAATGCTTTGCTGCGATGCTACGGCATCCGAGGGCTGTGTCGGGATGCGCTGCCAAGAGACACGCATGAGAAAAGTCGCTGATCCTGAAATCGCATCCCCGTGGAAAGCTTTATGGATGGAGCTGGAGGCTCACAAAGGGCTGCTGGTGTAGGTTAAATAGCYAGGTGGGGTATACAGCTGCCCTCGCCACTGGAGACATGGAAAGGAAAGGCAGGGATCACTTCTGCAGGAGGAAACCCCCTTGCTTTAGTTGAGGTTGTAAGGCTGAGCCCTGGGTCCCAGCGCCCGCGGGAAGGACCGATTGCTGTCCCGCCTGGCGCAAAAGCAAGACGACTTGATCGGGAAGGGGGCACGGAGATGGGAAAATAGAAATACGCACAAGGACCTGGCAGCATGGCTGGGATTCGTAGCAGAGGGACTCATAGCGAGTCTTTTAAGCAKTTTTTTCCAGGGATGCTGGTTATGGCATGGGGCAAGAGAGGTGCCTCTGGACTGAAAYGCATTTTTTGCTGTTAGGCAGCCTCGATAGTGCTGCCAGCCCTGTCGCTGCCTCTCTGGTCCTGCCCAGCCGACCACCCGGATGGGATTCTCACTAATTGGAATGTAATTGATACGGCGGTGATTGGTTTGCTGGCGAGAGAGGATCCCTTTCTGCTGCCGGAGGGACAGGCTGCCCTGGTATCTGGGGAAACACACGAGYCTATGCCCTTACCTGAGGATCTCGGCCATGCTATTTTGGGATTCYTGAGCTGCCCCAGCACGGCTGGGTCTGATCCTCATGGCTCAGGAGATACAATACGCTTTAAATCTTTGGTCCTTATGCGCCCAGTGACCTCTTCGCTCCCATACCCATGGGTTTGGTGTTTTTCCTGTGGCTCCTGATGGGATCGGTGGCGGGGAGAGGGCTGGAAGAGGGTTGCAAAGGCCAGGAGGAGGGAAGGATGCTTTTGCCAGGCAGCCTCCAGGACTYGCTTCGCCGTGGCACGGCTTTTTCCCGTGCTTCCCCCAGCCATCAAGCTGCGGTTGGGCAAATGAGCCTCTTGCCTGTGTTATTATTTCATTGAAGATGTTAATTCTGGCCAGCTGCCTTCCTGCTCTGCCTCTTCGTGGGCCTGTGGTGTCCTCCCGCTGCCGTGGATGGCCGGGAGGAGCTGCCGTCGGGGCACGCAGCGGGTGCGTGGTCCCACGAACGGGAGAGTGCCGTGCTCGGTTCAGCCCGATTCCCCGCCAGCTCTTATCTGCTGATTACTGGGGCCATTGAGAGCCGGTGCAGAGGTGCAATGGGTTTGCTCTGACACTCTCATTGGGTTTTTCCAGGAGCATTTGTTGCCCCAAAGGACGTCTGCAAGCCCACGTGGCTCCTGCTTGTTCAGATGCGCCTGGGTGACCCCACAAAGCACCCCTAAGCTTCTGCACTTAGTTTCCCGAATGGAAATCTAAAAAAAGAGGCCAGCTGAGCCCCTTGTTTGTCACGGCCAAGACATCTGAGTGAAGCATCTCGCTGTGTGAACGTCCTCCGATTTGCTATCTGGCGCCTGCCAGAGCATCACTTGCTCTGATAGAGCCAGAGATTTCAACTGGAAAATGTCAACTAGCCTTGGATGGATTAAGCCCAGGAGTTTTGGCGTCGTTCCTGGCACCTTTTTATCTTGTTCCTCCATAAAGCTRTGATCCCAGGAATGACCATGCTCGAGGGGAAAGAAGCAATCAAATGCAGCAAGGAGTAAAGCTCCTACAACACAGCAAAAYCTATTGCCAAGGCCCCAAGTGTGGACAGGCTTCCAAAGCCCTTTCATTTGGCWTGGGGATGGTGTGCTTGGCTCTTTTTCTGATTTTCCTGTGCTTTGGGGGTCTGAGATAAAGCTTTTCAGTATTACTCATCTGTCCCAGAGGTCTGGGAAGGGCTCTGAGGAGCTGGAGGCTGCGGTGGTGTTTCTGCTTTCCAGCTAGAAGGGGATGYGGTGCTGCAGGCTCTCTACGTGGGGCTTTCAAGCTGGTATCTAGTATTGCTGCACGCATCTGTGTCCCAGCTCTTTCCACCTCATTCCCCTTTTTTTTTTGGAGCCATGCGATAGCTGAGCACAAAGCTAGTCTGTCCCATGGGCCCTCTTGCCCTAAGATAGCTCCAGAAGGCTGCCAGCCCCATTACTGATCTTGATTTAATCCTGGCTTTTGCGTTACAGTCTGAAAATCCTCACGGCCGTTGGGGCACGTTGCATKAGGGATCTGGGGACGCGTGTTCAAGCCTTGCTCTGGGCTCAGGCTGAAATACTCCCACGGCTGTCGCAACCACGGAGGTGTGCCGGGATGCTGAGGCAGCAGGAGAGGACTTGCTGCATCGCTTGCTCCTGTGCCATCAGGTGCAGAAGCCGATGGGCTCCAGRGCTTTGACTGAGGGGCGAGATGACGTAGGTTGGGGTGGCTGGGTTGCAGGAGTTGCTGCTGTCGGCTGTAGGTATGCTGAGCCCTGGTGCAGAGCTGGCTGGGATGCTCTTGAAGGAGCTGCTGAACTGCCAGAAGTCACAGAGCAGCACGTGAGAGGAAACACCAGTGAGCATCAGGTTGGATGCTGGGCTTCAATTTGTGATGGGTCGGAAGCTGCTGCACAAGCAGCTCGGCCGTATGCCGACGCGGGAGCGTTGGGATGGCTGGGATGGAGGTGCAAGGGCAAGAGCCCATCTCCAGCAGTGCAATGGGTCACTGCCTACGTGTCGTGCTCAATGACCTCTGAAGCTCATCTTTCCCAGATGATTGGCATAGCCAGAGAGAATGAAATGGTTTCACGCTCGCATCTTCTCCCAAGTGCTGTGGTTAGACTGGGAGGTACATTTGAGGCTCCTKAGTCTTGGAGGAACATGACCCATGAGCGTAGGAGCACCAGGGCCCTCTCCTGGCCGGGCAGGCTGCTGCCTCCAGCACGTCTTTGATCTGCTCCTAATGCATTCAGCTTTTTAGGGGCTCAACCCCTTTCCCCTGGGTAGCCCTAAAAGGCGCAGAGGAATTCTGATTTTTCAGTCTCTGCTGCCCCATTTTGCTGCCTTGTCCATCCGAATCCAAGTTGGCACCGTGGAAAATATCACGGTTCTATTTCCTTCCCCTGCCTTGCCCCTTCAGAGCCAGCCCTCTCATTGAATTAATGGATGCACCACGGCTGACCATTAATCTTCTGKGGCTCTCGAGCACTGCTGGTAAATCTGCTGGGGTGAAGGTGTGGAGTCATCCCTGCAAAGGGCTCTGACCCTGCTCAGGGCTCGAGAGGGTCCCCAAGGTGTCACCCAGCTGGTGGTGGCGGTGACACGGTGTCGCTGTGCTGCCTGGCAGGGAGAGCRAGCGCCGGGCTCTCTCCATCTCTCTTCTCTCCTCCTGCCTGGAGCTTGCCAGTTTGCATTACATAGGAGGAAATGGGAAAGTCATAAATCAATCTTGAGTGTTTCTCTTCTCTTTAGGGGAAAAATAATAACCCCAAACAAAACAAGCTTGCAGTCGGGAGAAAGGAATTCCTAATGACAAACTTACTTCAGCCAGGACACCAGGGGCTTCAGCAATATGAGATTAAACCTGCTGTGCTGAGACTCTATTACTCCATATATTACTGTGTGCTGCTGGACTGATGGTTCTCACAGGCGGAAATATAACCCTTTGAAATGTCAAGGCACATAATAAAGAGACCTAGCAGGGGAGGCTGGATGGCTCCAGGGATTGATAAAGCCTTTACAGCGCTGGCTCTGCTGCGAGGAGGGGTGGGTGCCTGGTGGAGCTCACACGCTTTGCTGGCCCTTTTGTTAGATGGCTCGAAGGGAGAGGTGGTGGCATGGGAGAAATTCTCCTGGAACAACTCTGTCTGGCCAAGTTTGCTTTGGAAATAAAACAGGGRCCTCGAAATGAAAGCTTGGATGAATAGTCGGCTCCTTCCGCGGTCCTCAGCTGTGTTTGTCCCTGGGGTGGCTGTCACACTTAGACCTCTTAATTAACTCTTAATACACCTCCCGCGTCCTCTTTGCATTGCAAATCTCTTGGGGACGGACCGTTTCCCTGGGAGAGCCCGACTGGGTCTCCTGAGTTTGTATAAGACGACACTGTAAATCTCTCGAGAAGGGTCTTCCTAATGGCTGGTGGATTCGGCCATTTCAAGATGAAGGTAGGCAGCAAAATGGAATYATCGTCAAGGACCTCTTAGCAAATCCTTAGGGGTTAGGGAAAGCATTTGCTCACTGGCTGGTGGATCTATAATTCCTCTTTTCGGGAATGGGCATGAGCACGAGCTGCTGGATGAGCTGATGCCGGTGGGTCTGTGCCTGCTGTTCCCCTGAGTCCCGCTTGCCTCTGCCGTGCAGCACAGGGCTCCCTCTTCCCCCCGAAAAACGCTGGTCGGCGGCCGTAGACTATGAACCTTCCCATCTCTCCATGGCTGCTGTGGGCTCGTTAAGGCAAGAAGAGGGGAATAAATCTCCTGGAACTCATGAACTATTTACAGCTGTGCTGAGCAAGCAGTCTGCAATTATTTATTTATTCTCCCCAGCCGGGCTGTGCTTGGGAGCCCAGGGAGTGGGGAAGGCTGCCAGGGCTGCCCGTGTCCAGCCCCATGCCATCTCCTCTGCCCTGGGGAGGCACGGGGCTCCCCACGGGCAGGCAAGTCCCCAGAGACCCCGAAAGGCAGCACACGTGCCCTGGGAGCATCTGCGTGGGGTGCTAGCTCCTGTTTGTGTTTTGGGAAGGAATAAAAACTGATCCTTCCTTGTGCTTGAGCGATGTTCAACCCTGCTCTGGCTGGGCATCCTTGTGCCCAAGGCCACAAAAAGCAGGAAAATCATATTGCAGAAGTGGAGAGCATTTTGCATGGCAAGGAGATGTGTTGGAGGAGCCTGTTGCATGCGAAATGTATCTGCAGCTGGTTTGGGCTGTAAGAGGGAGGGTGCTGGTGTGAGCGCACCTGAGCAGGTAATTCAGCTCAGGCGCATGGGTAAGGGCTGGAAGACCAATTATTTCGGCTTGCAGGAAAGTTTCTTCCCCTCTTTGGGACTCGACTTCCCTGTCTGTAAAATGGGCACATGGGCTTTCAGCATCAGGTGATGAAGGCTTGTCGCATACCCTCTCCATGAGCTCCTGCTTGCTCGTGCAGATGATGAAGACATGCAATGTCTCTAGGGAACGGAGTCACTTCTTTAGCTTGAAAGTCAAAGCCTGTCGTCGAGGGGCTGAAAGTTTGATGTTCGACCCCTGCTCTGAGCCTTTTGGGTGGGGATTGCCCAGTGGTCCTCCTCCGTCTGCTTGCTTTTATTAAATAGCCTTTTTTCCCTGCAGCATCCCCAGACAATATTTATGAGTGACCATTACAATAATTATGCAGCTGCCCATGTTTTGTGAAAACCGGTCTTTAAAACAGCCAGGAGGCGAGACAGGGTTCCTTAGGTCATACCCGCAGCACCCTGCGTGGCACGTGGGGATGGGTATGGGAGGCAGCACCAGCGCTTGCCCCGTTGTCCTTCCTGCCAGGTCTCTGCGGTGCTGCACCGGCCGTGCATCTTCCCCGCCACCCACCCCAAAATTCGGGCTGAAGGAGAGGATGCTGCAAGGAAGCAGAAATGGCCCCTTTCGCTCCCCTGGCAGTGCTGGCGCCTGCTTACTGGCACTCGTGTTGCTTCAAAGTTGTGGGGTTTTTTTTTTTTTTTCATCGTGGGTGTTACGGGCCAAGGACACTTCTCGCCTGCAGCTTTATATCTGTCWGTTTGATCAGCAAATGGGGGAGAGGGCCATAAAACTGCGGAGGCTGAGTCCTAGTCCCTTTAATCCCGCCAGGAGGGCCGGCGTTATTTCTCCGCCGGGAGCGCTAATAGGATTCTAATACGCTGGCAAATGGGATTTTTTACAACTGCCATTCTGCAGTTACTGAGACGGTGTGTCACCGGGACAGCCCTATAAATTCTCCTGGAGATGGAGGGGGCTGGTGGCTTGGGAGGGGGAAAGGGTGCCCACCGCCACCCACGGCAGCCCTCGCTGATGAGGCTTSTGTGGGGGTCTGCCGGGTCCCCGGTTGCTGCTTTCCGTGCTCTCGGGGCATCGCCACGGCTTGGCTGGGCAGCGTTGCAGGGCAATACGTGCTGGTGGTTGGGYTGATGGGGCTGGAGGTGGTTTGGTTGTTTCTATAGGCTTGTTATCTGGCACTGTGGATTTGCCCTCCTTGCTCCCGCCGTGCCCTCCTTGCACACGCGTGTGGCAGGACCGAGCATCTCTGTGATTGCTTTCAGCAAGCAGAGCAACGAGTTGGGTGCCTGGTTGCCTCCATGTGGCCTTGAAGGAATTAATAAGTCCTAATAAACATGGGGAGGCTCTGCCAGGACCCATTTGTTCCTCCCCTCCATTGCGAGCCCCTGGATGGGTCGTCTCTGTCACCGTGGCTCTGCATCGCTGCCATCGGCCTTGGCTAGGGCGGCTGGACAGGCTCCAGCGGGGAGGTCGCATCCCGCTCCCGGCTGCCTTTCCCACCCGGCTCCGGTGCTGGGGCCCGTGGCAGTGGGACCATCAAGTCTGTGGCATCGTGGGACGGGGGTTTCTCGGCAGTGCCAGCACCCTGCGTGGTCTCTGCAGGGTGGCCGTGCACGGAGCACCCACCCTGGGTATAGCAGGGAAACTCAGGGTATAGCAGGGCTCGTCTTCRAAGCCCGATTCCTTCCCTTGCTTTCACGCGTATGGAAACGTTGATGAAGTTATAGGACTCGTTGCGTAGGAGGGTGATGCATTTATGGCCTTGCTATAAATCCCTCGGCTAGCGCAGGGAGGGCAGAGCGGGCAGTACCCACGGGTGCAAATGAATCCGACTCCGTTTGAGCATCGCTTGGGCACCCACGGGACACGCGAGCAACCGCACTTCATCCCCTCCCCAGTGGGCAGCGCCCGACTCGAGTGCCAAAGCCGTAAATATTGTATTGCTGTATCCAATCTCAGCTCCGGATTGATTTTTCTCCACCCCTGATCGCGGAAAGCCAGGAAGATGGGATTATTTTCCAGGGCAATCACAGGTTGATGGGTCCTTGCAGCTGCTTCCACATTTTTTGACATCGGTAAATAAGCAGCTCCCCACACTCTTCTCTGAGTATAGCACCTATTTCCTCGGGATGTCTGCTGGAGTTTTGTCGTACTTAGCTGCAAATTGGTACAGGAGACTGGCCCCGACTCTTCTTGTCTTACAAGCAGTATAGACATGTAGGCTTTATCTTATTGATTATCACCTCTGCCCGATAGCTAACAAGGTCCCATCTACCCCTCTTGGAAATCCGATTTGTCATCACATTTCTACAGCTGCCCAAAAAGTCCCAACCTGCCGTCAGGCACCCTCGTGCAAGGTGCTGTACAAGCAGATTGCAAGAGACAGACCTGCCTCACAGATAATAAAGCGGCTATCGTTGTTCCCATTTTACAGACAGCTGAGCCAAGGGGAAACGCACGGTCCAAGTTAATAAAAGCTCGCAGAATAATCCCCCGTGATTTATCCAAGGTTATAAAGGAAGTCTGAGGTTTGAAAAGAGATCTCGAGAGCGCTAAACAGAAATTTGCCTGTCTGTAAACAGCTTGCTCCAGGTTTTTAAATTGCCGCTTTAGGAATGCAACCAAAGTAGCAGAGTTTCTCCCACCTCCCAGCCCCCACCCTGAAAAAAAAAAAAAAAAATTGAAAAGTTCTGCATGTAAATCAGCTCGAGAATGAGATCATGTTGTCCCATAAATAGGTGAAGGTAGGAAAATGTCATATTTTATTGCGGCAAAATTTGTGACAGGAGAGAATATCTTCTCTTAGAGTAACTGATACGTTTGGGGAAGAATAAAATAACAGCAAACTAGCTTTTGCACAGAGTCGCAGCTGCAAGAGGAGGTGGGTGTCCCTGGTAGGGRCATCACCGGTACCTCTGCAGCAAGGACACGGGAACAACACGGGGAAGGGCTCCTGAGCTGCCACCAGTTACAGCAGAGGCTTAATGTAAAATTGGTACCATCTGCTGCACTTCAGGCTTTGCTTCCCATGCTGTTCAGTCCTGCCCGCACACATCTGTGCGAGGAGGGGGTGGCGAGAGGGCTGCTGCGGACAGCAACCCCTTGTGCTTACCAGGCAGCGTTTTAGCTCAGGCTGCTCCGTTTTCTCCCAAATTCTGAAAATCCCAAGTTCTTCTCCGCTCAGACTGGTGGCTGCAGCTCTCCATGCTGCCGAAGCGCTGGAGCTGGGCTCGAACTGATGAAAAGTCTCGCAGGCTTTGATGGGGACGGGTGAGATGTTCTCTCCTGGACCAAGGGGCTCTTCARAGATGCTTCCCGGGCTGCYTCTCCCCCTGCTCCCTTCTCCCCAGCAAAGCCAGTGGAGATATGTCCCTTGGACAAATTAATCCCATCCTGCCACCCTTCTTTTTAGTCTTCAGAGCGAGACTTTCTAGGAAATCATCTGGTATCGTGGCTCTTGGCTTCCTGACTCTCATCAGCTAAACACCACCCTTTCCCAAGGCGCTGAATTAAAGCAAAAATTAAAAAAAAAAATCAGCACCTGAGCTATGCCGGCAGCTTGGTGTAAACAACCCGGCACCTGCTGCGTTAATAGCGCAGAGGAGAAGCGATGCTGGGGGCTTCAAACGCTGCCGAGCTGTCATTTGGAGAGCTTCGGCTGCCGGGTGTTCACGCAGATTCCCGGGATGGCTCAGGCTGGCCGGGCTTTGCGGAGCGGCGGCGCTCCCCACGCACCCCTCGCCGCTTTTTGGACCACGCCGACGCGGTGGGTGCGAGGCGTTGGGATGCTGAGGTTGAATTTTGGGCTCTTGGGGGTAATTCTGAACCCGTTAAATGATGCGTGTCTGTGTTTTCTCTCTCGTGGTCAAGACGAGACGGTACCTCCCTGTTGGGGAGTCCCCAAGTTCATGCTCGTGCGTGGAGGATTTCCACGTTTCTCTCTCCGATCCCCAGATTATCGCCATCCCCCTG
Organism: Oceanodroma leucorhoa; assembly: GCA_030449065.1. NCBI lineage: Eukaryota > Metazoa > Chordata > Aves > Procellariiformes > Oceanodroma > Oceanodroma leucorhoa. The sequence continues at coordinate 2,402,964 of JASVER010000066.1, forward strand.
CCCAAATCTGCCGGGGCGATGCATTTGCTTGTGCTCTGCCTTTGCAATGCTACAGCAAAGCGCTCGCAGCCCCGTTTTCCCCCAAGGACTGCGGCTGCAAGGGACAGGCAGCGATCAGGGTGATGGAGCCCGGCTGCCGCTGGCTCTCCCGGAGGCTTGTTTTATTTCTCTCATCCCCCTTTTCCCTCGAGCTTTGGGGGGAAGCGCTGTTTCCCCTTGCGGGGCTGCCCACATCGCAGCGATGCCGTGCGGCACAAGGACCGATGCCTATTTTGTCCCCAAGAAACAGGGAAAGGGGATAAAAAGCGCGARAGGCAGCAGCACGGAGAAGGGAGGTGAGGTTTTTCCCTGCCTTGCCCCCCCGAGTTGGCTGTGGCCAAATCCTTTGGCTCCCCAAGCAGTGGCGAGATGGAGGATTTGGGCTTTGGCAAGGAAAAAAAGGCATCTCCCAGCGCAGCAACGCAGTCCGGGGTGGGTCCTGGAGGGGGTTTTCCACCTCCTGAAGCATCTGGTGCTGGGCGCTGCTGGCAACGCATCCCGAACCGATGGGATTTCAACAGAGACGTCCGTTTCTGCAGCTAGAAAAACAAACAGCTCAGTGATGGGGGCAAGCAAGTCAGAAGAAACATGAATGTCTTTGCTTGGAGAAGACTGTTTCGTTGCTGTCCATACCAAAATAAGATGCTCCTTTCCCATCCAGAAGGAAAATCAGGTTGTAGTGAYGATCTTTGGGTTTTATTTGTAGAAGGGTTCATATGGGAGGAGGAGAAGCAAGGAGGAGAGGGAAAACATGGACCTGTCTATGCTCTCTTTGAACCTTAACATGATTTTTCATTAAATAATTTTATATTAAATACATTTTTATTTTTTTCTAATATTTTTTAATGATTTTTTTTTTAAATGCACACTGGATAGTTGAGCTTGGCAGAGTCTGGAGCTTTGTACCCTGTACCGAGGATACGATGGGTGTGAAAACCGTGCATGGCCAAGCCTTGTTAGGAGCTGAAAAATCTCCATTTGACGGGAAATGGAGAATAAGACAAATAGATCAATTTTCATTGCAGTAAAAGCCTAACAGTAGAGGGCCTCAAATTTCCTCTGGGGTCTATTGTTGTTTAACTTAATTCTTAATGGTCTGAAACATGGGGTGACCGGGGCTGTGGTCTTTGACTACAAGAGAAATATAAAGTTGCCCTAGTAAGGGAACATTGGGAGTTATGAAAAGGAATTGGATAAATTAGATTGTGTGTGGCAATGGCCGTGTCCTTCCGGAGAGGTAAATATCATTATTAAATAAGGGGAAGGAAAAAAGAGGGTAAATTTGCTGTGTGTGGAGAACTTCTTCTAGGGAGAGAAATACCGGGGTGGGCGATGCTCTATCCACGTGTCCGTGCTGGAGCGGAGCGGTGGGGTTTCACGGCGAGCTGCGCATCCCCGGGGCGTGCAAAGGGGCAGCTCTGAAACGCGCTGCTGGCAAGAGACAGGCGAGTTTCTGGGCTCAGCAGAGACACGAGGAAATTAAAAGTCTGAGGAGATGGGTTCTGTGTGCAGTTTTATGGCAAGGAAAAAGCTCTTGGTTGGTCGCTGGCAGGAAATAGCGAATATCTGCCTGCTAACAAATGGTGCCGGTGTCCTTAGTCACGCTGGGTGGAAGTGACCCSATGTAAAATAGAGTTATAGATTTCTTGTGCTGCTGGACCTATGACTAGACTGGTATTTAGGCACTGCTTTTGGAGCCTGTGGGCTGCAGCTATAAATGGAAGGAAATGCTGATGCAAAGATGTGTCTGGAGACTCCCCACCATTTCCAAGAAAATAAAAATTAAAAAAACCAAAACGACGACTTTTGCAATGCAACATTATACAAAAGAACCCCAAACTGAGTTTAAGTACTTAGTAAATTTTTTGACTTAAAGTTGACTTTTTTCTCCCCGCAACCATTTCCTGAAGCCAGCAGAAGCTCAGCCAGACCCATTGGGGCATTTCTTGGTGTACAGCCCCATTTCACCYTCCCCAAGGTTTGTCCAAACCGGGTGCTGCCGTGGTTCAGGTCCCATCTACTGTCCCCAGGGCTGGCACGAGCCCTTGGCATGTCCCAGACTATRTTGCTGCTTTAAATTCTCCTTGCTCTGTGGGAAGGAGGTGTATGGGGAGCGTGATTTATGTTCCCTGCAGCAAGCGTTTGGGCCGGTGTCCTCCTTGATSTGGATGATTTGTGACATTTCACTTGTCATTTAAGCTTCTGAAGTTGTTGCACCTGGGCAGAACGAACTTCAATGAATAGTGAAGAAGAAAAAAAAAAAAAAATTAAATCCAGTATCTTCATGTTTTTCTTTCCCTGTGTACAGCTTGTTGAATATTCTCCTTCCTGTGGGAAGCGGGAATAAAGTTCACGGCGTCGGGAGCATAATCGAGCAAACGGCCTTTGCRCTTATCAAGTGGCTCTGTTCTGCTTGGGCATTTAATCACCCGCAAAAGCCATTTATTGCCTCGTATACTCCTCTTCTATGAACATTAGCCCTTAAATACCYGGCATAATTAAAGGTGAAGCTGCGGCGCTGCGCTCCGTCTCCTGCCCGTGGAAGGGTAACAGATGAGGTGGGAGTTCTGGCGGAGTTCAAGGTGAGAGCCGTAAAGCCCATTTTCTGCATGTGTCAGGGACATTATTTTAGGAATGTCTAATTCTGCTGGCGAAAATTGAGGCTGGCTCTAATAATAATTCACGCTTAATGAACTTAGAGTTATAGCCCCGGCTTTGCGATTCCCTCTGTGCCTGGCGCGGTCGATTGGCCTTGTCAGATGTTTAAAGGATGGTGAAGAAATGACAAACAGGATTTGATGGAATTAGRCGGAATTCCCCCCAAAACCTATTTCTTTGTGTTTAGAATCCCTGTCTGGGAAGAAAGAGAGAAATTCGCTGCAGCTTTGGCTGTAATCCAGTTGGCTCCTTGATCGGGACTTTTCAGGGCTTTAACCTTGTGGGTTCTTCTTGCAGCTCAGCTCTTCAAAAGGCTCGTGCCCTTTCTTTATGTGARGGAAAATAAACATAAAGTATTGATGAAGGGTTAATAAATACCCAGCGCTGTGTGTAGGTAGCAAATTTAAGTACCTGTCTGTCACGTTCCTTGACACATCCTCGGCTRCCCAACAATCAGACGTTCAAAGACTTGATCATTAATGCAGTTATCCTTGTAACACCCCTTTGATAATAAATTAATGGGCTGTGGTATGTAGAACATCAGACTATGGCTGCCGCTGGCTTTATACACAAGCCAGCTGTATCGCAGGGAAATATTCACCCTCCGATGAGGTTGGGGAATGGAGGCAATCGACCCAAAGCCGCGCATCAAATTRTTGCGAGGAGGGAGCTAAATGGGAGTCTGCCCCGTGCTCAAACTGTCTGGCCGCYGGTTAAATACCGACGAGGTGACCGTCTTGCTTCATGCGCGAGGGGCTGAGGCATCAGCTGCTGATGGTAGAGGTGTGTCCCCATACGGGATGTCCCATGATGGGTGAAGCCTCTGTCCTAAGCTCTCCTCGGCAAGGTGCTGAAGCAGCTGGTGTGGTATTTCGTATGAAGTAAAGAAAAATATGATGGTTTTTGTTGGTTTTGTTTGCTCAGCGCTTGTTCCTGCTCCGCAAAGCCCTCCCGTGGAGCTAGTGACCTGCTGCTGGTGCTCCTGGGGAAGGCAGGTAGACCTGTTGCAGGTYGCATGTTGGGCTTGGCCGGCCATGYGGACAAGTGRGACCTGGGTGCATCTGGCTGCTGCCCCGGCGTCGCGGGAGGCTCTTCCCGAGGTTGCTGCAGACCTTGGGTTGAAAAGAAGGGTTTGCATCGGGTTGGGGCGAGTGGGGAGCATCAGCCTGGTCCCGCCACGTCACCCTGTTGTCCACCCCTCTGCTTCCGTCGCCCGGGGGCTCAGCGCGGGATTGCCGAGCGCCGCATCGCTTCCTAGAAAGACAGGGATTTTTCTGGCTGTTGAAAACACTAGGCATCTGTATAAACAATTGTATTAAGCCGCTGTTGTAGTAATTGTGTTTGTACAGTGAAGCAAAAAGGCTCAGTTTACCCCTCTGCTGTCTGGAAATGATTCCTCCAGGTTATGTGTGAAGCATTTTTTCAGTGTACTGACTTCATTCAGGGGAGGAAAAAAAAAAAAAAGATACTATTACAATGACATATTCTTCCCCAATGGTAACTTTATCCCTGCTCCTGGCTCAGTGCAGAATCATAATTCATTTTGTCACAAGGATAGCAAATAAATAATAAGAATAAATTGAGCAGATTATCTCATCTTTAAGCCGTGCCCAGCATTCATCAAATCCATGCCAAGAAGCAAGACTTATCTGCAGTCAAATTGATCCTACAAGAACACCTACCTTAAGCTCCATTAACGTACCTCAGAGCCGCTCACCCATCTCCCCCGTCCTCGGTTCCTTAAAATGCCGAGTCATTAAAGTGACACACATTCCCAAAGTGTCTCCTAGAAAAGGTCTAGTGAAAACGTATGTGTTGCTATTTCTCGCCATTGATTTTTACTGAAAGGACCAAAATGGACAAAGGCTAAATTCAACTCGGTAGAAGTTTTGCTACTCACGCTGCAGATGCAAAAACATCCATTTCTTCTCTCGCTTCAATGAAGTTTTAATAACAGATGCTGCAGGGAGTTTCCACAGGACTAAGGTCTCATTACTCTTCGAGGAGATGCTACTGTACGTTTACTAATGTACTGCAAAGCGTTATAAATAATTAACGTGGAACTACACCGAATAAACCTACTGCAGTCTTACTAATTGGTAAACAGACATGTATTTCACTTGGAGTACATGAGAAGTATTATCACTTTCAGTGGGATGATTCACTTGTATAAATTTAAGCTTATGAATAATGGTTTAAAGGGCTCAGGCTTGCTTTTATTTATTTCACAGCGCTCGAAAAACAGTAGGTGCGTCGTATGAATAAAGGTGAGGTTTGCTGCCCCAGAAAATATTGACTCTAAAGCTTCATCTAAACTAAAACTAAAGGAACTAACTTTGTTAGCGAGTAACAATCATTTTGCTGGAAGCCTATGTTCAATTGAAATAATGTTCACCAAACCTACTCTAGGCTCCCTCCCAAGTTGTCACAAAATAGCACGTACTGAATGCAAAATAAGGTTGTTAATTTGCAGTCGTGCTCTCAAGGTGTGTGTAACGAAGGTCTTGCCGACAGCGCAAGACTCGTCTCCCCGTACGGTTTAATATGAATTTAACCTGATATATTTAAGCTGGAAAAAATGCAAGGGTGAATGGCTCCACTTTGGCTCAACTTGATTGGGAACAGATTTAAGATTAAGCTGGAACAAGCCCTTTTTAAACTGAAATAGGTTCGTGCTCACAAGTGTTTGCCCCCGTTCAGGTGTGTTGGTTTAATAACTGGCTCTTGTTAAAAGGCGCAGGCTCTTGCTTAGCCACATTCCCTCTTCTTATTCCCTCCGGGTGGATGCCGGGAGCGATTTTCTGCCGCAGGTTTGAGTTACCCTCGTGCCAAGGGAGTGCAAGCTGGACGTGAAACCATTACCAGGTCAGGGGAGAAACGCGCTGGCGTGGGTTTCGTGCAGCAGRAGCGACAAGCCGAGGTGAAAGCTAACGTGGCAGCGGTGCCAAAGCGGGAAGCCTTAGAGAGGTGGACTTGGAAGATACTCRGGTTTGCAGCAGGTACGGCAAAAAGTTACGCCGTGACTCAAAAAGGCGAGCTGCCAGCATGGTGGGACGCAACATTTCAAGACTATATATAAATATCTGACCTATTTCTTATGGATAGCACAATAAGGACTCGATCAAAACCCCATTGAATTCTGCAGGAGTCTTTCCATTGACTTCAATGGCTTTTGGATTGGCCCCTATAAATGGCTCTTGAGGAGAAGATAGTGGTGCATTTGCCTGACTATTTTTATAATGTGTTTGATCACTCACTCGGTGATTTTTCAAACTTCAGCTGTTCGCAATGGGGAGCTAGTGCAAATTACAACGTTCGATGTCCAAAGAAACGTCTCTTTAAATTGAACTGAGACTCGTAAAACAGATAAATGTGTTGGCATCCCATGGCCGCTGAAATGAAAGGAGAGCATTAACACTCATTAAAAGGGACAAGCCAGTGCCACGCTTCCAGTGACCCTGTCACAGAAACATGAACGTTTTGTCATTTTATTTTTCAGCTCTCCCAGCTTTCGGACTAGCGTGGGGCTTTAGGATCAGTGGGCCAGCTTGTCCCCTGTCCTCTTTCTGACAAATGGGAATCTGGGGAAGGTCCAAGAAGCTTCCCAGAGTGTGGCTGCAGAGTAACATCCCACTTGGAGAAGTTTCTGACCTCGAAACACAAAGGCTTGTTTTTTTCTGCCATGCAGCTATGCAAGTTGTCATTGCTCATATAAGTCCTTCATCCTTTCGGTTCCCTTTTAAGCTCTTCTTTTTAATGATACCCGGTGACAGGGAGGTTAATTACGCCTTGCGGAAAGAGGAGTCTCATCTCGTACCTTTGCACGGTGGAATTTCGTGGAGAGGCTCCTCTGTTTCTCCTCGTTGRGGACTGGGGAGTCCTAGGCAGCAGGTTTGTGGTGGAAGGCTGTTCCATCACCAGCTACAGTGAAATCAAAATATCTGGTAAGGTCGCTTCCACTGGAGCCTTTGCAGAGCATCACCAGTGGGTATTATTTTCATAGGCTGGACTATTATGTTCCAGCCTTGTCTTTTTGTCTTATTTTATATAATAAAAAAACATTGGAATCAAAATGAAAGCGTCCAGCGAGGTCAAAAGACTATTGCTGGGAATAATCTGTGATGTGAAGGAAATTCAGAGTTTTGCCCCAGATTTCAAAGTCTCAAATTTCTTATAAAAGAGAATTTACATGCTTTGACTTTTTTCCCAGGGAATAAAGATGTCTGGTTTCACCCTATCGTATCATGCTCATCTAGACAGTAATATTCAATCTTTGTCAAACCTAGAAATTTTCGACTGAAGGCACAGAGCATTAATGCTCTGTGCATAGATTGCTTTATAGGATAATAATGGAGTTGTGTTTGTTGTTTTTTTGTTTGTTTTTTTTTTTTTTTCTAAAAGCCTTTTGTGGATGTCTTAGAAGCAGTCAGTGGATTAGGTATAGAAAACCGGCTTGAGGGTTACTCATCACGTCTCAGCCAAATTGCTGGGTTTTGCAAGGACGCCCGCTTGGTCTGTCGTCCTTGCTTTTTTTTGGCTGGTTACAGCGTTGACTGTCGGTCTCAGCCTTTGGTCCAGCAGTTGGTTTCAAGGAAGAGATGATAAGTTTTAGTTGGAAGAAGGTGGCTGAGGCTCCTGCGACGGCAGGTCACCTTCTCAATGTCACCACCCGTCCCAGGGCTTGGCATTTAATTCTTTGTTTTCCCGATCCTGCCAATGATAATCACAATTCAATACGCAGAAAGGGCGAGTCTGGGACAGCCGTCTCCCCCGTGCCTGCTGTGGTGAAGATGACCAAGGAATTTATTTAATTTCTCCTCCGTGTCCTTACGCTCTAATTGCTCCCCAGCAGACCAGCTTCGTTGGAAAGCTGCTTGCTGTCGATATTCAGGGATTCAGCTCAGGAGCTGGTTTGTGGAGGTTGGGGRTGGGATGGGAAAAATCCCAGGTTGCTCTCTCTGGCCTGACCTTGCTCACCACCCAACAGAGAGACGTCCTGGACGTGGGAGCAGTGCTCGTCCTGACCCCCTTTCCCTTCCAAATATGCTATTTTTCCTGGGTCACGGTGTACTACTCTGCTATTTACTGGGCTTTAAAGCCTTGATTTTTCTCAGCAAATCCAGCCTTTCTGTTGCTCAAGACAAACAGGGAAAACTTTTCCATCAGACCTACGCAAGTTTGTGTCTGTATTTGTCTTCTAAAAATCACACTTACGGACCCAAAAAGCAGTGCCTGACCCAACGAGCACGTCTGGTTGAACTCCCCCCCCCAGCTATTTTTAGGATGCTTTACCTAAAGGTGTAAAAATGACGTTTCTAGATCTTGTGAAAGGCCAGGATTATTYTGACCATGAGGAACCTCAGTGACCGTGCTGATGTATTTGATGCAGCGGGTGGTTGCCCAGATGCTCTTTGGAGAGAGTTTCTCCTTCCCAGGATTGAATATTACTGTCTTTTGCTGCTCGATGCTGGAGTGGGCTGTTAGAATGGACCGACCAAAGACTTGKKTTTTTTTWAAAAAAAAATAATTAAGTAATTAAGAATAATATACTTAGTTTGGTGGATGGACAGCAATTTGTCAAAGGTCTGGTCCATACAGCTGAATGGGGAATTAAACTGGTTTTATCCCCTTTTTAAAGTAGATGAGAGAATTATGTCCTATGCTTAACTTTCAGTCCCCCCGACCTGCTTAAGTGCAGGATCTCGTCTTTCTGAGCGATGGCCTCGTCTGTCGGCGCTGTCCCGGAGGGCCATAAAGTGCTGCTGAGCCTGGTCCTTGCGTGTCCTCAGGGAAGGTCCCCRTCTGTCCCCCGGTCCCTCCTGCACAGGGTCTCAGGGTCTTTTCTAATGCAGATCCTCCTCCATTAGTCACAGCAGGACTTTCTCACGATTGAAATGTGCTATTTTTTGCCTAAAGGAGAACTGGAAATTAAGCAAACTGATCTGTTTAAACCTTTATAAATACGTGTTTAATATCTGCTTAATGTGAGATGGAATTTATGAGCCGTTAAGTGATGCTAGATCGTTTTTATAAGAATAGAGAAGTCTAGTGGGAAAACTTCCTCCTGGGACATAATCTCATATTATTATTTTTTTAAGAGAGAGAGATTTAATGTTATAGTTGACGTTTTCAGTGACATTGGAATATTTCCTACGTGGGAGCTTTCACAAGTGCTTTATAAATCTTTAAGGGTTTAAGTTAATGAAATCCTTATGTCAATGGTAAGGATTAAGCCTCCTCTGCTGATGAGTAAACTGAGGCACGGGTACAGAGACTGGCAGAGCCAGAAATGGGACCCGTGAGTCCTGCTCTTGGTTTATGGCAGTCCAGCCACTTAATGGCTTTTCCCCCAAATGATGAGACAAGGCTGTGCTTCGCATCTCCTCGGGGTTTTTTGGGGTTTTTTTGCCTTTAGCGCGTGGTTTTGCAGGCGTTGGTGCAAGCAGAGCACGCGCTGCATCTCCTTGGCAGCCCCCAGGTTCCTGTCCTCTGCCCCCACTTTCCTCCCATCAGTTTTTTCCGTTTTGTGTG
>JASVER010000066.1:2412872-2496318 GCA_030449065.1 Oceanodroma leucorhoa
TGGGGAGATTCACGATTGGGATGCTCTCRTGGCCTTTCCGCGCTGCCGGTGCTGCAGTAGCCGATTGCCTCGAAGCCGCACGGCGGAGCACTGCTGCTGCAAGGGCAGAGACTCGCCACGTCGCGGGGCTCGGGGGGGACGAGAGGCGGTGGGGGCACGGGCCAGCCCGGGGAACGACTCAGACATTGTCTGTGACGTTAGAGGTTTTAGTCTTGGTGACTTTGGGGGTGGCACTGCTGCTCTGGGGAATAAAGAGCTTTCTGCTTCCTGCAGCTGGGGCTGAAATGAGATTTTTTTTTTTTTTTTCTTTTATGTGAAAAACATCAGTGAAATCCCTCTGTTGCTGTTGCAGTTTGCTTCTAACATTTTGAGTGTTTCTGAAAGCTCCCCAAACATTTTTGATATGAAACTTTAATATTTTCTCYTCTTTCCTAAACCTGCATTTTGAGGAGAATACAGATTGATGGGTGGGGGATGGATGGACGGACAGGGGAGTTGCCATAGTTTTCATCTCATCAGGTAGCTCCTTCCCATCAAAAGAGCTAACTTGATGCCGAGTTCTTTTTTCCAGCTCCAGCCCCATTTTCTCCCATTCCTGGGAATACCTCGGAGGTCATTAGCCGGCTGATGCAGGGAGGTGAATCCCGGAGCAGGGGTTACGTTTTCACTGAGCAGATGCRGGTCCGAGGCGGAGGCTCCCGGGCACTGCTGACAAAGCGTGCGCCGTGCCAGCAGTGTCCCTGTCCCTGTCCCCGGCTGTATTTATCATTCAGACCCTGTTTTGTTGTTCATATTTTGTCCCTGGCCTGCAGCTGACGCAGGGTGTCGAGGCTTGCATCCCAGCTTCCTCCTGCCTGCAGCTAATTAGGTTCAGCAGAGCCTCATTAGGATCTGCACCAGACCAGGGGTTTGACCCTTTCCCTGGAGGAAGAGGGGGGGCTCGGATGAAAAGTCAGGATATGGCCCACGGGGATTGAGTTTTGCAGTCGTGAGGTCTCTCTGCCTCCTGCCCCCCGTTTTAGGGGTGCCAGGGGATCGCGGCATCCTGGCAGGATGCTCGTGCCAGCACCCGTCCCGGGTGGAACCGAGAATTACTGATAACCCCATGGCGGAGCAGGGCTATCTCGGACTATCGGCAACCGATTGTCGGGTTTCTTATGAATAATTAAAAAAAAAAAAAAAGAGGAGAGAGGCAGAGAGAGCTGAAGAAATAATCTTTTTACATTTTAATCTGAGCAGTTTTCAAGCGGTTTGATAAAACGGGTTGTAGAAATGTCAGCTTCCCCTTATCTCTAATTGACTTAAAGTAGAAGCAGGCTTTAATCCTTGCATGCAGAGGAGCTTCTGATGGGGAGATGAGGGCAATTGATTTCTGCCTTTTTAATTAACAGTCTGGCTGCTTTTAAAAACAATAGGGAGGAGGGAAGGGAAAGGGGCAAAGCACGTGGTGACGTTTGGAGCTGGCGGCGTGGGCTTGGGTGATGGGCAGGCGCTCGGGGGGGCTGTCGGGGAAGCTCGAGGTGCTGCCCAGTTTCTAGAGAGTTTGGTCAGACTGGTCCCAGTTTAAGAGGGGAATTGCTTCCCGGTATCTCTGAGCAGAGAAGGTGGAGACTGGGGCTCCGGGGATTCCCGCAGGGCTGTTGGATGAAGCAGAGGATTAGGGTGATCAGCCCGGCTGTGCCACGCTTCCCTGAGCCGGGGGATGGGGTGTGCTGGCTCGGCTCGGGCTGTGGGAAGCGACGGAGGGTGCCAGGGTGTCCTGGGGCACGTCCCTCACCCACCGCATCGGGGCAAACCCAGAGGTGGATGGAGAAGAGGGGGCTGTGGTCCCCGCCGTCCTCTCCTGCCTCCGTGCAAAGAAACTCCCTGTGCGTGAAACCCGCGTCCCGGAGCTGCTGTGATGAGCAGCACCCTGTTTTCTTTAGGGATGGGGCAAAATCGACCCCTTGGGTGCCACTGCTTTGCAAGGCTTTCTTCTCGCCTCCTGACCTTGCTATAGCTCTGCTTGCCTCCAGCCCACGCACAGGCGAGACACATGGTTAACTGTGGTGTAAGGATATACGGAAAGCGCTTTCCGCGTGGGCAGCTGTGCTGGATCCCTGGCATCGCACGAGCTCCGCAGCGTCAACAACCACCTGCAAACCCCAAATTTTGCTCGACCCCACCGGGCAGGTTGTCAGCAGGGCGAAGGGTGGGAGTTTTCTGCTGATGTGGCTCTTCCAGCCCATTTCTGGGTGGGCAAGCGGCACAGATGTGCCGGCGATAATGGCTTTCGCGGTGGGGGGAGCTCGCTGCTGTGACTGTTATGGCTCCATTTGCTGTCCTGCTGCAATATGCTTACACTTGTCCGCTTAAGTGTCAGCCACGCAGCGGAGAGGGTTGTTTATGCAGCACTTAGTAACATCTAMGGGGTAATGGGCTGTGCAGAAGACCCTGGTATAATTGGTAAAATGTCTGGAAGTGGATTAGCTGCTTGTCTGGGTGGCRGATATTTGGAAATACATACATACGTTCGATCTTTAAATACATATTAGGCTAAACTCCTGTTTCTCGCAGGGATTGCGGAGGTGGGGTTAATGTTGTGTGAATGAAGTGGGTTAAAATCTCGTCCCTCTGGGCAGAGACACCTGGCTGGGTACCAGGAGGGGCTGCGTGCCGATGGCGTGTCGGTGCACGGTGGGATGATGGGCTGGGGGTGGACCAACCTCCCCGGGGATGACTCCCCCCCCATGCCACCATGGCTAAAGAGCTGCTGAGACGAAGTGATTTGGGGATTGTGGCTGAAAAAGAGCAGGGAGATGCGGGAGGCAGCACGGAGCATCCCGGGAACAGGCAGCTCCGTGCTGCCTGCAGCTTGTTTGCGCTTTGCTCAGGCTCTTGATGGATGAGGTCAGGCCGTTATCTGTCTGCAGTGCCCAGCTGCCCTGGGCTTCATCCTGCTCTTTTGCATTCCTCAAGCTTTTTTTTTTTTTTTTTTTTTTTAATTATTATTTTCTTCCAAGCAATCTCCTCTCTACCAGCAGGAGATAGAGAAATAAGTAAACTTGCCTGCCCAGGGATGTGAGCCGCTGCGTACCGCCCAGAGCAGGAGATGGTCACTTCCAGATGTGGGTTTTTGGGCCATCCCGAGCAACCCGGCTCTGCACAGACCCCAGGGATGCACAGCCCCGGCCCGCTAAACCCTCCCACTGCTCATTATATTCCAGGYGCTTTCAATGAATTGTTTAACGAGCTTCTTGCGAGGCTGAGCAGATGAGAAGGAGCGCAGAGTTTGGAGAGGAGACGAAGAAATGGGGAATGCTTTTCATTTGTGATGAGCCATCATGAGCGGGAGGGGAATCGGAGCTGGAGCATCCCTCTTGACGGTTTGGCGTGGAAACAAAGCTTAAAAAGAGAGACTGGCCCCGTTCTCGCTGGGGTTTTTAGCCCAGGACGCAGCATTGCAGCACCCATGTTGTAGCACTGTACAAATTGGCATTGCAAACATCTAGCCCTAGCAATGTGTTTTCCCCGTGGTTTATAGGTATCAATTTTTCCACTTTTAAAGCTCCCTAATAATTCATAATTTCTTAATACCGTGTGCTGTCTCTCTCCTTCTGACGAATCAATTTGTTACGGGTTATATCTGCTGCTGAACTGTGATGGGGAGGAGAAGGAAGAGCAGTGTTTTCTCTCCGCTTTTCACATTCCCTTTCATGTCTTAAGGGTTATCAAGTCAGCCACCAAAATGCCACAATCTACCGTGACGGGTATTAAAGAAAAAAAAAACCAAACAAACCCAACAACAAAGTAATTCAGTAGCAAAGACTCTAAAACACATCTGAAATGATGAAGCGAGGTGCAAGTCCTGCTTCCCCACGTACAGATGTAATAGAAAAGCATTATCCTTGTGTGAGCCGCTAATATGTCCTGATGGAAGGAGCCCGCAATTCAATTTATATCGTGCGGTTCCAAATAAATATGAAAATGCTGCCAAATCTGCCCAGATAAATCTTCGCCGACTCCCGCGTCCTCATCATCTGCAAGGAAAAATGAATGGGGGAACAAACCTAAGGGCAAAGGTGTAGACACCCAGGGTACAACAGCCTCATGGGTTGGAGGCTTCACTCCAAATTTCCAAAGAGATTTTGGCAGACCCACGAGGTTTCATTTAAAAGTTAGCGGAGCTTAGACTCGGAATTGTGTGGAAAAAAATGGGAATTAGACCTCTAAAATCATCTAGGTCCTTTGGGAAGCGTTGTCCTCGTGGTGCTGTAGATAGGCACGCGGTTCCCATGCCCAAAGCTCGGCGCGGGTGTAAATTGATRCAGCTCCGGCGGCTTCATCGATTTCCCGTCAGGATCCGGCCGGAGGGGCTTTTTCTTCAGCCAGCCTGAGATTTCTGCAGCTTTGTGGTTCGGTATAATTAACATCTGGGAGGAATTAAAGGGGTCTTGGGGGAGAAAAGCGAGATCTGAAGTTTAAATAACAATTTAGTTTCAGCACAATTAAAAATAAGCTGCTTTGTGATTACCGGGGCGGCTGCTTACATGGAGAGGAGGGGAAGGTGGTTTGGGGTGCGTTTACCCGGTGTAAACGGGAGCTCTGGGAGGAGGAGATAAAGGTATCGATGAGCAAGGAAAGGGCAGGAGGCTGAGTAAGGATCAAACCTGATCCTCGAGCTCCAAGGAATAAATCCGGGTTGCATGAATAAGAAAAGTCGTTTCACAGAGAACTCAGCAATGCAAGTGCRTGCTGCTTCCGAGGATTTCAAGAGCATCGTTGTCATCCTTTGTATGCAAATTTGGACAGATCCAGGCTCCAACTCCTTGCAAAAAAAAAACCCTACCCCAGAACCCACTCTAGAAAACCAAATATTGTGCAGGTTGGGTGCCAAGACCCTCTTGAAACCGATKGGTATCAATGGCCGTTTGTGAATCCCATGCGATTTCTTTAATTGCTTTATTTTCACTCCTCTGATTGCATCTCGCAATATAGAACCTGAAGGCAGGGAAAACTGAAGCAAACAGAAATTGTTTTGCACAAATGAAATGCTCCAGTTGCCCGGCAGCGAAACCTTCGGAGAAAACTTCAAACCGCTTCGGGTCTGATTTTAAAATACAGCCAAATTTTTCACAAACTTGCAGCGAATTAAGGTTTTTATCCTGTCTTGGGGTGGGATGGGGCTTTGCTGYTATATATGCACTAAGGAACAGCCCTGAAATAGCTTTTTGGGGGTTTTGGTCATCTCCAGCCTGGCAGGAAGGAATGACAGAGTTCTTAGGGAAATGACAAAGCGCGAAATATATGAGTGATCAAAGGAAACACCATTTTAACCAGGGTTTGGCTGGCCCGTGGAAGTCACTGGTGGAAAAATATCACTGGCAACGGTTGAAGGGGAGAGTTGAATGAAGCTTCCAACCCACAAACCAGAGGTTTGTGGAGGTGAAGATGCTTCGCYGCATCCCCCAGTGCACCCACCTGCCACCTCCCTCCTCCCCGCGTCCCCGCCGGTGATGGAGCGGCAATAACACGAAACCGTAACGAATTCATCAAAGCCCAGCGAAGGAATAAACCTGCTCATTTCCTTACGACGCCGCGCTGTACTTTGTTGGCGTGAGACAGCCGAGTCCCTGTTTTCGCTGGCTTTACGGATTTCCATATTTATTACTYGTTTTGTGCCGCAGGGGGGAAGAATGTTTTGCAATTGGAAATTTCAGCAGAGGATGCGAGGGTTTTGGAGATGTCTGCGCTACTCCTGCATCTTTAGGGCGACGGCAGCGTTTGTTGCTGGGTAATTAAATAGAATCTGTTAAGGTGTTTTTTGGGGATGGTTTTTTTGTTTGGTTTTTTGTTTTTGTTTTTGTTTTTTTTTTTTTGTGGTTGTGTGTTCTCCATGGTTTTATGTGATGGCTTTATTTAGATCCTTGCTTGGGCATAAAACCCTGAAGCACAAATGCAGCCTCTGCCTTGTTTTGGGAGGATGTGCACATGGGAACGGAGTGGTTTGGAAATGTTTAGGTTCCATGCATTTGAAGGGTGGGTGGTAAGCAGACATCCAGAGAAGAGGCGTTTTGGAGAAGAGGAGAAGCAAAAGTGACCCTCGACTTTCTTAGCTAAATTCCCAAGGGTTCTCATAAATCTGACTAAATGCTTTTAGCCTGTTGAGCTCTGTGCAGAAGGTCTGTGGCACGCTCCCTGCCGCTGGTGCTTCGGTTCCTGTGTTGATGGGGACCTTTGTGTGAAATAAACATGCTGGATTTATGGGAAGCTTGAAAATTTTAGTTTTAAAGACCAGAGGGCAAGTAGAGGACGAGGTAGGAGAGATCTCCAGGCCAGAGCCTCTCCAAATGCATGTGAAAACTGAAAATCTGATTTCCCACCCACCCACCCCCCCGCCAAGGGGCAATGTGCTTTAAGCACCGCTCCGTCACGGGGAGAGGTCAGCTCTGGGGAAACTTTCATGGTCCCTTTAAGCCTCTCCTCAGAAGTTATCCGCAAGGACTGACACAGGTCAGAAATGACAATTATTTTTTATTTTGAAAGACATTGAGACTTGCTATCATTTCCTTGCGATCTTTCCTCTCTTTTTTCGCTGCAAGTCATAAATAAATGAAGAACAGAGAGCAAACCAGCCCCCTGGAACTGCTTCAGGTGRAAAATACAAAGGATTTTTAATCCCTTCCTCTTCTAAATTTGTTATGTTTTTAAGGAGAATTCGATCCAAATAATCTCCRTAGAAGTAGTTATTTTGTACAGAAACCCAGTTTGCATTTCCAAAATACACYCAGAAAAAACGTCACCAGCTTCTACCAGTTATCACCGACTTATATTTCGTATGGAAATGAGTATCTCATTTGTCTTTTAATTTCTCAGAGCTCACTTAGTGGTTAGTTTTGGACCCGGACTTATTGCAGTGATCGATTCCACAGCAGTTTGTACCCGTCTCTACACGATATAGTTGGTGGTCTGCCTTGCAAGCAATTTGGGCGATGGCGGTAGTTCTGTTCGTTGCGCAGAGCTGAGATCGAGTCTTCTGGGCATTGCAGTTGCCCAAATAATAAATAATATTAGCAAAAGTCAAGAGTACTGGATAATTGGTCAGTGACATACTTTGCGTTTGAAATTCTTGTGCTGCTGCAATAGACTTGTTCCTTTCCTTTATTGACCCTTGATTAAATTTTTGTAACAATTACAGACCAATAATAGGCAGCTATTGATTTCTGCGGAGGTGAGTATCAAGATTTACCGACATGAGAGTGGAAGCTATTGACTCCGAGGAGAATAATAGCTGGTATTGAGTAGGGGGGTTGCTCATCGAGGCAAGCTTATTTGCATGCCCGATCGGGCTGGTTTAAYGTCTCTCCAGCCTCGGGATTGACAGACTATAGAAATACAGAGCCTTGGGGTGCTACCACCAGCTATTTCCTCCTGGTGCGTCRTCAAACGTGTTTTGAGATTGGAAATCTAATGTACATCTACATTAGAACCACTTTTGGAGGAATTGAACCTTTTATTGGCAAAATCCGGTTTTGATGAGTTCCCAAATTGACGGAGAAGTTGAGACCTGCCAAAAGTCCCCAGAATGGTTCCTTTTGGTGTTTTCAATGCAACTCTTCCATTGAATTCGGCTCTTCTGTTTCGGAGAGTGGTTTGTGCTTTTCTTCAAGATCTTTCGCTTTCTGTTGCGTTTGGGAGGAAAAAGTGCTCGTGAGCTCACTTGTCATCTCAAAAACTCTCATAAGATCCCACTCTTGTGCTTAGCACCTTTTCAAATTGAGGCTGCGCGTGTCATCCCGGGCACTTGAAATTAAAACGTACTTTGAAATAGTGTCTTGAACGGCCTCGTGAGGATAATAGGCAACTTGAAATCAGCTGCTTCATCTCCAAAATGACAAGAACCTGCTGCTTGAGCTGCTGATCTGGATCTGCAGATGATGCTATCTCCTCCATCGCCCGTGTGGACGTGCCAATAGGTGGCAATCTCTCCATGCACACGGACGTGGCGTGTGGCACCTCTCCGCACATGTAATCCCTGRTTTGCAGGAGCTACTGTGGGAATTGTGTGTACGTTGATGTGATGGGTCTCACGTGGAGGGAAAGAGGAGGAAAGAAAGGGATTTCATCCTTTTTCATGATGCTGCTTTAGGACTCCTTGTAAAGTTTGGTGGTTTTGCTGGGAGGGTGGGATGGAGAAGACAACTCCCCTGTCTCTTTAAGAGCCTTTGTTGGCGTAATGGGATCCTTGATCTTGCGACTGCGTAAATCACAGGCAGCCAGTTCAAGTCAATTCATATTTTTGCAGTTCGTTAGCAGCTCGGGAGGAAATTGCATTTATTATAATTGCCTCTAATTGCACCAGATTAGTGATTACAATTATTGATGGTGGCTGATTATTCATTAGGCTTCAAATCAATTCCCCTGCTTCATCATTACCCAAAACAGTAACTCTGATGAAGAGAGAGAGAGGTCTGGAGGAGTCCATGTCCACGCTCTTGCCAGGGAGCCCGCCGGCCTCCAGAAGTCGTGTGAAATCAGCACTGGAAGCTGATTAGTGCCTTGACGCGATGGCAGAGGTCGTTAGCCAGGACTCGGGATGCCTTTGGTGGCCGGCAGCTGAATTAAGTCAGATCTTCTCCGCACGGCCGGTGCTTGTCCTATCTCAGGTGGCTTCCTTAGGGGGGCCAGCTCTCTTTTGCCCCGTGATTGAGGTTCGTGGAAAAGAGTTGCAAGAAGGTCACGCAGGGTCTTGAAGCGATTTGCGGTCCGAGGCAGGAGGGCAGTTGGACCACGTGAGGCAAGGGGAGCAGCTYCCCCAAAGCAGCCCCCCGTTTCCCGTGGCGGCAGCCCCAGGTGCAGGCAGCCACCTGCCTCCGAGAGGTGCCTTAATTGTCACGAAAGCTGCCTGACTCGCATAATAACCGGCGCTTCGGGTCGAACACATCCCCGAGCAGCGCTGCGCCAGCCTGCTTGGATATTCAGCTAAGAGGCTGCGTGATGGAGAAGTCCGGGTTTGCAAGGGTGTTGCAATCCCCCCACCGTGCTTGGTCCCTTCCTTCTGCCCTCAAGCAGGTGCCCAAGCTGCAGATGGGGCGGGCTGCTTATCCTGGGGGGGCTGGGCTGCCTTCCCACCCGGATAGGCACGGCTCTGAGAAGCTGAAGCCTCTCAGGGATAAGTCCAAGGAGCTTTGATCTAGGTTGGTAGCTGTGCAGTTGCTTTGGYTGGCATGGGTGGTGTTGGCTCTGGCTGGAGATGACGCTGCTCGCAGGTCTGAGCCATCAGACTCTGCTCTTCTTCCCATCCCTGGTCTGCAGCTGAGGGTTGCTTCAAAACCCCAGGCTGTCCCAGCAGCAATGGCAACTGGCTCCTCTGCAAATCTTAATTATATTTATATTGCTGTTAGGTGGGTGCTAATACTGGATATGGTGTTGCAGAGCTTGATCGTGTTCCCCAAAGCGATGGATGGGTTGGGAACCTTCCGCGTTCTGGGGGTCTGCTGCCAGCCATCCCTCCTGCTGCCCGGTGAAGCCGAGATCCCAGATCCCTTCCTGATGGGGGGACCAAGGGACGAACTCAGTCCTTGAAGCAATGCTAGTTTGTTGGCCTCTCCCCAGTGATGGAGTGTCAAGGGGACTGTGTGTCAAAACTATACCCATCGGGCAGGACTGGGATCTGTAGTTGAGCCAGGACATGCAGGTCCCACATGTCTTCTTAAAGGCCAGTTATTATCTACATTTTCCACCTATTGATYGTAGTTCTGATGCTGTGCTCAAACATCGCTAGAAAAAAAGAAAAAGGGGGGGGGGGGGGAAATGGTTGGTTCTGTTCATTAATCTCTCCCGTTCCCATCATCGGAAGGAGCGGGGCCTGAAGGCTCAATTAGCCTTGGTGGCTGCAGCTCGGTGACACATGACAGCTTCCATCGCTTTCTTCCCGGAGATTTTCCTTCCCCAAGTCCGTCTCCAGCTGTTTTTCCCCCACAGCTGGGCACCGCTGGCCCCGTTGAGGCTTTGCAGGGGGGAGACGAGGTGGGGGGCACTGGTGCAACATGGGCATTGCCTCCTGCACCCAGACGGGTGAGGATGGGGGATGTGGCTGGAGGTGGTGGGCAGGAGCTGGCTCTGTTGGGGTCAATGGTGCCTGTCCTCTTCGAATGCAGGATTTGGGACTGCTGGAAGGTCCGTAGGGATGTTTATTTTTGAGATATGGGGGTTTTACCTGGAAGTGGAAGGATGAGGATTCCTGGATCGTCATCCTGCCCTTGCAATATGAGTGCTTGATGCGGGTGGGYGGGAGCCTGGTGTCGTGCTTTCACCATCTCAAGTGTGTCTATCACCCGCCGAGGYAGGGAAGGTTTTACGTAGGGGTGAGATGGACACCTCGTCTCTCACTCTAAAGGTCCCAGTTGGAGAGATGTAAATCTGGGTCCTCTGGACCTCCTGCGGTGCTAGCAATTGCTTYGTCCTGGGGGGAGATAAAATTCAGATTGCAGTGCTAATGCAGCTAATATCTCCTGCTGGGGTTGAGACAGAGCTTGCTATGTTTTATGCATGTCCCAGTAGCATTGCCAGAAATGATACGAACAGGCACCAGTGCCTCCACCAGCTCTCCTGCTACCCGCTTGCAGCGGGTGGGTGAGCAGCAGGAGAGGGCTGRATGTGCACCGTGAGCTCGTCGTGGCTCATCACTGCTTCCCCARATGCCCCCTGACTCCCACCTCCTCGGTTACCCTCTGCCCCATCTCCTGGGCTTGGCAGGATTGAGCAGCATCAATTCATTTTGGAAGTTTCTACCTCTTGCATTGTATCTAACGTGGCAGGCCTGTTTGTGCCTCTCTCTGGTTTTCCTCCTAATTTGCCTGAGCGTATGCTCAGGAGTGATTTGTTTTGGTGATTGTTCACAGGAAAGAGTTATTCTTTCGTCCTGCTATTTCAAATAGCTATGAGCATCTCAAGTCCTCAATTATTTTGGAGTTTACATTCAGCAGGTGTTGCCACAGCAGAATTCAGATTCCTCTCCCAGGGTCTCTAAGCGTCCAGCCTGTGCAGTGTCCTTAATGTGGTACTTTGCAATCGTCTGTAGGATTTTGGTAATGCCATGGAGAGATCTCCTCTTCCACCGAGGTGGAAATAACTCAAAAGCATGGACCTAAAGYAGTTTTTAAGGTTAGAAAGTTGTTATTAAAGGGAAAAGACACCCCAGTATTTTCARATCTCCTGATTTTTGAGGACTAGACTCCTGCTCAAGGTTTGGGCTCAACGATACTGTGGGCATCTTCCACAGGTTTGCACGGAATTAGTTGCCATTGATACGAATTTACAGAAAGCGAGTTTTGAGCACGTCTTTCTGAAAACTTTAACTTGCAAAAGTAAAGAAAAAATCAGATACCAGTAGGGAATAAAAATGGCATCATCAGAGCCTTTCTGGTAGAGCAACACAGCTTGAACTTGACTAATGAGCCCAAGACTGTAAAAATAGATACATACATACATACATATATATATATATATATATATATATATATATATATATATATATATCACCTTTTTAACTTTGAAGTACTGGCAGTTGGATATCTTTGGTTTTTGGACGGCCTTCAAACACACAATTTGGCATGGTGCTTGACGTCCACTATTTACTCCACGTTTTCTCCATCTTGCTGCTTATAGCTTCATTGCTAGGAGCTCCTCTCCATCTCGTGATGCTGTGCAGTGCTCGGAAGCGGTGCCAAGTTCCTCCCGGGGGTACCAGCGACCTCGGTGATGGGAGAGGGATTTCCCCCTCCCCGTAATGCTGAGTCAGCACTATTTAGGAAGTTGAATAAGGAGATCTGCAGGCTTTTGGGGAACCGGGATTCTCATTTTGGGGTGGAAAGATTTTTATCTGCAGATAAAAGAAATTAGAAAGTGAACTAACAAGCTGAAATGGTTATATCTGAGAAGTGTGCTGCATAATTAGCCGGCTTACAGGCAGCGTCCTTGCAGGACAGAACCCCAAGAGAGGAGCGCGATTCCCTGCCTCCTTCCTTTCTTGCCTAAATGCTCCAAGGGCGTTTTCAGGTGATTTACAGCTGATTTAGCAGATCAATCTCTCTCAGCAGATGGGAGGCAACTCATTTTGGGGTTTTGAAGCAAACACAGTTAAATCTTCTTTTCCCGGCTGAGCCGCTTGTCTTGGGAATGACAAGAGGGCTCATGGCCGGGAGCTCTTCCCTGCTTCTGCTGCAGGTCTCCAAACTCTGCGTGGCTTTGCTGGGGGGGGACCATGGGAACGGAGCTCCTGCAGCCCCGTCGCCACGTGCATTATTGCCATCATTTTTAGCAAAATGCAGTGATTTATCTGGGCATGCACAGCAGAGCCCAGAGGGGAACCTGCTCATGGGGAYCCAAGCCCAATGGCTTATTGTTAAGCCGTTGCTTCTCCATCTTTTTCGGACAGCTTTCCCTCCCATTTCTTTGATGGTTCGGAGTGAAGTTACCTGCAATTCTCACAGAAACGAGCTTTGATGGCAGGGGTTGTAGCATGCAACGCAGAGCCCATCTGACCCCCATCTGATTTCCCCCGTTTGCCCCAATATCCTCAGTCCGAAACCACCCCAGCGCCGCTGTCGTGCTCTCGCAAACKGGCTTTCCGAGGAAGGATGCTCAGCGCGGGGTGAAAAGCAGTGGGTTGCTCGTAACCACTGCCGGAGGGTCCAGGTTTCTGATGACCTTCGTGTTGGCTGAATTCATAGTAGATGATTCCCTCCATCCCAAATTCCCTCTGTCCCAGGCCRGAGAGAAATTTCTGAATAAGTGGAAGTTGTCGGAAGAATATCCTGTGTCAGAGATAGGGAAGTATCCGTATCAAATTGTATCTGAGGCAGAAATGCTCTGTTTTGACTAATGCTGCAAGAGGAAAATTGAAGYGAAATGCTTGGAGTTTACTGGAGAGATGAGAATTGACAATTTGTTTTTTGTTTTTGATGCCATCACTCGGGTTTTGGGAAGCGCTTCTGTTTAATAGCATGACTATTTTCCGTGCGTGCACATGTGTTTAGTTTGRGGGGTTGTGTTTTATGGTTCGGGGGCAGTGAAAAGGGGGTCTTGAGGGTGCTTTTGTCTGGCAAAGGCAAGGCTTCCAGTGAGCTGTGGGGTCACGGCTGTTTTCTGGCTGTGCTGGGAGATGGTTATTGAAGCAGTGCTGGCTTTGTGCAGGGTGAAAAGGCAGGATCTGCCGATATTTATTTATTCCTGGCTCTGCCACCGACACAGTCAGACCTCATGGGAGTCAAGGAAGATGCTCCGTGCCTCAGTTTCCCCTTTCAACATCACTTCTTAGCATTAATGCCGCCCGAGCCGTGCAGCACGTTCCTGGGGCACAGCCCAAGAGGGAGGAAGGAAGAGTTTGGGAAAAAAACTTTTGTTCGGTGCCCAAATCCCCGGTACAACCGAAAGCACTTGGAAAGGTCCCAGATGCTCGCGGGGAAGCGGGCTGCTCAGCCAAGCGGGACGGAGAGGCGCATGATACAGCGATGCGGTGCTGGAGAACGACAGCCTTGTCATGCTGACTTATGATGGATGAGGAAAAAACCTATTTCTCATCGGCGGTGGGAAGATGTGAAGTGTAAAGAAGGATGCACCAGGAGTCTCTGGGCGATTCGTCTTGTGTCGGGCATGCTCCTGGAGTCGGCAGAGTTGAGAGAGAGCGTGCGCCAGCAAAGCCAAAAGGCACAAAAAAAGGAGGGGCTGGGGAGAAAATTCATTATGTGAAGGATAATCTCACCGGGAAATATCAAAATGTCAGTGGCACCCCAGATAGGGGTAGAGGAGAAAAATTAACTGGGGGTATTTGTCAGCTGTTAAACCAGGCGTGGATTGGAACAGAGCAGCTGGATGCTGAGGCGACRGCTGCCGGAGCGGTTTGGGATGGGAGGCATTACAGAGCGGGGCGGAAGGGGAGCTTGCCCCCCCCCYGAAACGGGGGATTTCGGCATCGGGGCCAGGCTCTGCCGTGGCAGGCAGGCTTTTGCAGGGCAGTATCTGCTCGGTGCCCTCGCTCGTGCCGTGGGGTGCAGCTTTGAACTTGTTTTTTTTCGTGGAGGGGAAAAAAAAATTACCACACCCCTACTCCCCAAGAGCTACTTTTCACCCCTYGGGAATTACTGTAAGTCTCAGGGGTTTTGTTTTAATTGCAAAAGATGGTGACTTTCTGCTCGCAGAGCAAGGGCTGGCGTTTCATCCCTGGCACAGAGAATACCGATTTCCAGCAAAGGAGCTGAGCTCCCATCTGGACTTCAATAGCTGTATGAAAGAAAGTCGAGACCGAGCCCTGCCAGAAGAGGAAAACCTTGATATTCTTCCTGGCCAGGCTACTTAGGGGGTTTTAGTGTTTTATCTCATCCTGGAGTGAATTTGCATGCTGTGCTGTCCAAGAGCAGCACCRAGCTGCCCTCAGCATCCCCGCGGGAGCTGGGGAAGTGGCTGCACTCAGGGAGGCTCCCGATGCCTTGTTTTTCCATTTGGTAAATCTAAAAAGCGGTTTTGCTTTGAGAAATCTCCTGGGTCAGGTGGCAGCAGTAAATAGCCGAGGCATTTAGAAATGATTGAGCCATTATTTCAAAGTGTCACCAAGCCTGCTGCCCCAGCAGTGTGTCTGGCAGCGCTTTCTGCTCGGTATGCACATAGCACAGAGAGAAAGTTTAATAGCTGGAGTCCCAGGGCACAGTATTTGGTATAACAGTTGGGGCTTGACACCAAATAAAAATCCCCTATTAAAGAAATCAGGTTAATTTACTGTGTGAAATGAACCARCTTAAACTGCTCCCAAATAGACAATATATTGTACTTTTTTAGCGGAAGCCTCTGCAGCAGCCTGTCGGTCTCCTCCCCGTGCCGCTCCCGGGGCTGCGACGGCCGCTCTCTGCCTTCGCAGGGGGTAAAACCCGTCCTGGTGCAGGGRGTGGGCGATGCAGAAACCCTACAGCCGGGAGCGCTCAGCATCTCGGGGCTGCTCTCCGACGGGCTCTGCAGCACCCGGGGAGCTGCRAAGTCTGCCCCAGGAGCTTTTAGAGAGGAGTCTGCAAGTGCCTAAAACCAAATCCACGCTGAGGTCCAGGAAGAGGTTGCAAAGCTCCGTTGTGTTGTTCTTGCACGCGTTATTTTTTGTGGCGGTCAGGAGCACGCGAAGCTCGGGGGCCCCGGGAGGAGACCCCAGCACTGAGCTACTTGCMAACTGAGCCGGGGACCCAGCATGAAGCAAGGGAGAGGTGAGGGACATCAGCTGCTCTGCTGTAAAACGCCTGGGTACCACTTAGGGCCACGCTCAGCTCTCGAAAATGGACTCGCAATCCTGATTGAGCTTGCAGCGGGCTGCCTGCGTCTGGGCAGCTCTCTGGGGAGCACTGAGCCCAGCTCCGAGGAAGCTGGAGGAGGACCAAGGGCTGCTTGCCGTGACCGCTGAGGGATCTCAGCTTTGCTGCCCTTCGAGGGGGGGGCTGCATCCCAGGGACCCGTAGAGCAAACCCTTTGGTCCACGCACRGGGCTTGCAGCTGAGGGTGGGAGATGAGCGGTGTTAACAGCCGGCACAGCCCGCTCTGCATCGGGGTGTCTGGCCCCGCGCCTCGTTTTCCCCATCTTCCCACCGGGCAACGATGCTGTTTCCCACCTGCATTGTGTAAAACCTCTTCTCCAGCTTGGAGCTGGAAGAGCCTGCCTGCATTTGTGTCCTTTGGCAGAGATAAGCCCCAAATGACTTTTCATATCGATCCTCACCATGAGCAACGYGGGGAACCGGAGCTGTAAGTGCCACTCTTTTTCTCCGCTGCTCTGTTAAGTGAGACTTTTCTTGCCGAATCCTGAAAGGAAAAGACAGTCTCCTCCGCAACCGGAGACCTCCTTCTCCTTCCCGCCCCAGGAAACCGTGGTACAACTTGGAACCGATTAATAATACACAAAGGGATGATGTGGTTGGGCAAAGTGCGGCGGTTTCCTCGGCTAGCTTGTGTTATG
This sequence comes from Oceanodroma leucorhoa, assembly GCA_030449065.1. Lineage (NCBI taxonomy): Eukaryota > Metazoa > Chordata > Aves > Procellariiformes > Oceanodroma > Oceanodroma leucorhoa. Next base: position 2,428,843 of record JASVER010000066.1, read on the forward strand.
CTTTTATTAAGCTGCGATCTAAAGCAAAGGAGAGGGAGTGATTTTATAGCCTGCAGCATCTTGTTTGCAGTTTATTTTCCAAAGATGCTCGGTAGAATATCAATTGCCTGCGATGAGAAATCCCGGCAGGTGCTGCCTTGAACAGAGGGGGCTGCACAATTCGGCGCGGTCCCTCCAGGCATCGATGCGCAGGCGAGGCTCGAGCTGCTGCTTGGTCCCACGCTCTGACTCGGTGTAATATGGATGGAGATGGACCCTGGGGCTGGGGGAAAGGCTGTCACTGTGGGCAGAGGGCTGGTAGGGCTGGGGGACCGAGGCAAAGCCCCCCTGCCTGTGCTGTTCCCGTGCCTGCAGAGCCCTAAATCCAGAGGTTTTAGTGGAAGCGCAGATGTTCAGCCCTGCACGTCCAGGTTTCGGTGGCATCGCTCATTAGCACTTGGAGGGAGCGATGCAGCGGCTGGAGTTTGGACAGGGGACAAGGAAACAGCCCGTGTGTCAGATGGCGGAGAAGGGCAAAAGGAAAGGAAAAACAAAAGAGGAACCGGAGGAGCGCGGTGACTTGCCCAAAGTCACGCCGCAGCGCGTGGGGAGGGAGCCAGGCGCCTGGCTGCTCTCTCAGCCCGGTGACCTGTCTGCTGGATGGTGCTGCTACTCGRAGTAAAAGCATCTTTTCCCTCCCTCGTGGGGATGTGTCGAGGACAGCTCGTGGTTATTGGCGTGTTTCCTAGCCGCTGTGGCGAAAGCAGCTGAATTCTTGGATGTACGGCAGGAAAAAAGGGGTAAAAAGAAGCTAGGCAGGGGTTTTGCTTTAAGAAAATAATATTCGCTGGTTCTTTGCGAGGCTGTGAACCCTCCACGATCCCTTCAAGCCCCCTTAAACGCCAGACGATGGGAGGGTGCAGACAGACTCCTGCCATCAAGCAGAAGCTCTCCCAGAGCCACAAAGCCCAATCAGCAGGAGAGGAACAATCGAGGCGCTGGCGGTCTCGGAGCTCTTCTGCTGATGAAGAGCAGGGTCCGGACAAATTTGGAATAAGAAATCAGCCGCCGAGGCGGAACACCTAGTGACCTAGCTGGGGAAAGGAGGCAAAAAGTTCTCATCTATTACTTCTGTGTCTTTTTAGAGCATCTTTAATCATATCCTGCATCGTCTTCATCAGAGGGAAGGTGGTAATCAAGGCAGCTGGCTGGGGATGATGCTGTTTCTATAGGCCGCTAAGGCTGTTCTTTTGGGGTAGTCATGAGAATAGCTCTGGAGTGTGGGGAAATGCGTTTTGGATGTGTTCAGCTTTTTTTTTTTTGTTTCTTTTTGTAGCCACTTAGGAGTTGGCTCATATTGCGCTAAGGATAGGGATTGAGACGCTGCTGCATAGGGAGCTAACGAAAGACAAATGCAATGTAGTCTCTTATTTATTTTTTTTCTCCTGCCTTCTTTCTTTATAGTGGTAAAATGATAGAATTTCATGCAGTCAATTGAGGCTATTGAGTTGTTTTGCCACTAAAGTGCTGGAGCATTGACTGTATAGATTCACAGTGTCCCCTCGGAATAACATCCCTTTTAACAATGTGCCATCAAGGGAGAGCTGTGCAGGCTTTAAAAGGTTTTCTAGGGTTGTATTTCTCTCTCTCTCTCTCTCTCTTTCCACTAGATGCACTGAAATCAGACCTGAAGCAAGTTTCAAGGGAGGCGGGAGGCCCCGAGCCGTGGCCGGGAGGGAATAGGTTGTGCCTGTGCCCTGCTTTATGGCAAGACACCAAATCCCAGATTTGCTCGGGTTTGGGGCCACCTGGGATGCTTGTCTCTTCCTTGCTGGGCCCATCACACCAGCTCGCTTGGCTCCTCCAGGAGTTTTGGGGAGATAGCTAATGTTTGGTAGTCACGATAAAAGGAAGGGATAAAAGGAATGCAAACATAAGGTTTGGAAGGAACCATAAGGTTTCTTCAGCTGCATGCTTTCCCTCCAAACCTTATTTTCTCTGAATTCCTGTGATTCCCCCCTCTCTGTGTGTGCTCGTTTTCTGTTAGCTCTTGTCTGCTGCTCCTCTAGGAGAAACTTTTGCTTGAACTGAGCAGCAAAGGGATGTTCCGGCTCCTTRATTCATGGGCTGAAATCTCATCGTGGTCCTGATCTGCTGTGATTCGGTGGTGGCCGTTGGTCTTTGCTCTCCATAGGCAAGGAAAACGAGATTTCCTCCAGAAGAGAAGCTTTGCTGGGCGTCACCTGGTGCGGTCCCCGTGACCATCACTGCTCTTGGCCATGCGTGGTCACCTGGGAGGGTTTCACGTGGGGCTGGTTTAGCTGGGCAGACCCCCGTTGGGTTCAATACCTTGGGGTATAATCCGTGCCTCTGCGTGAGATGAGTTGCAGCCCAAAAAGGGCTCAGGAGGTGTCACCCAGGCTGAGCATCAGGCTCCGGGTCCCTGCTGGGCTGCCTGCCTTACTGAGCGAGGCAGATCTCCCGTGGGAGATCGGGAAGCRCCGTGCCCGTCGCCCCACGCGTGTTACCGTAGCATCTCCCCGCTGCCCCGTGCCTCCCACCAGCCCATCTGTGATGCAGATCTCTCCCCGTGTCCTTGCCGCGTTAGCCCTGCCGCTGATCGGGCTGTGGCTGTGATATTTATGAAACGCAGCTTTCCGAATTTCAGCTTGCTTTAACCTTCAGTCCTCGGTTTCCTGGCTCTGCGGTGTGTGCTCTTTTAATAACTGTAACCCATCTGATAATGTTGTTATAAATTAATGATCTGTTTACAACCTTAACTCTGTTTTAATGAAGACTTTTTTTGTTGAGGAAAATAAAAGCTGCTGTAATTATACCTTGTAACTGCAGGGTTTTATAGCTGGTGAACTCACCCAACAAGCAATTTCGATTAGTTTATCCAGGCAAATATTGTGGTGTTGATTTCATATATATAAAAAACACACAGCTACTTCCGTGAGCGGCAGAAATAATTATTCCTGGATCCCTGTGTGTCTATGTCTCGAGAGTGAACTCRTGCTAGATTTTCTGATGTTTAAGAAAAGTTGAATTCACAGTCCTGCCTTTCTCTTGGTAAGAGCATTAATAGTATCTTTCTAGGACTAGCTTCCTATCTTCCCTGAACTTGTATCTTGGAGATAAATGTGTCCTTCTATCAGATTTTATTGAAATGGGTTATAAGSTTTAGAAAACACTGGAGATGGAGAAAGGAAACAGCCGGGCAGGCGCTGCCGGTGTGTAAGCCTCATTTCCTCAGGAAACCAGGCTAAAAATACTTTGGGTACCATTAAAAAGTTGGAGCTGCCGGTGACTGTCATTTAAGGGTAAAGCTTCAGAGATACTTGGAAGCTGTTTTCCAAGTGCTTAGTTCAGTCTGCATTTTCCAAAGTGCTCAGCTTGGACATTTGGACAAATTCCTGCATTTCCAAGGAACTGAACAGCCAACATCTTGAGCACATTGGAAAATTTAACTATTTCTTTTGGTACCTACATGGATCAAGATCCACCAGATCCTTCTGAAGACGTTGGCCATCACAGACCCTGGCACCTTCATTTCATTTTGCTGGGGACTCCCAGTTGTCCTGAGGTTCACCARCGAGCCTTTGCTTTCCACTAGCTGAGGTTGAACCCAATTGCCAGAACATGTATGGTGAGGAAAGGCAACGGGTTGGGATTTGGGAGACCACAATTTTGGGTGGCCCTCGATGCTGTACTTTTGGCAGAGTTGCAGAGGTGCCTGCAGTCGAGTCGCTCGGGAGCATCTGTTGCCAGGTGTCCAGAAATGCCTGTGGGGTTGGGAAAACCAGATTAGTCTTCCATGCTGATGCTGCTATAGAGGGGTGCACAAGGATGGTGATCCCACCATCTGAGGAGGCTTCCTTCTCCCATCTCTGAGCCCCACCCCTTCCTCTATCTGCCTGGAAATCCTTCCCTAAGCAATCACTCCTTTCTCCTAACCCTGCTGAGGGTGGATGCTGGGAGGCTGCGAGGTTCCTGGCCGTCCTGGGCACCTCTGCTCCTCACCGATGGCATTGACGCTGGGGATTGCACTTGTCCTTGCCCAATGCTCTCATCCTGCCCCAACCCTCCTCATGCCCCGCTCTCCTGTTGCTTCACCTCCCATGCCGCCGTTGACCATGGACCTTGCTTTCTCCTCGCCCTGGCTGGAGCCGCTCGTCTTCTCAGCTTTCTGCTCACATTAGATTTCAAGTTTAAAAATAACCAGCGCTGGGCATGAAATATGAATTCTGTCTAATGAGGGCATTGGGGAATCGGTGCCACGCTGCACCCACAGTCACTCCGTTTCCCACCCGGCATAAAATATGCAAGGTTTCTGCCTCAGCAGCAGCCTTTGCAGTCCTGGAGGTGGCACCTACCCGGTGGTTCTTGGTGGACCTCCTCCTCATCTGCAAGGTATAGAAAGAAATGAGTTTCTTGGAGTTTTTGCTTATTTTAGTTGGGTTTTTTCCGGCGGTTGAACCCTGGCTCTGCCTCGTGGATTCTCCACGCTACCACGATATCAGTAACAATAGTAGGAGAACGATGTATTTTTTTTGGGAGGCTGTCTAGAGAGGACGCTGGCACCGGGGACGTGCTCTCCCGGCTGGCGCGCTGGCCTCGACGCATCGAGCCGCCTCCTTGCCCTGCAATCAATTCTTCCAATTCCAGCCCCCTGTTGCAACAACAAAAAGTTGGGCAAAAGCATTTCCCGCCCCTGAAAATCCATTACTGTCCCTGTCACTGTCCTTTTCTCACAGTTGCTTTTTTTTAAATTTATTTTCTTTTTCCTTTTTTTTTTTTTTTGCTGGGTGCAGTGGGGCTCTTTTCCCATACTGATTACAAGCGGTTATTGGAGAAATATTTTGCCGAGTGTCAGCCTGCAGCCACCTGAGGCTGCGGGACTAAGAGTTATATCAGTATTTGAACAGGTACGAAATAGGCTCCTGSCCACGACCGAGGCGACATCCTTCCTTGTGTCCTTGCGACGGGCRAGAGAGAATCTAATTAAAGATACTGAGCGCGGATGGAGGAATCGGGGTTCGGATCTGAGTTTGGCCAGCCCTTGGTGGCTCACCCCGTGAACTSGATTTCTCCGTGTGGGGGATAAGGTCCCCAGACGCTCAGCCAGGACCATGCGTAGGGATGGTCTTGCTCCTGTGACCTGTTTTGAGCTGTGCTGCCAAAGCTGCCTTTAGGTCCGTCATCACATTTTTAAATTCCTTCTCCTTCTTTCTAAGTGCAGAGCTTCAGGTGGTGCTTTTCTATCATTTTATTTTACTTATTTATTTTTTAATTCCAAAATGGTGCTGGTATCTGAACCTTGGGGACGGGAGYGGGAAGATCATGGGAAATCTATGCCTTTTCTCTCTCTTTTTTTTTTTCTTTTCTTCCTATCTCAGCCAAGAATCTGCATAAAGCGGCTCCTCCACGTATCATTTATTCATACGTATTTTAGTGAGAGAGGCTCTGCCTTGCGATGGAGATGTCATTTGCAAAATAATAAGGTCCCTGTTGCTGCAAAAAGAGCACCCCTGCTCTTCCCCCAAGAGGTCATCCSCTCTAAATTATAAATCTTTTTAACCGTTACCTTGTGGGTATACATGAGCACAGCACTTAGATTAATTCCAGGTCTTCTTCCTTGTTGCCTCCTTTGCTTTTTTTTCTTAACGTACACATAAACCATTCAGCTCTCTTGAATGTCGGATCTGTATTCCTAATTGGTTTGCATCAAAGGATCTCTTTGCCTTCAGCTGCCGAGGTCTCTGCATTGTGAAGGGACGTAAGTCACAGATATCATCAGATAATTAAGCCGGTATTAGGCGTCGGGAAACAGTGCTTCCCTTTTTGATCCCCTCCTGTGCCGTACACGGCATCGCAAACACCCGGCAAAGCCCCGGCACGCGCTCGTCCCCTCTGCGGAGGGAGGGAGGGAGGGAGGGAGGGAGGGGGCATCGAGGCTACCAAGGAGGGTGAAAAAGGGCGTTATTTTTCTTTACGGGGTCTTTCCTGCAGCAGGTCACCACGCAAACGCTGGGGCACCGGTGTTTCAGCGTGCAAAAGGCTTTTTTTTTTTGGCTGCCGGCCGTCCTACCCAGCAGGACACTGTGCGGACCCTCGTGGAGGGGCACCCGTGGGAAGCAGGGAGGCGAAGCTGGCTTTACATCCCTTCTCCCCAACGYGAGACCCCAGAGCCAGCCCTTAGCTCTAATTTGGCTCAGCCCTGCCAGAGACAAGGGAGCTGGGCTGGCTTAYGCCGGCGGCGAATCCCTCCCTGTATTTACGGCGCGTCGGGGAAGGATGCTTTTACGGGACATCTCCCTCGAGCCCACCCCATTACCCTCTCCCTGCTCCCTAAAYGTTGGACTTCGTTCCCTGCATCTGCGCCGAAAACCACCTGAGGCTGAGCCAGCTGCATCCCAGGAGCTGCTGATGCAGCCGCTCTTACGGAGGGGAAATTATTAATAACCCAAGGTGTAATTATATATGTCTTAAGCCTCGCTCAGGCTCCGCTGACATCTTTCCAGAGGAGGAAGGAGGGGTTTCAGGGAGACACCTTGCTGTTTAATAAATAAAAGAAGAGATTCATAAAGTGTCTGGCAAGCACATTCCTCACATAGAAATGTTACGGAATAACACAGGATGAATAATAGAAAAGGTTATTGAAAAATTCATAATTTCCAAGCGCCAGTGAAGGCCAGGCTTCCATGCCGTTTATTTGCCTGTAGAAAAGTGATTAAAATATATATTATTGTCCTGTCTATAGGAAAATGTATTATTAAGTGGATACAAGCACGACATTTGAAAAATCCATTTCATTCTGTTTAGTGGCGGGTGGTGGGAGGGGAAGGGGGGGGTCTTTCTGCTGCTCTGTGGAGGAAGGTTTTACAGGCGTTTTAGTCAGGCCTTCAGAAAAACAGCAAAAAAATAAAAAGGGGGAGGGTTTAATTATGGCCCCTTGCCTCTCAGCGATGCCATTCGTTCTTCATTTTCATGCCTTTTGCATTAAAAATGAAATGAGATTCCTTCACCTTTATTTATTACTTTAATTGCCAAAAGGGGAACCGAGGGCGGACGGCGGGTTTGCTCRGGGTGGGGGGGGACGGGGGATTTTCTCCGTGGACCCGCACGGGTGAYGGGTGGGTTTCTGCCAAGGTTTTGGGTGCTTTTCAGAGGTTCTTGTTATCTCACTGGAYATCAGGTCAACCTCGGAGGCCTGGAAGCAGATGGGGCTGTCCCGTGGGGCTGGTGACATTCAGGTTGTCACGCTGGGCTCACCCCTCTTGATTTTGGGTGCTTTGCAGTAGCTTTATAAACGGCGAGTCCACGCACAGGCCATGCTTGCAGACCTGTCCTGAGCGCTGGCTTGGGAAGCTGGAGGATTTGGTTGTGGTTTTTTTTTTGGGGGGGTGGGGGGTGCTGGGTGTGTTTCATGGGCTTGATCCCTCTCCTAACCCATCCAGGCAGCCCGGTTGTGCAAAGCTGGGTGGGAAATCGTGCCAAGATTTTTTTTCTTGACAAAATGCCAGGATTTTGGTCAAAATGCCAAAGATGGTCAGGACTGAAAATAGCTCTGAGTTATCCTCTCGATCTTGTCCTCTTGGACAAGTCGGTGGGTGTTTTCCCCCCTGCCCCAAGCCAGCCACATCCCTGCTGCGTGTTGAGGGGTGGGTGTTTTGGGGATGGGGGGCTGTGATGTTGAGGGCTCTGGGCAGACACCCAGGTCAAACCCATGTGTAGATTTGTGTTGCACCCATGGGATCCCGTTCCCACAGACCTCCATGGAAAAAACACCTTTCCATAGGTGAAAGATATGTCATCCAGTAGATCATTTTGGGATATTTGGGCTTTTTCTCCAAGAGAAGACCCTTGAGATGGGCACTTTGGGCAGGAATSTCCTGCCATGCATAGCCAGAAGCCCCTAACCCTCAGGGAGTACATTTTATATACTGCCTGTGTACACTGAATTKATCTGGGGATTAAAAGGGAAGAACCAGTCCCTCTGCTCTGTTAATGTCGGTGGGGATGCATCATTTCACATCAGCCTGGATCCGTCCTCGAGAAGAGAGGTAGAAGCTTTTCTTCCCGCCCCCCCGCCATGCCTTAGATCTTGAGCAGTGTCTATATTTGCTGCGTTAATGACTCGGAGCTTATCTCCAGCTCCTCTCTAGTTTTATTCATAGATCCCATCTGGGACTGTCGGAAATAGAAAGGCAAAACCTGCAAAGATGCTATGTGGCAGGAGAGGACATGAGGTAAATAGCTGCTTCTAAAAAGAAAACGTGGGTTGGGATCGACTTAAACTATTCGTCAATCTGGAAGGATTTGCGATGCATCTTCGGTTAAAACAATTTAAAAGCCAGGCCCCCTTTTGTGGTGGTTTTTAATGAAATGTTTTGATTTTGAGGGAGTGTCCAAAATCTAGTAGGGCCTCCAGCGACTCCAAAAAGCAGCTCGCAAAGCGCTGACGTCGATCATCTCTGGAGGTACCTCCATCCATCCATCCATCCATCCATCCATCCTTCCCTTGCGTGGAAATCCTCAGACCCTGCCTCTCAAATTAGATACGTAAAACCGAGCGCTCCCGCCTGTGTCGCAGCAGCGGCGTGCCTGAAATGTAGCGGTGTTCATTGTGTAGAGCTCTTTAAATCTGCATGGAAAATCAGGTCGGGAGGACAAGAATATAGAGATCTCGCTGCAAAGGAGAACTTAATGTACCCAGAAGCCGTTGATAGACTGCCTGATACCCGGCAGTCGCAGCCGGGTGGGCAGCCTCTTCCTCTCCTGCCTAGAAAATAACATCTCTGAGCAGGAAAAGAGGCTGTGCCCGGGAAAAATGGCAATATTTGGTGGCGGGGGGCTGCGGTTCGGTGTTCACCCTGGAATTGTGAAGGATGGGAGGGATTAGGTGGGGAAGGAGTGCGGGCAGGCGTCCAGGCAGAGGGACGACAGCGCGGCTGCCGTGTGCGCGAGGCTCCGTGGTCAGCATGGCAAATAGGTGGACACAACTTTTGCGATCAGCTATCTCTCCTTTTTTATTTATTTTTCTTTTCTCCCCCCCCCCCGCCCCCCCCTGAATCTGGAGCTAAGCTAGCCTCTTTCTCTAGCTCTCCCTCCCCAACCCCAGTACCCATCTTGGATGATCTAAATTAAAATCTGTTATCATTTCCTGGATAATCCCCTTTGATGCCCTGAATACAGCAGAATCTGTCCTGCTTCAACCTTGCATGTAAGTGCTGATAGCTTTTGAACAGCTAAATGGCTTTGTATATCTCATACAAATGTCTGTCTCATCCAGGAGCTGGCAAGCACGGTGCAGTCGGCTGGGGAAGCTTTATGAGTTACAAGTGGAATTACTTTGGAGAGATGCTAAGGAGGCCAAACCTTTCAGTACACGTTCCCTTGGCATCTTCTGTCTGGCAGGGACGGGGCTTGCATTGTCTTAGCCTCTCGGAGCAGCTAATTGATGTCGCGGTGCCGATGCGATTTGTCATCGGGGCTTTCCTGCGTGCAACCCGTCGTGCCGGCCCAAATCGACGGCTCGGTGCTCGCCTGGGGWACCAGTTTGCCCCCAGCCGAGCTCCTGGTGAGCTTTGCGTCGAGGAGAGCTCACGCAGGAACTTTGTTCGCGGGCTTTGTGCAGAGCTGAGGCTGAAATGAGCGTTTACTTCTCTGCCAGTCTCTGCCCAACGCRGCTCCTGGTGCGGTTGACGTCCCTGGCTCGGGCACCGGCGCTTGTTCTCCCAGCGGAGCTGATGCTTGTGCTGGGGCTCCTGAGTCGCATCCCCCGGCGTGTTTGGCTCTGGTGATGCCACTTGTCCCTTTCCATGCTGGCTTTTCTCGTTTGAAACGGGGCTTGCAGCAGCTCTTGCCAGACCCTCGCTCCTCCGCCTGCCTTCCCCGGGGAGCCGGTTTGTGCTCAGCTGAGGTGAAGGACGTCTTTATCGTTAAACCTGCCCGTCTCACCACCGCCTCTCGGGCTCCCTTCCTCACAGGGGGAGGTAGGAGGGGACGGAGCCTTGCCGAGGGGAGCTTTTCCCGATGGGATTGCATTGCAAACCGGCAGAGCAGGGCTGGCATCGGGAGGTGAGCGGACTGCCAGCGCTCCCGGTACATCCCAGCTCCGCGAGCGTGCCYGTCACCTGCTGCAAAATGCAAAGTGCAGCGCAAAAGCTAATTGCCTGTCTAAAATACGAGCCTCTCCGTCTGGAAGAGCGGCCTGAGGAGCAGCCGAGAATTGCTGCAGCCGGTGATGTCTTCGGGCCCCCTCCGAGGACCCAGCGAGATCCGTCGGCATCTGGGGAAAGCAGGGGGGGGGGAAAATCTGCAAGAAGCTGGTAATAGTTTAGTAATGGCCCGATGACTTCAGCTGATGTGGCAGGGTACAGCTGTGACCGAGAAGCATCTTTACAGCTCTTAGCCCCAGGTGACGGGATGTGAAAACGCGGCCCCCTGCTCGGGGAGCTGYGCTTAGCAGAAAGGCCAGAGGAGAGAAGATTTAAGGGGGAAAGAGCCAAAGGAAAAGAGAGGCAGGGCTTTATTTTTAAAAGAAAAAAAAAAAAAACAAAACAAACCACCAAACCCTTTTTGGTTGCAATTACTTCTCTCCCCTCCCGCCCTAGAGCTGTGCTGGATGGATGGGGTGCGAGCTGGCTGCGGTGCGGATGGGAGCGGGTAAGGGGAAGCTGTGTTTCTGCAGGTGGACAGGCTTTGTGTTTCCCTCGGGGGGGGGGGAGAGGATGGGGGCACACCGCCGCAGCCAGCTGCAGTCATTTCTCAAAGCTGCCTGCTGTGCAGGAACTCATCTGCCAAACCGGCCCGAGAGCCTGCAAAGAGCAGCTAAGTGGACTTAACCTTCCACCTCCGCTTGTGCTTCCTCAACAAAAAAACCACCCAAACAAACCGATCTTGCTGAGCAGGGGTTTTATCTGAACTMAGGGCTAGGGGAAAGCAGGCAGCTGGGCTGCGGTGTGCTTCTGGCTCAGGCCAGGCAGCCCTGGCTCCTCCAAGCATCCAGTGTCCTGCTGGAAAGGGGGGGATTCATCCCTGCTTGCTCCTTCTTTCTCTCCAGAGGCTCTGAAATCTCCCAGCTGCGTCAGAGGGAGCTTCCCCTGGGAGGGAAACCCAGAAGCTGGATGTAAGAGAGGTACCACAGCCGGTGGGGAGCTCCCAAAGCAGGAGGCAGGAGCTGACCTTGCAGTGTCCCGCTGGAGCTATTCTCCACGCCTGGCAGGGTCGGGCTCGGGATGGCACCGCTCCGTCTCCCTTCTAAGGGAGGGTGATTTTTCCCCCTTGGACAGATGCTCGTGGCTGGGGACAGCAGCTGGTGCCGTGAGTGCCTGCGGGAAGAGCAGGGCTGGATGCAGCCCATCCCGTAGCATCCCTCTGCAGAGGTGGGTCGGCACGGCAGAGCCGTGGGCACGGGACGTGCATTGCCCCGCTGCCGAGAGGCAGATGAGGATGTCCTTGTTGGCTGGTGGCTCTTGGTCCAATGCTGGCTTCTGCCAGCGATGCTCCAGGTGCCCGTGGGCAAGGTCAGCGCTTCCCRGGGCTCTGCCTCGGCTCCTTCCCGCCCCAGAGCTGGGATCTTGCTGGCAAACACGGTGGTTGATTATTTTCAGGCTTAGGGATCAAAGCCAGTCGCTGTTGTGGTGGTGGTGGGGGATGAAGGGAGGGCAATTCCTTGCTTGGGGTGTGAGGGTGCTGGGGGCAGAGATTGCAGCTGGAACCCCAAAATGGGCGGCATSCTGACGCCACGGCGTTTCAGGGGCTGATGCCAACGGGTTGGATTGGACACTGGTGTGCTGAGCTGCTTCTGYCCTCTGGTGCAGCTTTCCCGCTGACGGAGCAGATTTGCTCCCTGCCTTCCCCCCCTGCCCCTTTCCCTGTGCTGAATCCAGAAGAAAAGAAAAAGCACACTCACACCCCACCCCCCCCTTTAATGAACTCAGCATTAATCGCTTGTGTCAAATCCTTGTGCTAACAAGCTAACGAAATCAAACAGGCCTCCCCGGGGAGAGCCAGGGAGTCAACACTCATCCATTAAAATGGTAATTTTGTATTTTTCACCGAGGCATTTGTCGCCTCTTGCCCTTGTGCACTCGTTAGTGCTTTGGCCTTTAAATTATAGTTTTTAGAAAAAAAAACAAACCACAAACCAAACCAACAAAACCAACCCTCTTCAGCCTTTTTCCCTTCTTCCTCCTTGTTCTGGGAGGTGCTGAGCTGCGTGCAGGGCAGTGCGTCTGCATGTGGGCCGTTATTTTGGCTTCAGWAATAGAAAGAAAGCGCCTGTTGCTTCAGAGATGACTGCTTTTCTCCTGGGGGGATCGGAATACGGACCCCAGCCCATCCAAAAAAAGTGACTTGTTTAGCTTGAATCCAAGTGGTAATTTCAGGTCACCCGTTATTCGTGGGCTTGTAATAGTTTTTTGCTTGTGAGGTTTCTGCGGGCTGCTGGGAAATCGTAGAAATATTTGCAAATCCCAGGGGTTTTTGCAAATGTTGTCTGCAGCGTGCTGAATGCAGGAGGTAGGGGCTGGCTGCTGTTTGCTGCTCCCCTGTTTTAAAAAGTTAGTTAGCAGGGAAGCGTGCTGAAGGAGCGAGTTTTTATTAGGCAGCCGGAGAAGGTGGACAAACGCAGCATTCCTTCATCAGGGCTCAATCAGATCCGGCTTTTCAGCATAAAAGCTGCTTTTTCCAACTGCCTCAGCTGCTCTAATGAAAGATATCACCTCTCCCCGCAAACCTTGCTGCTTCATCACCGCTACGGTAGGAAGGCTGTTAAAATTACCATGCATGCGGCAGAAACAAGGAGTTATTGAAATGCAGCATCTCCAGAGCAGCCCGGGAGAGGAGGTGCTGCCGCTCGGGCATTGCACGGGTTAGGGAAAGCCAGTTTGCTGCCCAARTGCCTCAGTTTCCCCATCAGTAAGAACACGAAAATATTTTTCCCGGTGAGATATGCATATGGAAAACGCCACAGGAGGGTTACAGATTGCTGAAAACAGACGTGGTTTTAAATCAAGACAGCACTTGCTCGCTGTGGAATAGGCACGAGCACAAGGTCGGGCTTAGGTTTGGTACGGGGGGAGGTCTTGTTCGCTTTTTCCAGCCTGGGTCGCTGTTCAGTTAAGCGACTGGTTCCCTGCAACCGAAGTCGCTCGGCCTCTGCTGAAGCAGGAGGGTGTTGTGTTGAATTTGCAGCTCGTTGAGGCAGGGGCTCTCTCACCTCTCCATCGCGAGCGCAATTAAATACACCCTAACGACGTGTCAGGCGGCGCGGGGATGCGAGCGCGACGGCCGTGTTTCCCCACGGAGCCCGCTATGTAGAATACAATGAATAATCATGCCCGTCCTCCTCTCCTCACACAGAAATATTCCGATAAATAAATAAAATAAATGACATTTTTTCATTTCATTAAATTTTTCCTCCTTTTTTTCTTTTTTCCCCCCCTTCCTTTCTATTTTTCATCAAAGCTSTCCCTCTGGTGAGCAATTTCCAGGCAGCGTGGCACTTAGCGGCTCAGAGGAGAGAATCTGTCGTAGTTGATGCGTTTCTCATCTTCTCGTTGTCCCATTTCCCGGGACGAAGGGGACTGGTGGTTCTCCTCCCCGGAGTGGTTTCTGCTTGCCACGATCCGTGCTTGCCCACCACGCTCTCCTGGAGCTGGTACCGTTTGCACCCACGAGCTTCTCGCCTGGCTGATAGGGAGGGGAGGAATCAGGAGGGCCTTAATTTTACTCATTTGGGGTTAAAATGGGGCCGGGCAGTGGGTATTCGGTGCAGGGACGGCTGTGAAAGAGCCAGGAGCCCAGGAGGGTTACGTGTGCGTGCGCAGTGGCGATGCCACGGGCTTTTTCTGCAGGGCTGTGGAATCAGGATTAATGGCTCCAGCATCCTTCAAACAAACTGTATCTCAGAGCGCTTTCTAGAGTTAAATGACACAAGACGGTGGGTAATATATGGTGTAAATCGCAAGAAAACAGCAGCGCAAAGATATGGCAGGGGGAATAAATTAAAGCCTTCCGTCACAAAGCCAATAACGGGGAAAGGGGGAGCGGAGAGGTGGAAACAAGGGGAGAGGATATTTATTTTCAGATGAGGTATGAAAGCAGCGGAGAATCAATGACTAGAACATATAGCATCTCATGCGTATCACCAATATATACACAGCCCTYGCTGCCAGCCCCGGCCAGATGCTGGGGGGAGCTGAGGGTGCCCAGTTTCTTCAGCCACTGTTAAAAGTGCTGCAGCGTGTCCCCGGCTCATGGCACCAGGCTCCTGTGCTGAGGTTTCTCCCCTTGCAGGTGGGGTTTGGGTTTGTGTTTGTTTTTTTTTTTTTAATTCAGAGGTGCTGAGAGCTTTTGAAATAGGTCCCCTTAAGGTGTCTCAAGCTGCGTCCATCTTCCCACCTCTTTCAAGGCCAGTCATCACCCAGCAGATGCTGTGAACCTCAGGTAGAAAACTGGATTTAGCCTCACATCTTCCCCCAACCTCCTGAAGGAGGATAGTATCATGCATCGGGCTGGTAATGGGATGCTAAAGGTGAATTTTTACAACGTAACTGCAATATTAGCACRGTTGCATCAACTCTTTGGAGCCTAAATCACTTGGGAAAGCAAGGCGTGAGCACCCCGCTCCCTGCAAGGGTGTCAGCAGTTTTACTTTATACGATTTATTCAAGGTCGTATAGTGGAGCGGGACGAGTTCCCGGTGAGGAAGCAGCATCTTTTCCAGGCCCGCTTTTATCGGGGAGGGGACGAGAGGAAGGCGGGGGCAGCGAGGGAAGGAAGATCCCTTGTGCGCCTTGTTCGACAAGTTTGCAAACCAGGGAGCGGGTTTGCAGGTGTCCTCACGTCCCTGGCTGCTACCGGGGAATCTGTCTGCTGCTCCCCGGCTCCCCGCTCGCCCCCTCTGATAAGGTAATGAGAATGCAAGTCTTTGGTGTGTTTGACAAGCTGCTGTCCTACAGCGTGAGAGCCGCGAGTGCTCAGAGGCTGGGAGAGGAGATTAATTAATGCTAAAAGACACAGTTTGATGTGGCAATGAAATTTCGATTATAATAATCTCTAATTATCTTGTAGCACAAGTGCCTCGGCTCTCCCAGGTGTCTTTCCCCAGTTTGAAATTGTTATTTGTCGGCATCAAAGAGAGAGGGGAGCCGGTGCGGGGGGTGCGCGCGCGGTCCCTCGGGATGGGGAGCCCGTCTTCTGCCGGGGCTGTCCCTTAGCGGGGATGTCCCTCTGCTTCCATGGACCCTGTCAGTGCCCGCTGTCCCAAATCAGGGCAAAACCGGAGGATTTTGGGTCTTCAATGCACTTTCCATAGGGTGTAATTTTCGGAGCGTAGGGAGCCAATCTGAGGTCTGTGCAGGTGTTTTGTGGCGCTTCCACTTTGCCTTTCCAAAGCGTGTCGTTCAAACACCTGGTCCCTCATGCCTTTTTTTTTTTTTTTTTCTTCTGATGTTTTTTACTCAAAATCAACTCGTTCCCAGGGAGAAGTTCGGTCTTGACAAAATGACACTTTGCCCAGGAAAGCCATTTTCTTCAGCAGGCTTCTAGGTGCTTTATTGCCTATCCTCCAGGCTCGGCGAGCTTTAAAGTCCTCCTCTTCCTCTCCCATCAGCCTGAGCCTTTCTATCCCAATGTCTTCACCGTGAAATTGTGACCAGAGGGACCCGGTGGCCTTTTGCAGAGGGCCCCGTGAGCGGAGCTGGACAGTCGTGCTCCGTGTGCTGAATAGCAGATGGGCACGTTAGCATCTCTAGGAGCAGGAATAATTGGCTGCTCTGCTGGGYGAGGGTTGTAAGGGGGTCTGTGCTGCTCCGAATCGTATTTATCTACTTAAAATGGTCTCAGGAGAGGAAACATCTTGTTTTTTGAAGTCGCTGCCCCCGTGGCACGCTCGCGGTACAGAGGCTCAATTTTACCCGGTGCTTCTTGGGGCTGCGGAGCCAACCATCCTCCTCCAGCCCTGCAAAGCCTGGGTGGGTTCCCCTCCTCCCCGGGGGCTGCAGCAGGACGGGGGAAGGCGGGGTGCATCGCCGAGCCCGGGGTGGGGAAGGGGTACAGCGTGTTGCTGGCTGTCGTGACCTGTTGCGTATTGTTGATGGGAGCATCGTTGCGCTTGCTAAGATGCAAAAAGGATGGGGGGAAAGCAGCCAGCTGCAAGTGAAGCAGCTTTCCCGGAGCCCTCCCCATGCCTTCACCCTTATGGGTGATGGAAAGTCCCCCTCCGATGCATCTCTGCTGGAGGGGGACAGCTCCAAGCCCCCCAAAGCTGTAAAGAGCAAACCAGCTGCATCGCACCCTTGCACTTCTGCACCTACGGAGAGAGAAAAACAACACAAACCACAAAAAAAAAAAAAAAAAAATCCCTGCGTGGGTTGTTTAGAGTCGCAGATCTGTTTGCAAATGAGCTTGGGGGCTCGTCGGGTAAAAAAGGGGATGCTTGGTAAATCCTATTTCACTTCACCAATGAGCTGAGAAACTCTTGGATAATGGGTTATGAGTTGTAGATCTGTTTGATTGCATTGTTGCAAAGTGGGAATTGTTTTGCAACATAGATTCTTAATCACGGAGGCATCTATGATTGAATGCGTCGAAAATTGGTTGAAATTGAAAGTTAACTATACTGCAGATGGCTTATTCTTGTGTATAATTGAAAATAAATTCTAATAACTCTTCTTGAAAAGGGCTGCCAGGAGGAAATTTCCAACCTTGTCCTCTCCTCAGCCCCCTCCTCCAAAASCACAAATCCTCTCCCCTCCCCTCTGATCCTTTTTTTCTCCATCCTGTAGAGCTGGGAAATAAAATCCAATTTCTGCATGTCACTCCCTGCATYGTCAGCTGTAAAATATATAACTTGCAAATAGTTCCTGTCACAACGCCYGGGGATGGGAGCGGTAGAAACTAGAGGAGGTGGTTGGTTGTGCAACATATAATTGCACTGTGGGGTAAAGTGCAAGAATAAAATGTCAGCAAAGGGAGCATCAAACCTCCTGCAGTCTCTTGCATGGGCAGCTGCAAATTTGCAGGAGCTGAGGGCATGGCTACTCGTAGCCTAAAATTATTTCCTTTGGTCTGCAACCAAGCACAGAGGTGCCTGGCCATCACCGAGGCATCTGCTCTGGGTGCAAATGAATTACTCCTCTGTTTGCCCATGGAGGTGACGGAGAGAATCAGGGCCTTGTTTGCCAAATATTTAAATTCTTCTCTGGAGCATTTTGCAGTGTTYGTGGGATGGTTAATGGCGGAGAGGAGGTCAGCTGCAACTCCTTCTTGCTCTCTCATAATTCAAGATCCAAGGGATGTCCTACGGAATTGAAAATTAACAAAATTAAGCCTGGTACAGGGGAATTTTATATCCGTAGTAAAATTTTAGCAGGGATGCAATTGCCTTCTGAGACCTCCTGCCCCAAGTTATTATGGAGGCTGAGAGTTTAGCGGACCTCAGGAAGAATCGACTGCTCTGGAGAATAACGTCATCTGGCGTGGTACGGTGCGGGAGAGAAATCTTTGACAGTGTGATTCCTGCAGTACTTAAGGGATAGCGATGGGTAATTCAGGTCTCGGTGCTCTATATAGTCTTTTGGGACGTCTTTCTACCTTGACTAGACCTCTACTACCCCAATTCYAGGTGACTCCTCCATCCTCATCCCACCTGCGTGCATCCTGCCCATTAGGGCTGTAATGCAAGCCCTTGGCTTGGCGCTTCCTCCCCCAGCCACCTCCATGGCTGGGCTCCTCATGCTCCGGGAGGTTTTTTGGGTTAGAGATGGTGATGCACACAAAAGGTCCTGCCTCACCGTTTTATGCAGACCACAGAGGTGAAAATCAAATGGTACCCTGCTTTTTGCAAGCTTGCGGCAGTCTGCTGGGGGGTTATTCTTCGTGGGATGAGAGGTCAGTTTTGCTTGATGAAGAGAAGGGACTTTTTTTTTTCCTTGCGGCGCTCTGCCCTCTGCTCGAGATATTTTTATTCCTTTTTCCACTGTCGTGAGGGGATGAGGCAGACAATCGGGTGCTTTCATGGCCTCGTTTCAGAGAGGGCTTTGCAGAAGTTGAAGAGCTGGGTTATTATTAAGTCCTTGTCATGCTAAAGATGCTTTGAAGCCACACCTGGACCTGCTCACGATCTAAGCCTGGACCACCAAAGAAGAGAGGGCAGGGCAGTACCCAGGGATGGGGAACAAAAAAAAGAAAAGCTGCTTTTTGTGTATTGACTTTCCTTTGGTTGCTTGGGAARAGCAGTTTGGACTCTCTTCTGTGCTGCCCAGAAAACTTTGAGCCATACTACCTCCTTTTGGAAAAGTACCATGACTTTCATAGGGGATATTATCTGTTTAAAGCTGGGTTAACTGTGGAGTCCTTCATCATTACTTAAAGTTATCATCCAAATTTGGCATTTGACATCTTTTGGGAAAGCGCCAGCAATGAAATAAAGCAAGCAGTGGACCGAAACTCAACCTGAGCTTATCGATGTCTTTGCTTGTATTAGAAAAGTTGCACAAAATCAAGTAAATTGATTTTAAATCAATTTATTTAAAATGGCGCAAACTCCTAGTACAGACAGAACTAGTGTAACCTTTGCTTAAATTGATTTTGCTCGCAACAGTAAATTACTGAGTGAGACTGARCTGATTTAATGGAGGGTTAAGCCTGTTTAAGTGTGTGCATTTTTGGGGTTTTCATTGTTTGGAGAGTGAGGATGGCCCAGTCATCGGCAGCTCACGGGGGACTCGGGACACCTGATTTTTCTTTCTTGCTCTGCCACAGACGTTGGCAAGTTCCCCTCTCTRGGCCTCAGTTTCCTACATGTGATGGGGGGGATTCTAAAATATTCCTGTTTTGTAGGAGYGTTGTGCCTTGGGACCTTCGTGGTGAGAAGTGGACGCCTTAGGGCTTGTCTGTCCTGAAAAAAATAGCTGCTTCTTTACCAACTCAAGTAAAAATAATMGTAAAGCAGCTGCTAACAGTTTTAATTTGAGTTGGTCAAGCTGAGCCAGGGCCATATTTTGGTTTGCAGGGTGGAAAAAATATACATTTTTCTAACGTGAGGTCTAAAACCCAACCTTATGCACTGCCAGCATCCCTCCTCCATCCATCAAACGCTGTATTTGAGGACGCGTTGGAGCATCTTCTCCGGGACGGGGAGGGCTGCGCGCTCCGCAGTCGTACACGCCTTTTCTTTTGACATTTTTCTTTCGGGGCTTGTTCGAGGAGATGGAGGGAGGCTGCTGGGGATGCACCAGCTTAGGCTGGCTCCTCCAAGGCTCGCTGGCGCTGAGCCCCGGCGGAGAGTTTAAGGTTAAGGCGGTTTTCCCATACGCCAGAGCGGCTCAGACCTGGGTCTTTGGGAGCGGAGGAGCCTCCGTCCACCTGAAGAAGTGTTTTTCAGCGGATAGTAAATTTGCCGTGTTGCTTGTCTGGGAGCGATGTGATTTGAATTAATCAAAACGCTTAACTGCAGGAGGGAAGAAAAAAATAAAAAATAGGGTCTAGATTGATGGAAGAAATGGAGCCGTGATAACTGTGTTTTAATCCAGTAGCTGAGGGCTTAGAGCAGCCGCCTGGGAATCAATCCTCCATTTTGCCGGGGGAATTTGGACCCGCAGCTCCCCGGGAAGCACTGAAGGACGTTGGCAGACGGGAGGTGCTGGGCTGCCCTCCTGCTTGGAGCTCTCCGCTTTGTATACCAATACGTATTTATTAATTAGGAATCTGAGTGGCTCCCTCGTTCAGAGGTTAGGCTACTCGCTAGGGAAGCTCTGGTCCCTATTCTCATTAAGGTTTAATTATACAAAGTAAAATATCATCAACAGGAGAGAGCGAGCCCCCCTGAATGCTGTATGAGGGGGTGGCTGGCCGTGTGCTGGCGAGCAGAAGATGGACACGGCTTCGGGTCCCTGTGGATGGGGGAAGCTGAGCAGCTCCCATCTGGGGCAGAGGGTCTTGGGCAAACGGGACCTTTTCACTTCTCCCCCTTGAAGAGCTGCGGTGCGAATTTGGGGGATCCAGCCTGCAGCGGGTGGTGGGTGTAGGAGAGGGCTAATGCCGCGGAGGTCGGTGGGYGCCCGAGCAAAACCAGGTATCGCCGTGGAATGAATGGCAGAGGATCCGAGGCTGCTGTTAACTTAAATACCCATCTGCGTGCGTCCCGGGAGCCTATAAATTTCAAGGGATAATTAGTAGCTGCCATACAGAAAGCAGCGGGGCACTAACCATTTTCACTCGAGTTTCGGAGCATCTTCTGCCCAGGCGGTGGAGCGATGGGGAGGAAGGGTGGCATTGTCCCTCCTCCTCGGACCCGCCGGAGGGTCTGGCACCAGCACGGCCCTGTCCCTCTGGGAGGGATTTAGAGGATGGGAGGACTTGGGGAATGGCGTGTACATGGATGGCTTCATTGTGAATTGGAGAAATGGCGCTCGGTGAGTGAAAGTATCTCACCTCCCTGACCGTAGTCACCCCAAGCTCTTGCTGCCTACAGCTCTTCTCTCTGCCGCATCTCCAGGTCTTTTACCACGGCAGGCATCTTGATCCTGGTTTGCACAATGTGGAAACCGAGGCAAGGAGCTAGGCAGCGGTTTTACTGCCAAGATAAAGGCGAGTTTCTTAATTTCTCACTGCTTCAGTCGCCAGACTGCAGGTTTCGTTCCCGGGGCGGCTGCGGACAGAGCAGAGTCGGACGGGCATCGCGGGCTCGGCCGCGCCGGGAGGAAGGGAGGCTTTAATGAGTTCACGTTTTGGAAGTGCTCTCGACTCTCCAGGTGGAAGTTGCTCTCTGGGAGAAGTGCAAAGAGCACTGATTTGCATTCTTATTGCTGCCAATATCCATAGGGAGAGAATGTCAGAACAGCTGTTATGTCAAATTACCTTCCTCCAGTAACAGGGGGTTTTATCTGTCATCTCATGGAGGGCAGAGGCACTTGCACCCCTTGGGGGAAGCCTGGTTTTGCATATTTTTTTGCATCTAAGTGCTTTGTGAAATGACTTAGCCTAGCCCGGCGCGGTGCAGGAGAGGCACCGGGCGAGCAGCTGAGCCAGATGGGCGGCAGGTTGAGGGATGGAGTGGAGCAAAGGGGACGGGGCGAGGGCTGGGGGCTCTTCCCCCATCTCTTGCCCAGGACGATGCCCAGGTCCTTCCCCATCCCGGGCTGTCGTAGCAGCTCGGTGTGTCCTGTATCATGAAGCCTTTATTACAGGCTTTCGATATAATCACTTCTTAATTAACTCAAGCGATGGCTTTATTTCTTGGAGCCCATTTCCAAGGGCTTAATTTCATTTCTACACAAAATTAATATTTTACGTTTTTCTGCTTGGAAGAAGCGCCTGCGTCCATGCAAGGGGGGAGAGGAGGAAGCTGAGCCAGCGCGGCTCCTCGCACCGAAACGTTTCTGCTGCCGTCTGTGTTTTCCCAAGCAGCCATCAAGTTCTAGTGATCATTTGCAGGGAGGAAAAAATAGAAATAAAACCAAGCCTGGATCAAGATCATTAAAAGGCTCCATCTGGACCGAATTAAGGATGGGTGATGGCAGAAGGACTTGGCCTTGCCTGGTCTCTGCTGTGCCCATCGCAGCGAGGGGACAGCCAGCCAGACTATTTTTACATTTTGGGGGCTCACAAGAGCTTCCAAATATCCTTGGTGCCTCTCGGCTATTAGGGCAGTAAAGCCTTGCTTTACTTGGGGGATGCTGAAGCACGTGTTTGGTGCATCTGGACTCTGTGTCTGTACGTGCAGGGCTGGCTTTGGGGCAGGGATTGCCCTTTGGTTTCACGCTCCTACGATGCAAGGGCTGCGATCCAGGGCAGGGCTGCTGAAGAGCAAAACGTGCTTTTGCTGATGCTTGCTCTCCCCACCTGCTAACAAGGCACGCATAGCTCAGGCTGGTTTTGTGCGTGGGGACCCCATCGTAAAGCTCCAGGCTGGGAGCGGAGGTTCGGTCCCAACAGCGCTGCGYTGTGCCTCAGTTTCCCCTTCCGTGAAGTCGTGCTGATGCCTKTTCTTGAGGTGCTTTGAAACGTAGTGGGGGCCCTTAGGTGAGCAAGGTACTTCTCTTGTTGTCCACGTGAATGGTTCCAGCTTGCCCGTGCCTTTCGCTCAGAGAGCAGCTCGGAGCAGGTCTAAGTCTGACGGGGATCTCCCCCTTCCCCTGCCGCTAATCCCGTGTGCGCAGTCCAGCCCTAAGCTGCTCACTGGCCTTAGGTTTCTAAATAAGCTTTGGATGGGACAGGGCACCCCAGGGAGAGGRCTACGAATAGAGCTGGGTGTCCCCAGCCAGGTGAGCCCCAAATAGCCACAGGCTGGGTCAGATGGGCTGAACACAGCCTCTTGTTTCAAGCCYTTTGGGATTAAATCACCTCCCCCAAATCCCAGCCTGCGGCCAAGCTTGGGAGCTGGGACTCAGTCCTGAAAAGGGACCCTCGGGGCAGGACATCCAGGCTCTGCTCCTCATCCCCTGATGGACATGGCCTGCATCCCTGCTGGTGGTACCCCAGGGATGCGACTGTGCCCTGCGTCCCCGGGTCAGGCAGTGTTAAATGTTATGTGTTATTAATTGTAGCGGCTGGATCACACTTGCAAGCTTTAATGCATAATTCCTTTGCTGTGTTATCGTTCCCATGCTCCAAACATAGTCTAGAGCGAGTTAAGCGCTGGAAGTGAGGCAGAGGGACGCTGGGAGATATTAAATCTCTGTAGTCTTTCAGAGGCTCCATAATTCATAATCCTGAAACGCGCAGGCTGATAATTGCCCTAATCACTGGAGAAACATGGCCAAAATGTACTGAAATAAGCCATAAAACTCATTACAAGATAACAAGATTCTATCTATTCTCGGAGGTCGCGTTAAAGCTCGGCAGGTCAGGGAGTTAATCACCTCCTCCAGCAGAAGCCAGGCCGATAAGCGGCGGCGCGGGGTGCGTGCCCGCAGCCTGCCTCTGCCCGGGTCCCGCCTGCCCCGTGGTACCCATCCTGGTTCGGAGAGGGATGCAAAAGGGATGGGGTGCAAGTGGGTTGGGGAAGCTGGTGTGCGCCTGCTGGCGTTTGGCTCAGCAGGGAAGAAAGTACTTTTCCCCGGGGAGACCAGAGACAGGACTGGGGAGGCTGAGTTTTCTCTTCTCATCCAGGGAAGCAGCAGCTTTTCCGGAGCGGCGATGCTGCCCTCGCCGTCTGCTGCAGCCCAACGCTCCTGTAGCACCCGCGTTGCGTTTGCTGCTGCTTTGCACGAGCAACCAGCGAGCCTTTATAAAAGATGATTTCAGGGAGGGATCCCTCTGCAAAATATTTTGCAGGGTGTGATGCYGTGTGCCCTGTTTTTCAGGGGATGGATAGTTCAGTTGCTTTCCTCTCCTCCATCGCTCCCGGTGTGTATCAGCTTTGCTCCAGCCCACCTCTGTGCTGCGTTACATCTTGGGGGGGGGACTTCAAATGTCTCGGCATAGAGCTGCTGAAACTTTGCTTGGGGGGGACCCACTTCAGCTCCTCTTTGGGGAAAAATGTCCCCGTTAGGGATCTCTTTGAGCCCAGGGAAGGGACTCTGCGTCCCTCGGACGCGGCTGCAGGTGCTCCCCGTGCCGGGGGACGGCCACGTGCTGGCACTGCCGGCAGCTGCCTCCCCCCTGGATTTGTAGTGATGGAGACCGGGCACGCGGCTAATCCATAATCCTCGGTAAATGCTGCTGATGAGTCAGTGCTCATTTAACATGAAATAGCCCTCCTGTGAAATCCATCTCCTTGGATTTAGCAGAGCTGCTTGTTGACTAAATATTAATTGGTTATTAAAAGTATCGGTGAGGGGGAAGAAATTATAAGTTTCCCCAGGGTGGTGACTCGTTCTGCCTCCCCTGCACATGCCCTTCCGTGCCGCCTGTACGCAGGGACCCCTGCTCCTTCGGTGCCTGAGCCCTCCTTGCTCAGATTTGCTATCCTCCTTTTATTTACCATCTTCAACCTTGAAGAAACTGCGGGGAAGGGAACCGAGGTACCCTGGTACTGATACTAGCAACACCTCCGCGCATCCCTCCTCCTCTGACCTAATCCTCCTTCCTTTTTGCTTCTTTTTTTCCATGAACTTTTAAAAAATGATTGGTTTTTCCTTCTCCTCTGCCTCACGGGAGATAAATGCAACAAGAGCAAGGGCTGGTACCTGCGATACTAGGGAGCAAGAGGGGCTGGGAGGAGGGAGAAGGGTGGTGGGATAGGAAAATGTCTTCTGGTGTCTTCCAAATCATGCCAAATCCTGCTGTAGCTGTGGATGGGGCTGCTGGAGGGAGCCGTGGGTTCGATGGGAAGGTGCAAGCGTGGAGACCATGAGATCTACACCTTCCTCTCCATCGCACTGTAACTGCAGGGCTGTGGGAAATTGCCAAGCCTAGAAGGGGCCGGGGACCAAAGCATCTCCTCTCCTGATGTAACACACGGGGGGGTTGAAGTGAAGGAGACCCTAGACCCTGGGATTTATTTACAGATGTTGGAAAAAGGGTTGTTGCTTGAAGGTTAGCAATAATACTCCATATGGGATGCAGCGTCCCTCCGTCTTGCTCCTCGGGGAGGATCCATTTGCTTTGCTGTGGCTGGAGTGGAGCATTTTAAGGAGGGAATTGGGAAGAAATACGCACACCCGACGTGAACTGCAGTTGTTCCTMGGGAGGGTGGTCAGTGGCGGTCTGGCTCTGCGCTTGGTGCCAGTCTGAGAGGACCCACCACAGCATCCCAGGGTGATTTGCAGTGATTTTCTTGTGGGCAAGCTGTAGGTCAGGATTTTAAACAGGAAAAACATGTCAGTTGGAAAAACGCATCATTTTTTTGTCAGTAAGAAATGAATAAAAGGAATGCTTTTTCTGTGCTTGCATGGACCTGAGTCCTGCTGGGTGACAGGAGGAACAGTTTAAGCCTGTCATGCATTTTTCTGTCCCCTAATCCTCCCTCCTGTTCCATGAGGGATGGCAGAGAGCCCCGTGCGTCCTGCAAATGAAGACCCCCACAGGTGCAGAACGTGTTGCTTTCCCCAGTGTGAAAAATCAATAAATATGCTCGCTGCAAGAAAACACAATACACGGGAAAACTTGCTACAAAGCAGGGAGGAGGGGAGAGCAAGAGCTCCTCTCAAAGGAATAGTTGTTTGAGCGGAGAGACCTTAGAAAACTGGTAAGAAAGCAAAGCGCTTTGCTGGGGAAGTAGAATAGCATCAGACTGGGGAGGCTGTGGGCACCCGGTGGGAGGACACATGAATGGTGAAAGGCTGCGACTCTCGCCCTGGATTTTCCACAGGGTTTTTTTTCTCACGTTCCCACGCGAGCTTTGCAGCCGTGAGTGGAGCCGGGCGGTGAAAAAGGGCTGCGGTCCTTCTCTCCACGTTCCTGGAGCATCCCCGCGGGCTGGGTCCGTGCCCCGGCTGTGGGGATGCTGGGCACCTTCCCCGGCTTCGGCGGGGCTCTGTCCCCATCTAGCGATGGCTGCGCTGTGGCTGGCACTGCCGCAGCCTCGGTTAGCGCAGGAGGGCTTCGTGCTTTTTCGCTTGATTGCTCCCCCGCGATGGGAAGAAGCTGAACTTGAGCCTTGCTTGCTCGGGGCTGCCTTCACCTCCCTGCCCGGCAGCACCGAACCCTCGCCAGGCAACGGGAGGAAGGAGAGTTAAACCCACCGCAGCGTGTTAAAGCTAAAAGTGAGAGAAAAACCCCGCGAGTCGAAGGGGATGAGGAGCAGCCAGGCTGTCACCGCTCCTGGTTTTATGATGGTGTTAGAAAGAGCAACCGGTAATTCGTTAGAGTGGGCTTCGCTTGCCCTGCTCCAGGCTGGGGCTGCAGAGCATCCTCCGAGCAAATACCAACCTCCGGTCTTTGCAGGAAAGAAAGGGAGAGGGGTTTATGTCTCATGTGCCCACAAAAGAGAGGTGTGGGGCCAGCAAGCAGGTTTGGGGTGTCGGACGCTTGTGGGTTCGGCRAGGGGAGGAGGAGGGGAGGACGGAGCGCCGGCAGCCGACCGTGGCATTGCGACCGCAGGGGGACGGAGGTGACGGAGCGCTCGCTGCTCCAGCCTCCCGTTACAAACGGGGACCGCTGGACCGTCTCCGTCTGGTAGCTTGCAATAAAACCCCACCGCCCATCACAAGCGCAACGAATTGAGCCAGCCTCAAGCAGAAGGATTTCTTCTGTGCGTGTGTCTTACTCCGGGTAGCAACCGTTTACTCTGCCCAGGAGCCGGCAGGTACCAGGGGACCGGTGTATTTGCAAACAGCAGAGCAGGGTGCAGCAGGACGTGCTCCCCTCCCGCCGGAGCATCCCGCACGCCCCGTCTGGCGTGCTGGCAATCGCTGTCAGCGGGCTCGGAGAGGCGTACGGATGGGTGCAGGCGGTCCTGCATCCGTTCCTCCCGTCAGCTCCCTGCGGGAATCTGCGCTGCTGCGTTAGCACGGTGCTCAGCCCGAACAAATAACCCCCCCAGGTCTCAAATGTACCCACAGTCTTCCCGTTCGGGTAGCGCGTGTGGCCGCAGATGCTTTGCAAAGGGGTGAGGAGGGGTGAGACCAAATTTCTCCCCCCTCCTAGTCGGAACAAGCAAGACTGTGCATCGCGTTTCTACRCGTCTGAGGTTTTCAATACACAGCTCGTATACCAGCAACGAGCGTGTTGTAAAGGTGGGCAGGTGGATGGATGGAGATGATAAAACTTCTCTTTAATAATACAAATCTCTTTTTGGTACTATGCTTTCCTTAGCGTTAGGGCCTGTTAGGCTGCAGACAGCATTGTAAAAGATGGAGTAGGAGCCTTTTGCTTAAATCCTTCAGGAATGAGCTGGGAGAAGGCCCTGCGTGGGTCGATCCTGAGCCGCAGGAGAGGCRGGAAGGCTTCCCGGACTCCCCTTGTGCTTGCACTTCCCATCCCTTAAATGGGGGCAATCTGGGAAAATTACTTGGGAAGTGCTGGCGCATGCAAAGACGGAGGCCACTGAAGCTCTCAGCTTAGGTGCATTGGRATGAACTCCTCCGTGTCATCTCCCCAGCGCCGTTTCTCCCCCTGTATTTGTTATTTTGCTTTTCTCCAGCTCTTTCCTTTGCCCCCTTAGAGGGGGAAGCAGCCATGTGCACGCGTGTGTGTGCACACGTGTGCCTGCGTGTGGCGGGAGGAGGTGGGCATTGGCACAGCCTGGAGTGAAAAAAGCCAGAACAGAGAGAAAAACTGGACTCAAGGAAACACTTTGAAAGTAGATAGTCCTTTAAAAGAGGGGGGGAAAAAAGAGGAAGGGAAGTGGGAGGAAAATATCTTTCAATTTTTGCCATTTCAAAGCTTTAAGCTGACCTGATTTCAAAGAATGCATGTGTAATACTTTCCCTCTTTCTTCTCTCTTTTTTCTCCTAATAGGTAAGTGACATTTTATTCTACTCATCCTTAAGGCAAAGCTGGATTTTTTTTTTTAAAGCGGGGGTGATAAGACGCGCAGTAGAAGAGCCACACAGGCACAGCGGCCGGTGGCACCGGGAAAGAGGGATCAGGAAGCCATGCAGGTAGGTGGCTCCAAGCGGGGACCGCCGCCGACCCGGGGAAGGGCTGCAGCCCTCGGGGGACACGCAGCCACCGTGGCCGTCGCAAAATCCTCCGTTGCGTCCAGTTTTGAGAAAAATATTGGAAAGRGCCTGAGGAGGGACCTTCCCGGCAGCCCTTGGGAAGCGGAGGGAGATGCTGGTGGGCAGGAGAAGGACGTGCCTGGGGGCACGGGGCTCGCTTCACGTTTCTGGGCGCTGCCGTGGGTTTTGGTGGGCTGGATGCGTTGACGGTCAAGTATATGGATGTGGTGGCTCGCTGAGGTTTTTGCAGCCTGCTGCTTGTTCATCCCTTTTATTAACGATGTTGGGTGTAGCAATGCTTTTGGTGCTTTGACGTAGGGGGAAAAACATGATAGATACRGAAATGAATCCAGTTGGCACATGGAAATACTATCTTAGCTCCTGGAGTATGTACTGCAATGAAACTAGACATCTCCTTGCCTTCCTGCGCATCCCTCTCATCCCCGAAAGCCCCTAGGGCAGGGCTGATGGGGCGAGCCTTGCTCTTGCATTTCTGGGCTGCAGCGCAACGTGGGAACCACGTCGCATGAATACCTGGGGTGGTTTAGTGGGAGCTGGTTTTGCTGATGGTTTGCGGTAGGAATGAGGTAATTTCTCGACGGCCTTTCCAGACTGGTCTTCTGCAAGTGTGCTGACTTCTTCTGAAAATTTGGCCTTGCAAGGCAAACCTAAATTACAACAGCAAATGCCCTGGGCACTGTCCAGGAACGGGTGGGAAAGAATTACTGTTTCCTGCCCTGTTTTGCTTGCAGCCAGATATCTTTATAACCACGTGTATGTGAGAGGACAGGGTATTGCCGAGCAGCTATGCAGCTGCAGGGCTTATCTGGAAGTCTAGCAAGAGAAAAAAGTAGCTGTAAACAACAGCCAAAAAACCCCTACCTAAGCAAACAGCAGCATATTCTTTCTCTCCTGGCATCCCCGTGGAGCCCAGGCGAGTGTGGAGCAGCGTGTTGTAACCCTTGTTGTCAGCYCTTTCTTTATTTTTCATCTCTCTTTCTGCTCCTCATCAACCGAGTTGACCACCACGTCGCGATCTCTCCCTGCTCACGCTCGTGCCGATGCTCCAAGCAACCAGCTGCGCGGCTGGGTTATTCCAGAGCCCGGCTCCGGCTGAGCTGCTGGCAGGGGAAACGCGGGGAAATCTGCATTTTTTGAAGGCAGGACTGGGAAAAGAGGCTGGTAGAGAATAAATACGGGCCGTGGAGACCTCAAGTCTATATAAAGTTGTTTTGCTGTCTGTGCAATCCCACCCCAGGTCTGCAYGGATGCGCAGCTCCCTGGGACCCTCCGAGATAGCTGGTCTTCATTAACAGCTTGCTGTGGGGGGAATATTTTTAAGCCATATCCTTGTTTCTCAGCTGCTTATTTTTTTTACCGAAAGGAAGTGTCAAACCCTTCTCCAAGCGTGTAGTGTTTTGCTGCTCTAGCGTGGGGGTGTTAGGAGGAGCAGGGATGGAGGCGTGGGGAGACCTTGGAGGAGACAAGGTGTGCTTAGTGGGAGGTGAAGCATGTTCCTGGGAATGGATAATTAATTTGTATTGTAAGTACAAATTGTACCTTTTTTTTGGGCTGGGAGGAAAAGTCTGAAAAAAGTCAGTGTTTCGATTTCCATTTTGAACTTTGGCGTTCTTTTCTCCTCCGCCCGGATTTGCAGAATAGAAGGGAAAGACTTAAAAACCACTTTGCTCCAAGAAGATAATTTTCCCTTTGCTTTGATGTTTTGTTTCAGGGAGGGGGGGGGAGCCGATGTGTATACTTGAGGTTCGCTTTATCAGGCGGCACTTGATCTCATCCCTCCTCTCCCGGCAAGTCCCGAGCATCGCTGGCGGCAGCGGTACCCGGGCTGCGGCGCTGGCCTTGGGGGACCCGAGATAGATGGGAATGTCGGAGCGAAACACGCCCGAGGGGAGCCGAGCTGAGAGGCAAAACACAAAGTGTGTTTGAGGCAAATATTTGGAGAATCTCAAGGCTTTGTTTAAACGAAGCGTCAACTGTTAATAGCCGATCCCGCAGGGAAAAGCGGATCCTCCTGCTGTGCGCAGATTAGAGCGGGAGAGCATCACTGACGGGTACCGCAAAGTCAAAGCGGTCCCAAGCTCTTGAGCTTCTGCTCGGATCCCGCTTGGAAAAACAACAAATTGAGCAATTTCTTCCCCAAAAGGGTGAGCTCATGCATCCCCTCGGCTGTGGTTTGGCGTCGGGGAATGTAACACGTGCCTTGCAGCGCTGGGGCACGGACTGCGAGGGATGGGTTTGGGGCGGTGCTGGATGGAAGTTTTCTTGTATGGTTTAACAAGCGAGCTTAATGAGATTGGGGGAATATCTGGGCTGGGAGACTAATGCAGCGCTGAGGCTGTTCCCTCGCCCCTCCGGCCCCGTTATCAGACTTCACAGGAATTAGGAAGCAGCGCTATATAGATTTTAATAATTTTTTCTTTGATCTTGCTTGTCCTCATGCCTCTCGCATTCACACCCCCGTTTTTTTGATCTCTCTTGTAAAGTGTTTACATCCCACAATTATTGTAATTACCTGTAGGAAACCCAAGAATATGCTGCCAAAACTGCGTAAATCAAAGGGCTTTTAACCCTTTCCAGACTGAGCAGTCCTGGCAGCAGATGCCTCTGACCGTGCTCCCCGTCGCGTTGCCCTGCTGGTCCTGGCTTTGCTGTATTAAATGTGTTAAATACTGCGGGTGCTAAACTCACTGCTCAGGTTTTAGCGCACGTGAGGGGGGTCTAAAATAGCTTTTTCTCCTTCTTTTCCCCTAATTCCCCCTGCCTGTCCCTGCACCTCCACCTTATGCCCCCGAAGCAAAGGCCGAAAGCAGTTCCTCCTCGGCCAGCTGCTTGGGGCTGTATAAGTGCAAGAAAAAAGCCTGCGCCGTATTGTGGAGACTGCAGCTGGTGAGAAAAGGGCCTTGATCGAGAAATTAAATGGACCTGCTGCTTTTAATACCTGCCCATCCCACGCGCTGGTGCCGCCGAGCGTTTGCAGGTGTTTGCTGGTTGATGGGGGCAGCTCGGCCGTGGTGGGACCAGGGCCCATCGATCCCGTCAGTTCCCATCAGCCCCAGTTGGCAACGGTTATCCTTTCTCCTTTGGGATTGATTTCCCTTCTTCCTTGGCCACCTATTTATTTCTTTCTTTGCTGCTCCGGGCCAGCTCCTTGTGGCGTTTTGGGGATGCCCAGCTGGAAATGCCACTGGGAGCAAGACGGCAAGCGATAGCAGCAAYGTAGAAATGGATAATCGTGAAATACGGAGCTGTAACTCCGTCACACCGAGGTGGTAAATCCCCAGTAGGGAAGTGTATTATAGGTATTGGTGGAAAGGGGATGGGCTCAGCGGGACCTGGTGGAGGTCTGCTTTGCTCCAGCCAAGTCGGGGGTAGCCGGTTCCCTGCCTCCCTTGAGTGCGCCCGATGTGAGAAATTCAGCTGCAACCCGCCGCAGGGAGCCTTGTGCTCACACGCCAACATTGCCCAGGCCATGAAAAAGCTTTAAGGCTAAAGCCCAAGCAGCTGAGCCATCCCTATACGTGTCTGTCACTGCAGAGAAGCCGTGGGCTCACCGCTGCACGACGCTTTCTCCTCCGGAGCGAGATGGAAAGCACGGGGGAAGCACTGAACACCGCAACAGGTCGTGTTTCCTCCCTCTCCTTTTAATCCCTGATTTCGGACAAACACCGACCCCGAAAGGGAGAGAAGAGGAATTAAATTAACGAACACAATTTCTCCCTGTCATTGAACTCTGACTAATGAGTCTATTTCTGGGTAATAAGAAGGAGCAGGAAGTGACAAGGCACTGTAATGAATTAGTGGCCCAGAACCTCGTTAGTCAGAATAATCTTTCCATGAAAGATAAACGATGCAAACATTAATTATGAAGCTGCTGCAGAAATGCATTTTGTTGTTTGGCATCCCAAGACATCTCTCCCAAGTTATTACTGGAGTGAGGTGCGTTAGGGAGGGGAAAAAAAAAAAAAAAAAAAAAAGATTATAAAAAGAAGTGGTGATAGTATGTTGGTCTCCAAGCAGGATCACCTTTGCGAGGTGACGCATAAGCTGAGCGGCAGGGTGATTTCCGAGGGACATCACGGATTTCCAGGGGTGTCCCTCCCCGCTTGTATTAATCATCAATCTTGCAGAGATGGCTGCGGGTGCCTGCCAGCCCAGAGCCCCATGCCAGGCACTGTGCAAACCCGTGGGCATGAAGAAATGCCATGTCAAAGAAACGCATCCTAGGAGGGTTTAAAAAAATARTAGTAATAAAAAAAACAATAGTTGGGAGTGGGATCCGGATTATTCATCTATGTCACTCTGCAAATGGGGGTTGCAGAGTTTTGGCTGCAAGGGTTTTGGCCATAGCTYGGTCATTACTGCTGTCTGAAAAAGGTGGCTTAAAACTGGGGCAGGGACATCCCTGTGAGCCACAACCACGCCTCAGATTGCCCTGGAGGTAATGGCASAGCAGCAGCTGAAACCAGGCTGGCTTTTAAGGGAGGGAGAAAGAAGCAGGAACATCTTAAAAAAAAATAAATAATAATTCTATAGATATATGTATGTCTATAGATCTCACGAGGGAATAAGGAAAATCATTCCACCCCCACTCTCCTTTCCAGCTACTGGCTGCTCCCACCTCCACTGTATTAGCGCGGCTTGTCCCAATTTTCTTCTTTGTTGTTTTTATTCCCGATGTATTCCGGCTCTTCTTGCAGATTTCAAAGAGGCAGTGCCCGGTGTTTGGTCGCAGYGGCGGCTCTGCCTTCCAGCTGCAATTACTTTGCAACACAACTTTATTTTGCGCCGTGTCTTTTCATACCAAGCAGCTGGGGAAAACGCTTTGTGGGGTCTAGCGGGGYTGGGGGAGAAGGCAAGGGAGCGGTGCCTGGGGGAGGGATGGAAGGAAACGTCTGCGTTATCAGTATCTGCATCACATTTTAATTCGGCAGCCCTAGCAATGACACCTTGTCACCCCCCCATGCAGATGCCAGGGTGGGTGATGGAGATCCAGAGATGGATCTGGTGGACATGATGTTCTTCTGGGACTCTGCTTCCCTCTGATGCTCTTCTTGGAGGACCTTAAGTCTTTGACACTCATGACCAGGTTTAGTTTTAATGCCCTGAGCGGGTTTTATCCAAGTAGCAGAACAAGTCAGATACTCACACAGATGCTTTTGCAAATCCTGCTAGGCATTTCCAGGATTATGTAAGTGTTATTTTGCAAACTCTTCTCTTCGCTTCCCTGGATCGGAGATCGCTGTCTGTTAATGGGAAGTAATAGTGGTACATTGCCTTTGCAGAGGGTTGCGAGGATACAGGCATCTGTAATTACAAGGTGCTCAGAAAGTGCCGTAATGGGGCCAGCTATGTATTGTGGCAATGCAAATATTTCATAATAATATCCGTGCTGCTTCTAAAAGTCTCTCTCCCAACGCATTCGTACCGCTCCAACTGCATTGCTCTGAGATGGGTCTAGTTAACGCAATACAAATCTAATAGCCTGTGTGTAGCTGTGCTGCCGAGAGAGCATTTCTGGGTCTGGGTGAGAGTCAGTCACGCCAGTTTGAGATGTCTTTATGCTGGTCCCCATCTCATGTCCAACYTACTTAAATGCTGGGGGCCGGGCACGTGGTGGGGAAGGAGAGGTGAAAGCCCCCTCGGGTTAACAAGCTCGCTGGCAGTCCGGTTAGCTGGCCCTGCAGCAAATCCAAAAGCTCGACTTCAAATTGCGAAAGGTTAAGAGCGGTCGGTTATCGCAACTCTGTCTTGTCCACAGACCCTGTGTCCGAGCCCTTAAATCTCTTCTGAATCCCAAGCTGGGATCCATTTTCTTCAAGGTATTGTAGTGCTAGGCTTCCCCTGATGGCAGTGGGTGATAGTTGCCTAAATGCTTTGAAAAGACTTTTTTGGTGGGGGTCTTTCCCCTGCCCATAAGGACATAAAAGGAAAAGCGATGAGGGGCAGGAGGGATGGGGATGCTGTGATATCGGCCCCAATGCTGAGCTGGGACCTGCTGGGTACCATCTGGGGAAGGCAGCTGGGAGAGATGCTATCTGTGCTTTTGCTAACACTTGCTCACTGTTCCTGCCCTGCCCTGGCACCTCCTTGCCCCCAAGAGCCCAAGGGAAGGGGGGGAAAAGGATCAGTGAGCCCTCAATCACAGCGTGAAATTACCTTATATTCMCAGTAATCATCACCATTATCATTGCCATTGTCTCAAGAAGGGGAGAGAGAAAAGAAATAACCTCGACCTTGTCTTTTTAAAATGTTATTGTTTTCCGTCGATTGTTAGCTAGTTGTGCCAGTACTTGAGTTAAAGGAAGAGAGAAACAAGCTGGAAATACGCTGAGAAATAGCTGTGCTAAACCACTTCTACCCAGAGCTAAAGGACTCTGGTGCCTGGATAATTAAGGAGCCCAGCAAGCCCCCTCCGCACTGGGTTATTGTGTTTCTGCCTCAGGTGCTCTTCTGCATTTTCAAAGTGCACAGGAACGGATCAAACAGGATTTACTCCTTTCTGCAAGGGCTGGCTGACAAGCCGGGATTATGCTCTGTGAAAGCATCTGATGAGGAATGAAATGAGACATTGTAAAAAGCGGTCTTTAGAAAATACAGCGAAGCAGGTGGGAGGGGAAGGGAAGCAGCAAGYGGGGACGTCGTCCTGGCTTCGTGGCCAGCGCGGGGATGGGAACGGTGACCCCTGCTCCCACCCATTAGGGCTGGCCGGGACTTTGCATGAAGGAACATCGAGGTTTCGTTTGTGCTTGAGTTTTTGAGAGGAAGCTTGAACCTGAATTTCCCAGGAGGGCTCCTTAACCTGCTGGGTGGGCTGGTGTCTTCTCCTGTAATATTCTCGCCATGACTTTCTGCTCTTTGAGACCTCCTCCAAAGCCTATCGAGTCCAATAAAGCAATCTTTTATTTTGTTGCGTTGAGGATGCGGCCCATAGAAAAAGGGGAGTCCTTATCCTAACAAAATATGCTGAATCCCTGGGGCGGGGGGGATGCTCCAACTGGCAGGGGCATTTCTGCAAGAAGCACTGTTATGGCCAAACAGTCCTGACTTCTTCTAAGAAAGAGCAGAACCGCAGCACCCTGGGGAAGCTTGCATCCCATTTCCCCTCCTGCTGCCTACCGAAGGGTGACARTTTAAGCTCTGGATAGGGCTGGAGCTGAGCTCCTGGCTGTGGTGGGACTCAGGGTGGGGGCAAGACCTGGAAGGGAGCTGCRTCCCTCCCGGCTGGGCTTTCCATGCCGGCGCAGGCTCTCGAAGCGCTCGTGTGCTGCCGCTTGTCTTTTACAAGCGACTGTCATTTCGGAGGCTTGACATCCCCATCAGGGGATTGTGTTTTCCTCCCTTCTCATCTCTCCTTCACCCCCCACCCCGGTTTCTGGCCCCCCCCCCCGGCGCGGCAGTAGATGGCTGATGTGCTGCAAGCCATGTGCGGGGAGCACAGCCCCCGGGAGATAATTGACTTCGGAAGCGCTTCGTATGAGATCTGGGAAGAAAACAAGTGAAAATATGTTATTTTACAACCTTGATACTCCTGACCTCATTGGAAATAACTATACACATAACAGCCTGGAGAAATCAGATGCTGCATTTAATGGAGAGGCAGGGATGGGAGCGCGGGGCTGTGGTGGCCTCACACGGCTCCGCCGGGTACTACAAGGCTCCGCYACCCAGCAGAGATGCCTGGAAGGATGTTCTGGGTGCTCCGAAGGCAGAAGCGGGGAGCAGCCCCGTTTTCCTCTCCCCAGCCGCTGCGCGGGGCTCTGGTGCGATGCTAAGACGGGTGGTGGATGTGGTCCGCTCTGCTCGGGGGGGGTTYGGAGGGAGCTCGGCCCCGGGTGGGCTGCAGGACCTGAAGTAAACCCTGTATGCCATGGTCCGGCTGCGGTTGCACCCCTAAAACACAAAGCTTTGGCACTGACACCCTGGTGCACCCAAATCCGCTGGTGCAGGTGGGTGTTGAGGGTGCTGGGGGGGTGATGCTGTGGCCCCCCCCCCCCCACCACAGCCTCCCGGGGGTGGCCAGGGCACCTTGGCTGCCCCTGCCTTCCCCRGGTCCCTCTCTGCCATCTGTGCCAGGGTCGTTAAAGGTGTGAGTTAGTGCTTGTCGTGCTGAGCTACTTAAAGGTAATGAAGTTTACTTGGCTGGGTAAATTACCAGCTCTCTTTAAATGGCCCTTTTTTCCCTTCATTGCTATGCAGATGTATGCTAATGCCATGGTCTCCAAACACAACTTCGATGACCTTCTAATTTTTATTTATTTATTTACTTGACGAAGCAGTTTCGGCTGGCAGTGTAATTTAATTAGCATCCCTATTTCGGAGCCGGCCTGGCAGGCTGGGGAGAGGAGCCGAGGCTGCTGCCGGGCTCTGGCAAAGGAGATGGGGGGGATCTCCCAGAGCCGGGGGTCTGGCAGGTCTGGACCCCCCAGGGGTGTATTTGGGGAGCAACTGTGCACCGGTGGGGTTTATCGCATTGAGTGGGGTGAACCTTCTGGGGTCATGCAAAAGGAGGGCGCTGAAAATAAGCTTAATAGGGGGAAATCTTTGCATCTAGGCGGCACGGGGGCACTGCAGGGAGCATCTCCTGCAGGCAGAGACAGCCTGTGCTGAGCTGCCTGCCGTCCCCCGGCCGAGCAGCCGCTGTGAATTCATTGTCTCGGTGTGCGGAGCAGCTCGGGGGACAGGGCCAGCCCCAGCCTCAGGGACAGGGACCGCGAATGAAGCGGTATCGCCTCCTCCTGCAAAGCGTCTGCCTTTCTGTAATGAATCGCAGCGCAGGAGGAGCGCCTCCGACATCTCCGGTGATATATCTGGAATTTCTCTCCTGCAAGGGAACGTGTGGCACAGCAGTAATCAGAGGCCGTCTCGGGAAATCAGGTGCTCGGACGTGCAGGCAGCGACCGAGTGCCCATCGRTAGGTTTGAGAAAGAGCAGCTTCCCAAATCCCCCTGTCTGGTCGACATCCCCTCCTTTTCCCCCATCTGTCCTTTGCTCTCGTGCTGCTTTGCCCCTTCCCCTTCCCAAAACCCCTGCAGCCCTCTCCTAGCCGCAGAGCATCCCTCCTCCTTCCCTCCRTCCCCGCGCCGGCGTCGTGTCGGCGGCAGGCAGCGTGCCGCCGGTGCCCTGGGGCACCCAAGGCACGCCAGCTCCAGCTGCTGCTGTTTAGGTATAAGTGTTTACATTTGTTTATCGCAAAGACGCCCCTGAGATTTCCCGGCTCATCCGCGAGCGGGGCCGGAGAGCTTAGCGAAGAAACCCGTGAAAGGCGTTYGTCAGCAAAAACGCCCCCAGAACCAGCACCCGTGCGCGTCCGCTGCTTGTTAGGTGCAGGGAACGAGGCTGGGTGCCTGGGTGGGAGATGCTGGGAGCTCCCAGCCAGGGCCAGGCAAGGGACCTGTCCCCCTGTCCGCACTTTTTGGGTGCCTTCGGAGTGGGACCAAGCACTGCCAGCCATCCTCTCCTCCCCCAGCCCCATGGTTCACTTGAGGTGCCCATCCTGCAACTATCATTCCCTGAGCCTGGTAGAGGGAGAATAATAATATTCATAACAAGAATAATGCGCTGGCAGCAGGATTGCAGCCTCTCCCGCCCATTCCTTCCGCCTGGAACGTGAAAGCCAGAGGAGGGGACCGCGGCTTTGAGGGGCCCAGCCAGAAGGAGCCTCTCACCGCCGTCCCCTGCCCTCGCAGCTCCGAAGCGAGCCCGGGCGGGGAGCCGAGCGGCTCTGCGCACGCAGATGTGTATCACAGCTGGCCGAGGAAGAGCCTCGAAGCCTGCGAGAGGTGGGAAGTATTGCTGCTGTCCCTTGCSTAAGTGCAAAGCGTGATGGCCACGGGGCTGAGTCTGGGGCATCCATCGATGTCCGTGTGGACCTACTGAAGTTCTCCAGCTCYAAAGAGGAGGAGCTACCCAAACCCCTCTCGCTAGGTGTTGTTCAAGCCCTTCATCCTCTGCCCAGTAAATGCAAGCAGCCCTGTGCCAGGCGGGCAGAGAGCACTGGAGAGGAGGCTGCACACCTCTCCCCCCCGCCTCGCATCTCCCCGTTTTGTCCTCGGCCAGGAGCTGAGGAGCACAAAGCCGTTTTGGTGAGCGTCTGGTCCCCCTCCAGCCCTGGGTTGGGCCAGAGCCGGGATGCTGGCAGCAAGGAGGTAGTTCAAACTTTTATTGGCGTATTCATGTCCTCCGATTGACTGATAAACTGGCTTCTCATTATGTTTTTGTGTTCTACTCATCTTTTTAATTAGCCTAAGGGCCTCATTAGCAGCAGCAGCAATGATTCTGTGATCAGCCTTGCCTGGCATCCAACCTGCATAATGTCGCATAGGCTCCGCGCAGAGGGTTTACCTGCGACCGGGGCAGAGCCGCTGCCGAAAGCCGCCCTCCTCCTCCCCAGAGCCCTGTCCCCAAGGGAGGGGGCATGGGGACGGTCCTGGAGGTGGATGGGGAGCGGTAATGTTGGCTTTATGGTGTGATGCTGCAAAAAAGGAGGGTGCAAGTGTCAAAGTGCTGCCCAGAGCTGCTGGGTCCTCTGCTTTGCTCTTCTCCTAGTTCATATGGGATGGCTGTTTTATGCCTCAGTTTCCCTGCTCTTGTATTGAGCCCCTGCCCTCAGGTAAGTGAAGGGTGAGGGTCCCTCTGGCAGGACGGTGAAAGCTGTCCCCGTCCCRGGGAATGGGGACCTCGACTTCTGCCCCCGACTTTGCTGGAGGAAGCCAAAGCCTCCGGCGCCGTGTAGCAGCCAGGCAAGGCGCTGCTCCGGCAGCCAGCTGGTGCCCCTTTGCTCTGCCTGTGCCATCAGGCAGCCAATTAGCAAGAAATTAATATTGTGATTAGCAAATATTATGATTTTCTATCTGATTCTGTAATAAGCTGATTATTCACTCGTGAGTAGCAACCGCTGCCGGTAGATGCCGCTGCCTTTCCCCCGCCGTGCCGGTACAGGGCAGCATCCCGGGCCAGGGGCCTCATCCTGCCCAGGATAACGGGAAGCCACCCAGTAGCTCGCCAGGCTCCCGGGAGAGCCGTGGAGAGGAGGGTGCAGCCATGCGCTCCATCCCCAGTGCCGGGAGGGAAGCAGGCAGCCCCTGCCCGCCCTTGCAGGCAGGGCTCGCTGCAGGAGCGTGCAGAGCTGCGGCTTGGCAGCAGATGGCAATCCCCTCCTGCAGCACCGCTCCGCAGCCTGGGGGCACTTTGGGGATCATAGGGTCTGCCGGAGACCACCCTCCCCAGGTAGCCCTGCCCTTGCTCCAGAGAGAAACGGCGGGCTGAGCTCCGATGYGTTATTTTCTGGCTTACGTGGTTTCTGCTGCAGCTCTGCACGGGGCTGGGGCTGTGCTTTCSAGCTCGTTTTGGAGCATCTGCTGTGCTCCTCCCCAGAGGGGATCGTAGGAAGGGCTCGCTGTGCTTTCCATATCGATTMAAATGCTTTATCATTTTTGAGTTAGCAGATGTCCGGGCTGGTGGATTTCAAACTCTGCTTTTCCCTTGCATGATCTGTTGGGGAGGAGTATACATTTTGGGTCCTATGGAGAGCATCACACATTTAGGCATGATCCTTCAAGAAGGTATTGGCAAACTTTCCTCCCTTCAGATTCCCAGCATACTGGTGAGGTATGAAAATAGATCGTTTTCCCTGCATTGTTAAACAGAAAAGTTTTCCTCCATCCTGCCCTTTTTTTGGTTGGGGAAACCGACGCACTCGCAGTGATTTCTCAAAGCCAAGGAGGAGGGGGCAGCACTGTGGGCATGGGGAAGGCAGGAGCAGAAAGTGAGGTTTCAGGTACGAAAAGCAGTGTGTCCTCCCCGTACCTTTCCTGTGTCCATCTGGGACTGCTCAGTTCTGCTCTCTGCATCCACATGCAAAAAATACTCCTTAAAAATGACTTAAACGTGAGGATTTAAGACCATCTCCAGCTCTGGGGCTTCAGGTGCACAGGGACCAGGTCTGAACCACCGCAGGGTCTGGTTTCCATCCGGGGCGGTTCTGTACATGTGAAATAATCCGTATTTTTGCCTGTATCTGGGTGAAAGTGGGTACGGGATCGCTTTAGCTAGCTTCTCGGTGGAGAGCTGAGCGCTAGATGGCGAAAACGAGCCGTGGAAGAGCCCCGTGGTCCTCACCCTGTCATCCTCTGGCTGTCACCCCTATCACCTCTGCTGAAGACTTGGGGAAAAAGAAGAGATAAGTTGGGGGAAAAAAAAGAGATAAGTTGGAGGAACGTGATTTTTCTGAGCGTAGCTGCGGTGTGGAGCTGCAACTCTTCCCTGACCTTGGGCGTCCTCAGTCCGGGACGCGATGCCTGTGCAGGTGGTTCCGCTTGGTCCTCCTGCTCTTTTCCTCCCTCCTTTGCTCTGCGATACCACCGGACCGGTGGCTTGCAGCAAAGCCCCGCTGTCCCCCCTTGCACAGGTTGCAGCAGATGGGTGCAGGCGTGGCATGGTGCMGGGCTCTGAGACCGGACAGAACTCATTGCTGCAGTGGGAAGTTCTAAGAGGAGTGGGAGCTGGTTCGAGAAGGTGTTGGGGGGGGATTTTCTCCAGTGCTCAGAAGATTTAGTGCTCAAACTCTGCAAGAGAGATGTAAGGCTTAGGGAGGGAAACAGGAGGAGAAGGTTGGGCACGGAGCTGGGCGCAGGCTTGTCCTGGGCTCCTGTAACGCTCGGTGGGGGAAATCACTGCACCTCTCCTGGGGATCGTCCCCTCCCTGCCCGTCCCAGGGCATCTCCACCATGTCTCCAGGCTGGACCCTCAGAGATTTCCCCTGTGGGTGACTTCTGCCAGCGCCACATCGTCTCTGCCCCTGCGCAAACACACCGAGCATCCTTGGAGAAACAGCAAGGCAGCAGCATCTCCTCTCCTCCCTCCTCCTCCTCTCCTCCCTCCTCCTCCTCTCCCAGCCGGCGCTTGTGTCGCAGGGTTTTTGGGGCTCCTGAGCCCAGCTGGGCCCTTCGCTGTCTCCGGGGCTCTCCCCTCCGTTTCGGGGAGCGGCTGGCTGCCTGTGCTGGGCAGAGCCCTCCCCGGCTCCCGCACGCCGTGGGCAGAGCGGGCTCCCGCTGGTCAGCCATTTGTTTGCTTTCCTGCCATCCAGCTCTGCCGAGCTGAAATCACTTCTCATCCGAGCAGCTTCGCCGCACGTGTGTTTACGACCCGTGCCTAAGGCGTGTTCCCTCCCGTCGAGAGTTGGCTGGGGCTCTTGCAGCTGCTTTTCCTCCCGATGCCAAGCCTGTAAGGAGTTTGTTGCATGCTAAACCACGACAATCCATCCCAGCAGGGAGCAGAGGCAGAAGCGCTGGCTCAGGGARGGCTGTACGGCCGTCTGTTTGTCTGTCCGCACACGTAGCCATCCTTCTCCGCAGTCTCTTCCTAATGCCGGTAGCCCTGATGCTCCCATCTACCCTGGGACCATGGAAAGAAAGGGGTGAAGTCGTTGCATGCCAGGGAGCCGAGAGGCATCTGTGGCTTTTTGGAGGTGAGCTCAGGGGAGCCAACGTCATCTCCAGGGCAAGAAATGGGACTGCTGCCTGAGTTTTAGGGGGGAAGAAATGAGAGTGGGTGCAGTGAGGGGTCCTGGGGTACGTGAAAGTGGGGTAGGAGAGGTGCTGTGGCGCTGCAGAGCAAATGCATCCTCTCTTCGAAGCACGCACTTATCCCGGGAATTTATTTTCTGCTGTGGATTTGCCAGAGTCTGGAATTTAGAATTGAGAATTTTGACTTTCTTCCCTCTTTTTTTTTTTTTTTTAAATTAAAATTTTCTCGTCTGGTGGTTTTAGTGAAAATCTTGAAAGTAAGGATCTAAACTACCCCAAAGGCTCAGGGGTTTGTAAATGCATTAAACCCCCCTCCCGTCCCGTAGCAGGGCAGGTGACTGGGGGCTTGGCGATGCTGCAGGAGTGACACGGAGCACGCCAAGCGAACAAAAGGCAACCCGATGGGGGACGTGGGGACTCTTATCCAGGCTGAGTTAGAGACACCAGCTCTGTAATCACTGGCAAAAAGGAGATTAAGAAGGGGCTTCRTTGAGGGCTTACACATTTCTGAAGGGAATTGAGTGGATTGATGCCACGAGGCTCTTTGAGGTAGCGTCAGATTAGAGGAACAACTGGGCATCAGTTTAAGCCAAGACGCTGCAAAGCAGGACGCTAAAGGAATTTAGGTGAATATACAAATATTTAAAATATTTTCCTATGTGCTGTRATTAGTTAATCTAAGTCATTGATGACCCAAGGCAGCAGTCGGAGTAATCAGTGCAAATGGCTTTAAAATGAAGCCAAGCTGGTAATTCGGGATAACAAATGTCACGTCAGGAGAGCGGTGACTTGGCTCAGCGGCGCCGGAGCTTTGCAAAGGTTGTCCAGACTCCGTGTCCAGCCGGCGAGCGGGGAGGAAGAGCAGGAGATAACGGCAGGCTGTTTCGTGGCTGCGGGGAGCTGGCGAT
Source organism: Oceanodroma leucorhoa (assembly GCA_030449065.1). Lineage (NCBI taxonomy): Eukaryota > Metazoa > Chordata > Aves > Procellariiformes > Oceanodroma > Oceanodroma leucorhoa. The sequence continues at coordinate 2,470,837 of JASVER010000066.1, forward strand.
GCAAAGGATGTCGGGCCGCGCTAATAACGTGCTACCCAGCTCCGCGTGGCTGCTGCCTTGGGGTTAATGCTCCCTGCCTGCCCTTTTTGGGTTAGTTTATGGGTGCTAAGGGACCTTTACTTGGAGAGGAAGCAGAAGGCTGCGCGCACAGCCAAAGAGGAGCTGAGCAAGTCGACCGAAACACCAAGATGACTTTTAGCTCGCCATCAGTGTGCTTCAGAGTTAACATCTGTCGGYGTGAGTGCGTGATAAGACATCCAACTTGTCTGCAGTGCTTAGCGCCAAATCTCTGCTGTCTGTACTACAGTTCAGAGCGAGTGCAGACCGTTTCTGAAGGGAGGGACTATTTTTGCATGTTTGTGAAGTGCACAGCAGGGCCCTGATTTCAGCTGTTATCTCTGGGGCTCACTGGAACAATAACAATATCTGAAAGTGTGGAGTTTTGTAATGACTATTTTTACAAAGTCCTTTCTAGTTGCRTTTTTAATTTTTTTTTTTTTTTTGAAGTAGTTCTGCGAATAAATTTAACGCAGACAAAAACCATAGCCAGCCCCCCTGGAAAGTGTCACCTTCAGAGTGACGCCGACCGTGGCACTGACAAAATCGCCTGTCGGGGTGACGCGCTGGCAGATGGCAACCTCCGCTGGGAYGGAGCAAACGAGCGACTAGAAATCCTGCAAAGAAAAAGCCAGAATAACCCCCAATCCGCCCAGTAGYGAGTGCGAGGGCTGTGTCTGCTGGGAGAAATGGGACGGCTGCCGTAGGAGGGTCCGGGTGTAACAGGCTGCCTTGCACCCTCCCAGCCGGCGTTTGCCGAATCTCCGCTAAACCCAACTACCTTCTAGGCAAAGACAAAGCTGGAAGTAGCCTGGGAGTGTTTTTTCTTCCTTTTCTTCCCCTTCTCTTTTTTTTTTTTGACCCCCCCCCCGCTCTTTCCTGCCCGTGACTCCAGCAGACATCTGTCTAATGAATGTGAAGGCATTTATACTGGCCAAAGTGAAATGTATGAGGCTGATCGCCTTCATCTTATTACCGCTAATGGGAGCCCGCGTAGATAAATCCTCATGGATCCTGATGGAAACTTACCTTTAAATATCTGGCGTTCAGTGTGAAATATGGTAATGCTGAGTCCAGGGGAAGGGGGAGACACACGCCTTGCCTGCTGCAAACCACAGGACTTAATTTTGCTCCGGGGTGGGGATTTTAAGAGCGTACCCGGTGAGATGCAGTCGCAGAGGAGGAGACGGCAGCTCCGGGCTTGGTTTTTGGGAGATGGGGGGGTTCAGCGGCTGCCTTCATGGGTGATGAGGGCTTGGGCATCCCTTGGGTYGACGCTGCAGCCACGTGGGGCTGGTGTCCCCGTGGGTGGTGGCGTGGGGCTTGGTCACAGGCTTTTCGGCCCCCGGGGGATTGTTTCAGCCCCCGCCGTGCCGGATCGAAGTGGGACAGCGGGGCAGGTGAAGCCACCATCTCGCCCTCCCCATGTCTCTGATCCCTCCTCAGCACTCAACATGGACGGCACCGAGACCGTGCCCTCCGTGGACAGCAAAGGGGAAGGAGGTGCCATTTCTCAGGGCTGTCAGAGCTACATCCCTGTTGGTATTTTTTTTTTTTTTTTTTTCCCCCCGTTAAGCCCTGAAATCACTGGCTAATTAAATAGCAAGCGGCTATTAAGCATATGCCTAAGACTAAGGTTTAATAAGGCAGTAATAGGTACTGTGTATTTTTACATGTGTACCCAGCCTTAGGTGGTAAACCTCAACCCAGGTGCTCTTTAAATAATCAATAGTCATTTATTAAACATGGAGMAGCTATCCAGCTAAATTTAAATTAAAGGCCTAGCTGGGAGATGAGCTTGGATTTAAAGTATTAAGGAGTTAGCGCTCTAGCACAGGGTGCGCTGGAATTCTAAGACTGCTTATCTTAACCCGGCCCCGGCCCCGCACCCAGCCCGGCGGTGTCCGGGGGCTGGGGGGCTGGGACGCCCATCCCCGTGGCCTCCCGGCTCCCCCGGGGCGGCTCGCTGCCTCCGTCTCTGGGCTACCGAGCGGTTGCCGGCTGCCAGGGGAACAGCAGAGGGAAGCAAGACGTTGCCATTTAATTCGAGCGAGCTCCCTGTTCGCTCTGTAAATACCGTCGAAGGTTAATGTTTTTAAAAGTTTTGGGCTGGTTTCTTTCCCTCTGCCAGCAATTTGGGTGCGTAAAAGCCCAAATCGGAGCTCTCCTGGTGCTGCTGCTTCGCACTAGAGTCCTCCCCTCCKCGGTGCGGGGCTTGCTGGCACGACCTGGGGTGCGTAAGCCACACACAAGAGCCCTTTTATCACTTTGGCCTTTGCCAAATGGGYGATACCCAACGATCTGCAGGAGCGGCGGGGCAAAATACCCCAATTAGGGCAGCRAATTGCATCCGTGGGGTGGAAGACAAATGCTCAGGGCACGCGACGTTGGTGTGAAGTTAATGCAACTCTCCGCATCACTTTCCCATACCTCGTCTTCACTTTCTAGCCTTACATGTTCRCTGATTTTTTATTATATTTTTCTCTGAAGGGGGGTGGAATGGCTCGATCCTGCCGGCAGATGAACCAGATGCTTTCTGGCATCTGGGGACTTGCAAACCTCTCCCTGCGGAGCAGCTCCCCGCTGGGTTTTGTCTTCACCACTTACGTGGCCGGCAGCCCCGGGGCTGCGAGCTGGTTCCCAGCAAGTTCTCTGCGCCTAGAAGCAGCTCGCTGTGTGTCARTAACTTTGCTGCAATGGGTTCAGCATTCCTCTAGGAGGAGGGGGGAAAAAAAAGGTCCTTAACTGCTGTTGTTTATCCCTCTTATTTTCGGTTCATTTTATGCAGCTTCAAACACAGCCGACACTCACCCGGGTCCATTAATGGAAAATAAAGGTCAGGGCTGGAGGCACCGAGCGCTGCCGTSCCCGGCTCCCGCGCAGCGTGTGGCGTGCGTGCGAGGGCCGCAATCTTTTCAATTTTCTTTCTGATCTGGTGGAAGCGATCGGGGCTGAATTGGCCCCGAGCGCCGGCAGCAGCGGCTCCCACCGGCAGCCCAGCTCAGGGATGAGGACAGGACCGGGCAGGATGACTCCTTGTCACCCCTCGGTCCAGGCTGGATGTTTTGCAGCGTYGTCTCCTGGGATGAATCGTGCGGGTAAATTGAAGAGCCAGTTGCAGCTCATGGCTCTGTTTCGGGGATTTGGGATGTTGTTGGGCAAGCTGCTGCCCCAAAACCTCACTTAGCCTGAAATAAGGCTATTAACCTTCTCCTTAAGGGAGRTTTACTGATGGAAAGGGCTAAAGCAAGCTGAAGGTTATTTGCTGGTGTGCTGGTGGTTTCAAGGTAGGTCCTTCCACTTCCCCAAAGCGTACCGGGAGCTGCGATCGGCTGAAATACCGCCGGTGAGCAGCATGAGTTGCCATACCGCACGGGTGCAGGGTCTGGGACTGAGGCTCCTGGACTCCCTCCCCACCATTTCGGTGGRAAGCGTGGGTGAGAAACAAGCCTGCTGCTGTCAGGGCAATACGGAGGGCTCGATGCCCTGGTTGGGTGTTTTCCAAGGAGCCCGAGGGGATGAGGTGCGCTCATCCTCCGGGAGATATCCCATAGCCGTGAGTTTATTATGCACGGATGGACTCCTGTCCCTTCGCGCTTTGCTGGTGCTTTGGCGTGCAGATGCCGCCTCTTAACACAAAATTGGGGAACCCCATATCCTTTGGGATTTGCCCAGCCTGCRCTGTTATTTCTATTGCCTTATTCTTCCCCCCCACCCCGAAATTTRCTGCGAGGCTCTTTGCAGGGCAGCTGCAGGAGCTGCATGCAGAAATGGCTCTGCTTTCTTACCGGGTGGCCTTGGGGCTGCGTGCGGTGCCCRGGGTTCCGGCAGCCCCCCCACCGGCGCTCCTACACCTTGCTCTGCCTCTCRCACCTCACGTAGCTCTTTGCTTTATTGCCTTTAAACCTGTAAACCTGACCAAAGAGCAGACCCCAAATAAAAAAGTCATTTGGGGTTAGCGGGAGCGGGATGACAGCAGGCTGTAGCAAACCTGGGTGGGCAGCAGACCCTTACAGAGCTGGGGGTTTTCCCCTCCAGCCTGCCACTTGCATAACTTACTCAAGGCAGCCAAAAGCTGTTTTTTTTTTTTACATCTTGCCTTTGTTTGTGGCTTTTTCTCCTGGTTTTAGCAATGTGTGAAGGCACCTCTTGCCTCTCTCTCATGCATAGCTGCCGCGTAATGTCTCTATCAGGCAGTGGCTTGTGCCGAGCATCCTTCTCCGGCATGGCAGCGCGGCTCTGACCACAGCTCAGCTCTCCCAGTCACTTCGTGATGTTGCTACATGACAAAAGTCCTCCTCGCCGCTGCCCTCAGGCTCTGCGGTACAAACAGAGGGGTGGGGGAAAGGGGAGCTTCGTTTCGGGGTCGGATACAAACTCCGTGGTGCTTTATTCCTTCCAAAGCACCCACCCATCGAGGCTTCCCTGCGGTCAGGTTGCTGCTTCTGCTTTCTTGCATCTCCCTGTCCCCTTATCTCCCAGCTGCTCCTTGCACGAGCTGGGACGACCACCCTTGCTTGGAGACCCAGCTCCAAGGAGCATCTCCAGGACCTCCCCGCGGGCGGCGAGCCCCGGGGCAGTGGGAAACGCGCTTTAGGACCAGCAGATCCTCTTGTTTGTATTTCAAAGCACCGGTGGAGTGGGACTGGGATTTTTGCCAGAGTCTTGCTAGCGGGGAAAGTTTTTTCTGGCTCAGTTCACATGACAAAGGATTTTTTTTTTTTTCTTTTCCTCCCCCTCTGCTTTATTCTGATACCTTTTTAACAGGATCAGCTAAATAAACATATAGAGTATACCAGTTCACAGGCCCCTAGAGGTGAAAAGCCACTGCAGATTAAAGTATTTTTTGTGATCTCCAAAGCAGCTGTATTTTATATGCTGACCCTGTTTTGCTGATCCTATTAAGGGGTATCGTGAAACACAGCACTTCATGGCTATATGTCTTTGGCTTTCTGTAAGCGGGGTTTTTTTGGTCATGTTTCATTTTGGTGGMTCTTGTGCCTTGCCTCAGTCCCTGACTAACCAGACCCCCAGACATAAGGTCTCTCCTTCGGCTGGAAGAGGATTTCCATTAACCCTGGACCAAATTCCCATAAGGTCCTTTGAGAAACCTCATCCCCCACATCTTGAAGGTCACCCTCTGCTCTTCTGGAGTGGCTGATGGTCTATTTGGATGGAGGGTGCTGTGACAGGCTGGCAATTTCTTATTTCTGTTAATCCCTGTAAGGGATGCAGATGCTGTGGGCAAGGCTAGGGGACGTGTCCTCCCCCCTTTACCAGCTCTCCCATTTCTGGGGGGGGTGTAGCTTCATTACACCCTACCCGTGACCCCCCAGRTGCATTGCTGCTCCTCCCAGCGCATCTCCATCCCTCCTCTGTTTCCATTGCAGCCCTTGGCCCAGGGACGGATTTTGGGAGTCAGCACGACCCGACGATGAGAGTCAGGGACTTCCCTCCYCCCCCCATTCTTACAGTGCTGAAAAACCCAACTACTGATCTGAATATTTAAAACCAACCCTCCTGCAAAGCCTTGGACCCAAGCACCCCTGAGCTACCTGTCAGATCCAAAGGAGCCTGTCCAGGGGCCCCYCTCTCATGCTAATGAATAAGGACAGTAATTAATGGTCATCGTTATTTGTGTTAAGGACTATGAGTGCTCTCACCGTTGACTGCGTCGGCGATTACAAAAGCTGCTCCCACATCGTGCCGGCCAGAGGAAGAGGAGGAGGAGTGACCACGATGCTTGGGGTCAACCAGCCCAAAAGTGCCCCTCGGCATCGCCTCGCCGAGCACGGGAGCGACCGGCAGCAGGTCCCCACAGTGCTTCAGCCACCTCGCCCTCCTCCTCCTCCTCCTCCTGGTATCAATCAGCCCGGCGGAGCCCGCTTCCCCAGATGGGTCTCACTTTCTGTTCCATCTCATTTGACACTTCATCAGCTGTAGACGGCAGAGARACATGTCAGCTCCTGAGATCCATCCTCTACCTGCCAAAAGGCTTGTGCTCCTTGGCAAGAAATGTGATTAGTCTGGTTCACGGCGGAGATTTTTCTCGGTGTTATCTTGGGGGAGGCAATCTCAGCCCCTGTCCCATTTCCTTCCCCAGSCCAGCAAAGGCTCCTTGCTTATTCTGCTTATCCTCTGCGAAAGCGCCCTGAGCATGGAGATCTCTCCTGGAAGCTTTGACRCCCGCTTAATGCGAAGGGAAAGGCTGGGCAGCAGACGGCTGCCGGCAGATGCAGCCGTACCACGCCAGCAGCCTCGTACCTTCCCATTTTATCCTTCCAAATTCTCTAGCAGCCRGGAAGATGCTGAGCCACTCCCAAACTCCCCCGAGATCCTGCTGCTCATCCCTCTCTGTAGCCGRTCCTCACCCACGTGTCCCTGCCGCTGTCTCGGTGGCACTGCCGGTGGGAAGGTCCCTCTGTATTTCTCTGCGTTTCCGAGGTTTTCTGCATGCGTGTCGGTGTCCCATAACCAGTAATGATGGGCGTTATGTTTTGAGGCCATTTGAAGGGAGAATGTAAAAACTAATAGGTGAAAATATGCTTCTCCATGCAAGTTCCTTAGGAAATTAAACACGGCGTGGCTTTCAGCCTGTGTGGGTTTTCCRAGTCCCCTTCCCATGGGGCCGGTGCTCCCGGGGGCTCGACTCACCCCCRTGGAGCTGGGGTGCGATTCCTGAGCCCCGTTACAATCGGCTCAAACCAGGGGAAAGATGTTGTCTCTGGAGTCGTTGGCAGGTGGAGAAGCTAAAGGAGGTGAGGATTTAAGAGCCTCGATTCCTCCCATTGCGCACTGGGGCTGTGACTTGTGATAATGCCCCTAGGCACCGACTGTAATGCACGTAATAAATTAAAACCAAAAATGTGATTACTTTGTTGCTTGGAAGACAAATGCGTGTGCCTGGGGAGTAACAAAGCATGTTTGATTTGTTGTTGTTTTTACTATGTTTACTCTTATTATAACTTATTCCAAATTATTCCAGCCTGAAACAGAGAGGAGGCCGTAGCTTGCAAACCTCCTTGGAGAAGTGGGTTTGGGGAAGGRACTTAAAGGAGGCAAATCCTATAGAGCCGAGTGATGTGGCAYGGAAAGGTCTTGATTGTCTGGATGCTGCTGGGGGAATTGGGAAGGTCTGGATAACAGGGAGTTGAACGGAGCTGGTACACATCAGCTGGATTATTTCCATCAGCACGGTGCTGGGGGCTGGCGCGGAGACCCGGACCCCGTTGCGCTGGGTGCAGAACAAAGGTGCGACGRGGGCGAATGCTTTGCAATCAAAATAGATCAGAGTTGTCACCCCCCCCCTTTTTGGGACAGAAAGCTGAGGTGGAGCCTTTCTGGATGCTTGGTCATCCTGGGTGTAACCTTCAGCTCGGAGGYGAGTCCTTGACTTTGGGTCCAGCTTGCTTCTCCATCCCTCCTGCCCAGCAGCATCGCCCGGGGAGCAACGCGCTCCTGAGACCCTACAAGGCATCCACGGGGACGACTAAAGGAGGATCCGCTCTTATTTTCTCCCCCGTAGGAGCAGAAATTTCCAAAGAAAGCTCCATCTCCCATCGCTCCTGACTAGGGAAAAAAGAAATGGAGCTTCTAATACCCGTCTCCACAGGAGTCTCTAATGCTAAAGAGCTTAGAGGGAACACTCATGACTTTGAGAAGAGTAAAAGCCTCCCTTGACCCCTAAGCGGTGTCCGGCTCAGTGAGCCAATACGCTCTGATAACATGGCAGATGGGTATTTCTAGCATTTGTTTTGATGATGAAAGTGTACATTGTGCTCAAAGATGCCCCCAGGACACATTGTTCTCTGAATAAAGTGATGAAAATTAAAACTAAGTTTCCTAGGTCAAAAGGACGCCCGTTAAACTGTTCATGCCTAAGAGGAAAAGGGGGGGGGGGGGGGGGGGAACCAGCTAACAAAACCCAATCCTTTCCTTAAAGGAAAGCGCCTCTGGGGGAACCGTGCGGGATGCAGGATCTGTTTGTTTGCCTGCGCTGAAAAAGCTGGTTTTGGATGATGATCTCGGTGCATCAGGGACCGTGCACACACGGTCCCCTGGTAGGGAGCAGTTTTGGGGCTGGGATGCTGGAGGGGCAGAAAACTCTGGGGTAACTCTTGTTTTAGGGTTGCATCCAGTGCATTTGTGCCAGCCAGGAAAACGCAAAGCYGTGGGGTTTAATCTAGGGAGAATACATCGGGACTCGGTTCGCTGCACGAACAGGCTGGGGACGTGCTGGTCGGTAGAGCTAATGGTGAGAGAAGTATTGCAGGAGGGGGATCGCAAACTATCCCACTGTAATGCTACAAGATGTGTGCTGCTCTCTGCTTTGAAGAAGAAGAAGAAAAAAAAACAAACAAAAAACCCCCCCAAAAAAACCCCAAAAAACACAACAAAAAAAGGGGCAGCTGGAGGAAAATGCAGATTTCATGTAGGTTTGGGTCCAAGCAGGGACCATGCGAGCTCCAGCTCCGCGGCTGCTGGGTTTTTGCCCTCTGCTTTCTAACCCCCTCGCTGTTTAAGGACAAGCCGGGAACCCCTCAAGAACTGCGTTTCCCTCGGTTTATGGAAAAACACCACGTTGTGGGGCTGGAAATGCCAAGCAGTGGGAATGAGGGAAGAGAGGAGCAGCGTGTGGCCTCTGCAAATTGCAGGAAAAGTGACACAGTTATTCAGAGCCGCTCGGGGAGGGAGTTAGGTTTAGCGGTTAGACGGTAAAAATGGTCTTGGATTCTTTTTATAACCACATTATTGAGACAGCATGGGCAAATTGTTTCCCCTCTTTGTTGCCCCAGTTTCTCCAGTTATTCAAAACGGGAGTGATTTTTACCTGCTGCCTAACGGAGGTGTGAGTGAAGCTCGCTTTGTCCTCGCCAAGTGCTTGGGCACCCCTGGAAAAGCGATGCCGCGGAAAGGCAGGGTAATTTTTGGGCTCAATAGCAGAGTACCAGCCACTTCAGCTATTGTATTTAGGCTCTCCACAGTTGTTACCCTATTCAAGAATATGCAAAAGCCAGCTAGGCCACCCATCAAATGATCATATCTCATTATTCACAATGTTTGAGAGATCAATTAAGAAGAAAAAATCAGTTTTGGAAGCGACCTCTCCCCTTCCTCCCTCCCAGAAACAACCCCAAACCAACAGTCCTCATGCTTGTTTTTCTTTGTGTCTATTTTTATGCTATATAAACCGTGCTGTATCTCTCTGACTGCTTTTCCCTTTATTTGTTATTTGATTTGCCCTCCAGAGATCAGCAAAGAGCATCAAACGTCATTTTAGCTCTACCCTCTAGATCAAGGGAGAAGATTAATAGATGAGGGCTTTTATTGTGTGGGTATGTGCATGTGCGTGTGCGTGCCGGGGTGTAGAGCTCTCTTCTCCTTAAACGCTTTCTGCCTGGAATCGGATTTGGGACACTCTGCCCCRGAGCTGAACACCAAATTCCTCCTCTCTCCCCCCAAAAACCCAACAGAAATATTAATCCCCTCGGCGGCAAGAAATGCCCTGGGGCTGGCGGGGTTTTTTGTCATCCTTTTCTCCGTCCTCCACCCACGCCCATTTATTTTCTGTCGTTAAACGGTCTCCTTTTGATCTGGAAATGAATTTCCAGGCAAACCCAGAAGTGGAGAAGCGTGCACGGSCGCGCGCATCCGCGAGCGGGAGAGGGTTTGGTGGCACCAGCTGGAATTACGCTGCGGATCAAACCGACTTCTGCTACATCCCTGAGCCATAGCCAGCACCCAATGCAACAGGTGTTTGTAGGATTAAACTRTTCTATGGAAAAACGCACGTATAAATGTGTATATATGTAATTTTTTTTTATTTTTATTTTTTTCCCCCCATTCTTTGCAAGCTTTTTCCTTTGGGGAGCGGCAGGGCTTTTGTTTAGGGAGCTGCACACCTTTCTCCAGGAGCAGTGTTATCAGTGCACGGAGCTTGCTCCCACCCGCTCCCAAAGCCAAGCCAGTTTTCCTGACGCTCCAGCTGATAGGGAGTCCCGCGGTAATCCCAATTTTCCTTTTGGCTTTGAAGTAAGTCTCTATTCAGGGTGGTTAAGCACAAAAACTCAAAAAGACAGATGCTGAGAGCTTCAAAACCGGGAGAAAAGAGAAAAAAAAACATAGGAAAAAGGCTGCGAGTGCATCTTTTTTTTAATCCCTTCGTATTTTAAGGGCTGCATTCACCTAATGAGAAACGCCTGGGGGCAGGGCAGCCCTTCGGRCCGGTGAGACAGGAGTGATGGGAAGAGGTGGGAACTGGAGGTCATTAACGGATCCCCTTAAGGGCGGGTCGTGCCTCAGTTTCCCTTTTTCTGCGGTTGCCTGTGCTGAACCGGGCAGCGGGGGCGAGGGCTGGGGAAGGGTYGGGGGACCGAGCGCAGCCTTGGGCGATGCTGGGGGCACAAGGAGGCATCGGGATGGGGGATGCAACCTGAACCCAGGTTTAAGACCTAAAAGGTGCTTAAAACGATCCTCTCCACTTGACTTTAAAGTGGATTTATTCGTAATTCACTCTCCATGTATGTACTATTACGGATTTGGGCTCTCAGAGGKTTTTTTTTTTTTTAGGACATATTACATTTTTTTTCTTTTAAAGGGAGTACGTGAGGGGAAAAAACAGCTAAGTTCACCTTTAAGGATTTATTATCGTTCCTCTAGAGCAGGTATTTACTGGGGGTATTTCTCTGAGGAAATGACTGTCAATTATAAAAAATAAAATAAAATAATAAAAAAAAAAAAAAAACRCCTCTCTCCTGAAGCCAGTAACCTTGCAGAGTGATGGATTGTCTTGCTGAAAGTGGAGTTAGGGAGAAATGGAGGAGAGGAAGAAATGTAGATACTGTAGTATACTCCAGGGGGTCAGGAAAGGGATATGAATTATTAAGTAAAATTAATAATTGAAATAATTAACAGCTGCAAGAGATTTTTGTCCATCCTCCACATAATAGGGTAGCAATGTTTAGTATCAAGCTGTAGTAACCACTAGTAATTTGATGTTAATTAATTCGTTGGCTCAGCATTCCAAGCATTTATGGGTGTTTTCTTTCCTTATAAATATATTAATAAGTTTAAGTAATTCTACAAAGTAATTTTGAAAGAAAAAAAAAAAGTCCTAGTAAATGGCAAGTCATTTATTTTTGATCAGTAATTAAAATGGCTTTTTCCCCCCATGAATGTACATCAGAGGAAAATGGCTTTGTTCTGAGGAGYCTCTAATTTTTTATTCTTCTTCCTCTGATAGGAATCGATAACGTTTGCTGTTTGGGGCCGGACCGCTGCGCTCTCGGCGTCGCGATTTTTTTTCATCGCGGGCTTTTGGAGTTTGTTGCTGGGTCTCCTAAAGACCCAGAGCTTTTCCTTCCCCCGGCCCCATAGCTCTGACCCCCTTGGATAATTTCGGAGGGGTTGGAGAGACGGCTCCAAAAGACGTAGCTTAGTGATGRTGGCTTGTACTTGGGGCAGATAAATTTGGAGGTGCTGGATAGTTGGGGTGATGGCGGTGGTTAGGAGGAGCCGAGCCCCTCCGAAAGCCCTGCCGGGAGGTCGATCCATCTCCCCGCGATATAGAGGCAGATAAATGGGGTGCAGCCGGGGTTTTTTGCAAACCCAAGTGCCCTGCGACGGGGTTGGAGGTGCAGGATGCGAATGGATGTGGGGATGCTTGAAGCATGTGTGTGTCTGGGAGGGTGCGGCACTGCTCTGCTGACCTTCAGCTCCCTCTTTGGCAGGGGCAGGACCCCAAATATCCCTGTTTTGAACAGCGTCCCCAGGTTCTGGTGTCTCCTGCTCACGTACATCATACGGTATTTGGTGTGGTGGCATTGTTCTTTGCTGATGGCTCAGGAAAGGGTTGGTGTGGGTGAAGTCCTCTTGGGTTGTTGCAGGTCTACAGCTTCTCGGGACGACCAGGGAGCCCTCCCGGGGGGAAAAGCAACCCCAGCAATGCTGAGCCCATGGTCCAAGTGATGGCAAGCRCTGCAGCTGGTTATCTCCGTGGGTCAGGCTTTGCTAGATCAGATGSAGGTTTTAAGGACCTTTCCATGGGACCAAACACTGCTGTACCTCACTGAGCACAGGGGAAAAATTGGGGTGYGTTGGGGAAGGAGGGGAATAGGGGAGAGGTTGGTAACAGGAGGTGGAAAAAGAGCAGTGACGTGAGGATTTTTTCCCTGTGCTGGGCTCAGGGGCATCATTGCCCTTCTGAGTTTGTATGGGGCTATGGACTRAAAAACGCATTTCCCACACGACAGCAAAAAAAGGGGTTTTTCATGGGCTGACAACCCTAAATTCAGTCCCCAGCCATGCTGCTGGATGCAAATTCCCTTTCAGAGCCGAGAAACTGTGCYCTCTGTGCCACGCTTTGCTTTCCATCTGGGGAAACTGAGGCCGCACCGACATACGGGAGAACAAGGCTCGGGGCTTCAGGCAGCGTTATTTTGGCTCTGGGTTGGGGCCTGGGAGCCCGGTGGGATGGGATGCTGGGGGTTCGGGATGCTGGGGGTTCGGGATGCTGGGCGTTTGGGATGCTGGGCGTTTGGGATGCTGGGCGTTTGGGATGCTCGGCGTTCGGGATGCTCGGGGTTCGGGATGCTGGGCGTTTGGGATGCTGGGCGTTTGGGATGCTGGGCGTTTGGGATGCTGGGCGTTTGGGATGCTCGGCGTTCGGGATGCTCGGCGTTCGGGATGCTCGGGGTTCGGGATGCTGGGCGTTTGGGATGCTGGGCGTTTGGGATGCTGGGCGTTCGGGATGCTGGGCGTTCGGGATGCTGGGCGTTCGGGATGCTCGGGGTTCGGGATGCTCGGGGTTCAGGCTGCGTGCTGGCCGCGGTGGCAGGCGGGGGCTCTTGGATGGGAAATGGCATGGCTCTCCTCGGGGAGCACCAGCATCTTATCTGCAGGCAGCAGCGGCGGTGCCTCCCTTTGCAAAGCTCAGCACAAAATAGCAGAGCAGGGAAGGAACTAATTCCCGTCCTCGTCAGCAGATGGGGGTGAGATGTATTTTTGGCCCGGCTGGTGGGAGAGGAGGTTGCAGGGTGTTGTGGATATCCAGGCTGGTTTTGTGTTGGGTAGCAAGGGCAATTTAGGTKCTGAGCTGGAGGGATGGAGGAGAGAGTCTCAGGAGATGGAGTAAAAGGTGGGAAATAGGGGTTTTTTTTTTCCCCCTCACTCCAAGTGCTGTTGGAGCTGCGAGGGAGCAGCAGGGACCGACTTTGCTCCTGCCCCAGGGAGTGAAGGAGCCTTAAAAGTTTGAAGTTAAACTAATGGGGCTCAGCTATAGCAGCAGACTTCTGCGCATTTCTCCCACTCAGGGATTTGCCCTATATTTAATTTTTTTCCTGACTGCTTTAGTGACTCTGTAAACGTTGCGGAGTTTTTGTGTTTTTTTTTTTTTTCCCCTTCCTGCTAGATGAAGTGGGTTTAGTTTTTATTGAATCAGTTTCCTCCGAGGATAGAGGTTGCGAGTGGATAAAACCTCTTTCAATCCCGTAAAAAATGCTGTCAGGGGATTCACTTAAATTTATTTAATCCTGTGCACTTTATCGCGGTCACTTCATCATGGCAGGTAAGTGGATGCTAATGGATCCCTTCTTTTTATGGCCTGCAGCCTCCTGGAATTAGATCCCCCAGCTGCAAATCTCTCGTTTGTGGTCGGCATTTTATCTTCTTTCTTTTATTTGATTAGCAGGGGGAGAGCGAGAGGCAGGGCGCCTGTTTCAGGGTATTAAGGCCAGCAGAGCTCATTGCTCTAATCTAGTCTGACCTTCTGGGTAGCAGCAGCCCAAATTTCACTGGGTGGAGATGCTCTACGAATGGCAGGACATGAAATCCTCCCTCCATCCCTCCCATCCAATCCCGGCAATCTGGGGTCGTATTGCCAAAAATATTGAAAGCTTTTGCTCTTCTCTGCCTCGGCGGTGTCAGAGTTGATGTGCATGTGCCTCTTCTGATGGCCTGATTCCCTGTCCTCCAAACCTGACAGGCCCTTTTCATTGAAACGTTGAACTTCRTTGTCACTAAACCATTTTCTTTTATAAAGTCACAGTGTTTGGGTGGYTTCAGGTGAAGGTTGTTGAATTGTCTGCTCCATTAATGCTTTCAAAACTGGGAGATTTTTTTCCTTTGCTGTCACAATTATGTTTCTTTTTTTTTTTTTTTTTCATGACCTGCTTCAGTATTTAGTTTCAGCTGCTAAATCTGAAGCACTCGTCCCGTCTGACCTCTGAACTTCAGCCTGGGCTTGTCCGCTCGGGCTCAAGGCTGCGGGATGCTGCCCCATAACCGTGTGGTCCAGGTCCCCCCTGGAGCTCCAGCACCTTGGCTTAGAGAGGGAGAGCTGCGTGGGCTGTCCCTCGTGATGCTCTTGAATCCTTTCCCACYGGGAAAATATACCTGTCCGGGTTTAGCATCATGCCTGTGATGATATCTGGAGCTCAGGTGGAAATTCAGGCTGACTTTGGCTTTGGTGAACCTCAGGGCTGCAAGCTTTGTGCGTTGGGGCATCACCACATTGTCCCCAGGAGCAGCTGGGGGGACTTCGGCCCTTTGCAAATCTGTCCCAGAGCACTGAAAGGCAACCTCGGGCGGGAGCTGAACGTATTGCAAGGTCTTATCTCTAGCAAAGCCTTAGCTGGGGGCTAGAATGGAAGAGTTTCCTGACAGCAAATTGTCCTGTACGGTACCAGGCACCAAAATCAGTCCTAACTCCAGAAAGGAAAAAGCAAAGCCCGGCGTGGGGAAAATTAATCTAGCAAGACGCTGGTCGTTGGTAACGTGGGAGGAGCGGCGTGCGCCGATCCCTGAAGGGATTTACTGCCTCTTGGAAGGGATCCCCCGCACGCCAGAGCATCCCTCGGCCCGCGCCCCCCTCCCAGTGCCTCCCCGGGCAGGGGCAGGCTGGTGTCAGAGCGTTAATGAAAAAACTAAATAACTCTTGAAATGCAAAGCCACCGGTTGGAAAAAACAGAGGCTGATTTCAAATTATTAAGGAGCCCTATCGCTGCTTGCTGCCGAGAGAGAGAGGGGAAGGGAGGGGGTATTGGTGTTTGGGAAGTCCAATTATTTCTGAACTGCAGACAGTCCTATTAACTTGGGCAGAAAATTAATTAGTCTAATTAGAAAACCTCATTGGAATTTGCTGAGGAGTTACTGGGGGAGATGATAGTTGCGGGGGGGAGTTGCGGAGTGACAACAGCCGTGGGAGAGAGAGGACAGAGGGAACCGCGAGCGATGGGGAGCTGSTCAGATTAATGGGAGCAAAAGAAGCCTGGGAAGAGGTGGGAGAGAGGCAGGAAGATTTTTTTTTTTAGTCATAATGGTCTAAATTTGGCAATTTTATTTTTTTTTAAAACATGAGTGTTCCTATATGCGCACACTCATATATATCTATAAAACAGATATACACGCACACTCATATATATTATATATATAGAATATAATGCAGAGGAGATTTATCAGAAGGTTTCTGGGGGTGGCTGTATTTATTTCTGATAAGCCACTCSGTTAGCATGGGGTTTTGTTAGAAAGTGCTTGGGTGGGTGGTTTTTTTTATCTTCACGGATTTATGAAGTCCTTAAAACATCTGTTCCGTCCTGATTCCACAGTCCTTTAGTGGCTCGGGGAGAGAGAGAGATATTCCTCGGCGGAGCTGTCTGGCTGCGTGCGGTTTGGATAGAGACACGTTTGCTGAGTGTTAATAGCGGTGCTGGAGGAAGGGGGACAGGGGCAGGATCCTTCCTCGGAAGGGATGGGGCGAAGAAAATTCATCCCGGCGGTCCGGGCTTGATGCTGGTGGGACAAGAGATGCTGCAGCGCGGATCGGGATTTGAGATTGGGCTTTTTGAAGGAGTCCTGTAGGAGTTCAGTAAGAAATCAGCTTTTTACTCCTTTCCTCCTATGAGCTGTTGGTTACAGAAGCGAGCGTGCTTTCACCGTGCACCACGTAGGCTGGAGATAAACATTTGATTCTTGACCTTTTTGAYTCTAGAGTATTAAGGCTGGAGATGGGCGAAGGCCAGGGTCTAGTAGGCAGTCTCCCCAAGCCAGCACAAATCCCAGCAGCCAACCTTCTAGTGTTAATACAGCACCAAAAAAAATTAAGATAAAACACAGATTTGGATGAACCTGAGTGCTAGGGTGTTGGGGACCTCAATCTGATCTTTGGGTTGCTGCTTTTCCAAGCTGAACCGATGCTCAGGTGTMACATCCACCCTGTCGACAGCAGGGGCTACCCCTATATTTGCAGCTCAACTGCCTGCAAGTCTACCCCGAACACGGACCACCCTGCGTCCCCCCAGCCACAGCCRGTGGCCGAAAGCAGCTGCCCGGAGGTGACATTGTGGGGTTTCGCCGCGGCTGAGCCAGCTCTCCAGCCTCGCAGGCTGCACGGCCCCCCGGGTTTTCCCCAGTGCCTTTGTTCTGATGGCTTTTCTGCCTGTTACTGAAATAACCTGTCAAGCTCAAGCTAATAATGAGCCATAAGTCAGATTCTCTCTGGTAGGTTGCCCTGGGTGTCTATCACAATCTTTAGGGGTGACCCAATTATGATAATTGGCCAATCTTGCTACTGGTGTTCRAAAAGAATTGCCAAACAAAGGAGGAGGAAAAAAAAAGCTCCCTGGAAATTTGCAGAAAACCCAAATATAGCTTTTTCAGGGCCCCTTTTGGCATGAGGTGCCTTTAATATCAACCTCTTCAGTCTGCCTTGCTCTGATACCTGCGGAGAACGGCGAAATAAAACCCCAAATGCAGGGGATCACACAGGTGATGCTCCACGTGGATGGAGCATCAGTTACCCCATCCCTGGGATTGCTAGCGACCCAGAGATACGGCCCTTCGCTCGGCTTCGTGCCCAAGACTACGTGTTTAGAGCAATAGTTTCACTCCCACGCCGTCATAAGACCCTGATTTTGCAAGAATATCTCAAATTATTCAGAGATGGACCCAAGGGAGGTGGGAAGAGGAGTGATTTCTTTTCTGCCCGGCTGTGTACGACATGTACCTTCAGTTAGTCAGGGCAAGATAAAGGGAATAAAGACAATTTTAGCCCCGTCCCTGTTCCTTTCCATCCCCCACCACCCACCTTCTCTTTCCCCACGCACCGGCCTTGTGTAGTGCACCGGTATTATTTCTGCATCAGAATAATAATAATACAGAGAGAACATACTGTTATGACTGCTGCGACCTCCTGCCCAGCGTGCGCCGCTGAAACGCTGCTGGAATCACAACTTGGCACCGATCTTTTTGGTGAAGGATCGCTTCTGGCTAATCTATAATTTACAAAACACACTCAGATTCATTTTTTATGGGGCATTTTGATATGATGCCATTTAAAAATCAGAAAGAAACGATGCACCTTTTGAAAGGTTGCTCCTGATTCCTCTTGCTCTTTTTTTTGTTTTTTTTTTTGGGGGGGGGGAGGGCATGTTATTTTTCTTGCTGTTACCATCTGACCAGAGGAAGGGAAGTTCTTACTATCGCAGCTTTCTGGCCTATTCCCCGCAGTGCCGGGGACAGAGCCTCGTGTCACACCTCCACCTTCAGCATCCAAGCTGGCTGTGCTCACTGCAACCCTCTGTGTATCGCTGTCGGCTTTTTCCCCCCCYCTCTTGGCCTGTGAAACATATTTAGAAGCAGGAGAACGATGCATTTATTCCACCCTCTGCTTTTGCTCAGGGAGGGAGGGAGAGGAGGGACCCCCGGGGTGATGCTTGGACTTTGCAGCTGTATCATCATCTGGTACCTGGTACCTCTTAGGACTGGAGTGCTGAAACGTCCTCGCTGTGCAGGGGATATAAACCTCCTGATATATCAAGCGTAAGAGAGTTTCTGCTGGCGGTGGGGTGGCTCGGCACRGAGGGCAGAACCTTTTTTGGGGGACCGAGGCTTGCTTCTCGGGTGGCAGCGCTTCTCCCGGGTGTTTTATTGCCTGCAGGCTCCTCCACTCTTCTGTATGCCGTTTTATGGTGCCCCTTTCTGACTAATGCGAATCCCATCCGGCATATATTAGCAAGAAGGGCATCGTTAGCAGGAAGAGCAGCGCCGTAAGAAACCAACCATGAATCTTCTCGGGCTCGCAGGGCTCTGCGAATAGCACAGGAGGGATTAAATATGTTCGTCTTTACAATCCAAAGGGAAGGGAAGAGGTTTCTCATCAGACCCCGGCTGCAGCGTGTCCGTGGTATGATGATGTAGCTATAATTAACCTCCTCCCCGACGGAGACTGAGCTGCTTTTCAATCACCCGCGAGTTGCCCGGCGTGGGAAGGCAGTGTCTTAAGCAGGAGAAGCTTCATATCTGTTGATAAATAGAGGCCGTGATCTTCAGCAACCAGGTACTTGAATGCAGGGAGCGTCGGCAGACCTTGTGCTCATTTATATCAGTGCGCAGGCTGAAGTAGGTAGTGTTTTATGCCTGCCTTCATCCATGCAAATGGGGAATGCCAGCCCGCTGGCAAGGAGATCTGCGCTCTTCCGGAGATATATGGGAAATAGCTTAACTTTTCTGACGTTTCCATGCAGTCCCAAAGAGCTTTAGCTGTTATTTTATTAAAATCTCAAGGCTAGAGGTGGACAAACCGCTTTCTGCCCCCTCCCCAAAAATATTTGTTAATGCAGCTGGGTGGATGATCTTCCGTCGGGTGGGTTGCGGGGAGATGCGTGGTGGGGAGGCGAGGAAGGCTTTGCAGCTCGACAGAGGGTTCACATATACAGCTGATTGACAACAACTCGGTCACCTACAATGGGATGGATGGATGCAGCGGGGTGTTGATGCTAAAAAATGGGGTGAAGTGCCCCAAACGCCTTGAGGAGGGTGGATGGTGGAGCACGAAGGTGGTCTGGAAGGCAAGACGGAGTGACRTGCCGGCTGATGGGGGCTGGCAGGACGGGACGTCGGGCTCCGCGTCCTTGGGGATGCCGTGATCCCAATTACTGGGTTAAGAGGCATCAAACTCGGTGTGATGTCTGAGGAGGAGTAAAGCAGGCTCTGGGGAGGAGCACGTGAGTGAGGAGCATTAAACAGAACAAAACTGATAATGAATGCTGCTGTTATAGCACCTGTCACAACTGCTCAGGAGTTTTAATACTGTGCAGTTTCAGGAGGGGGAAACATCTTTCTGTGAAGATTTGAAGATTTCTTTTTTTTTTTTTTTTTTTTTTTAAAGAGGGAAAATATTCCGCGCTCTCAATGCTTATCTTCCATTTTAGCTTTTTTTACCCCTTTTGTAAAGGTGGGGAAACTGAGGCAGCGTGTTGCACAGGCAGATGGGGAGGCGAGGGCTGGTGTGGGTTACTGCAGCGTCGCTCCATCTCCTACCCCACGCGCCTGTAAATCCTCGGTAAGGAACCGCGCAATCTTATTTTAAGAAGCCCACGTAGCCACGACTTGCTGCACGGTTAATATTTAGGTCAGCAGAATCTAATTCCTTTTAAAATCATAATATTATCATTGTAATTGCAAATGTTTTCATTAGGCACTCGCACTTGGGAGCCTGGCACATGCCTTCAAAGGGTTTTTGTTTCTCGCTCGGGTGTCCCGGCTGCTCAGCAATAGCAAGAAATACTTTGTCCCCTTTTACCTCCCCCACCTCCAAAACCCAACTGCTCTTCCCTGGGGGAACCAGCTACGCATCCTCCTCCGGAGAGTCCTACAGCCCCGTACGATGACCAGGAGTTCCAAAGTACCTTGGTAAATGCTACCACAGCACTCGGCCCCAGCGCAATATGGATTATTTTCTTTTTCTTTTGCTCTCCCTGCCTTCAAACAGGCCTTGCACCAAAGGCTGAGTTGAGCACCTGGGGAGTTGGGGATTTGCAGCCCTACCCCGCGAGCATCCATCCGAGCACGGGCGAGGAGAGACGCGAGAGGTGTTGCCAGGCTGTCATTTTACTGTCGCCTTTCTGCTGCGCTTTAAATTCACCGGCAGAGCGAATTAGCTTTCCTTAAGTGAGTTATTGTGTCTCAAAGTCAGGGCTCTGCTTCCCGAGAATAAAACAAAACTCTCTGGAGAGCCGGTCTTAATACCACCTGCCTGGAAGTCCTGATAGGGGACTTAATGCCGAAATGAATATTCATCCTTTGCAGTGGGAATTCTGATCCCGCTCCCCATCTCAGGGGGGATTACAGCCCTCTCCTGGAGAGGTGGCATGGTGACAGCTTGCTTTGGGATGGGGAGCAGAGGAGGGGCCGTCTGTCCCCAAATATCCATGTCCCAGGGCTGTAACGCAGCAGGCTGAAGTCCTGATTTTCAGGCAGGGCTGGTGAGATGCTGACTTAGGTTGGGACAGGCCGGAAAAAGTGATGCCACCTTCCCCGTGCGCTTGCTTCTTTTAAGTCTAAAGACCCAGGACTGAAAGATAATGCCATGCTGCTGCTTGCAGTCGTCCGTCTCTCTGTCTGCAATACCTCTATGAGCACCTTGGACGCGTTGCATCTTTGCACCAAGAGCGAGTGGCTGCAGGAATCGATCCTTCAGCTGGAAATACTAGCGAGAAAACCGCAAGAACCAGATCCCGGATAGCAGAGCTCCTTGCAGCTTAGTTGTCCCTAGCTGGGGCTGGAGARAGCTCTGCCAATCCCTGCTGCAGCCCGCAGGAGATAGCCGGACTTCGTTATGCCTTGTTTAAATAACATTTTTGTTTTTACAGCGGCTAATCTCTCCAATTCCCCTAACGTGTTGCCGCTCGGCGGTATCTGCCGGGGATAATTGGGACGGTGCCGGGATGCGGGGCATCTCCCGTCCCCTCACCAGCGCCGGAGGATTTCGAGTGCAATTTTTTCTCGCGCATCAAACAGCAGTTTTCCTCGCCAAAAATCACAACCTGTGCAAACTCTGCCCTAATCAAATCTATCAAGCCCCAATTTAGGAGCCTAGCTGCTGTCTGTTTATCAGGGAAATGGACTCGAAATTGGCCCCTTTAATGGAAAGCCAGCTCTAGCACAAGTGTTTGAATTAATGGCAGTACCTGCTGCGAGCCGGCAAGTTCGGCATTTGATTCCAGTTACAGAAAATTGCCATAATTTCTGCTCCGCGCTCCTCTCAAGTGACACTGAGCATCTATCTTTTCCTTTTTTTTTTTTTTTTTCCTTATTTATTTATTTTGGGAGAGGAGGATGGCATTGTATGTGGGCGCTTTTCCCCACGCGAAGCAGCCGAGGGGTTGTCTTGTTATCATGGCAACCCCTGATTAGCAGCAGACCTTTTGTRTACCGAAAAAGGGACAGAGAAGAGAGGTCTGGAGCAAGAATAGGATGGTTTGGAGGAAGAAAAGGATGCAAATAAGATCTTAAGGGCTGGTTTCAGAAATGGGAGCGTTGATGCGTGGCTGTTGGGTACTGCCTGCAGCTGCTGTGCTTCTCTGGTAYAATCAAGGTAGCAGAACCACAGGGYARMCCAGGAGATGTCCATCTGCTGGGGCTGGACCACCGAGGAGCGGTGTGGTCCTCGGGGTGCCATCCCYACAGAGCATCCCTCCTCCCGGTCCCGCGGAGCCATCCTGCAAAGCGGCGGGGGTGGCATCTCCTGGCAGAGCTCCTCATCCCGCAGCAAGCAGGCATCTCCTCGGGTGACCGCCTGGAGAAGCGGCTCTCCCGCGCGCATCTTTGCTGAGGGAGACCAGCTGCTTAATTTAGATGCCTGAATGCAAGTATGTAAATATCCCACCCCGCGCTTCAGATGCTGCGGGTCTGAACTGTTTGCTTTATCCGYGCCTGAAGGTCATCCTCATCCCCCTTGGATGCTCAGTTGGGTTTGGTGCTCTTTTTTTATCTCCCCTCCTCCTTTCCTGCTGGCAAAGGTTACTCGGGGAGACTGAACCACCGGGGCCCCGACTGTAAACCAGGGAAAATACTGAAACCCAGGGAGGGATGCGAAGATGAATGCGCGGCTGTTTGCAAAGCATTTAACACTGTCATGAGAAGCACCAGAGAAAGGCTGAGGAGGAGGTGAATAATTTTGCCTTCGGAGCGGGTTTGAACAGTGTAAAATAAATAAGGCCTGGAGCCACCCSAGCAATGAGGACCCCTGCCGAAGCCTGCTTTGGAATGGGGATGCGCATTTAGGATGGATAATTAATGCCTGCCCTGATGTTCAAGCACTTGACTCCTCATGCTGGTCGCTCAGCGTGTCCTGGGGTTTCTCTATAACRCAAAGCAGAGGGAAGAGCAGAAATCTCTGGGCACGGGATGTGTCTTTGGGCGTTCAACGACAGCGATGCCAGAAGACGGAGGGGGATCCCGCATCTCCCTGCGYGGTGGCAGAGGGGCTGCTGGCTTTTTCCTCTTTGTCCTTGGGTCTGTAAGACCCAAACAAGAGAAGTGAGTTTCTTTCTCCGTCCTTATAAAACTATTTATCTAACTATTGTTTCGCCTGGGTTCGGCGCGGCGGAGGATGACTTACATCGGCTCAAGTTAGGATCCTTTTATTTTTCACCAGACCTGGCCCTAAGTCATGCGGTGCTCCTCGGCGGAGCCGTAAATTTTCAGAGGCAGCCTGGCAGCCAACGAGCAGGGTGCAGACATCAGGGAAAAATGAGTTTTTGAGTGTACAGAGGGGACGAGGAGCTGTTGGCATCCTCTTCCAGGGGTGGAAGGAGCTGTGGGAGGGATGTGGGYAATCGTGGTGGTGGCCCAAAGACCCCAAAGCACTTGCTTGGGCTGTTTGTTTAAGAAAATTGGATGAGGTGCTCCTCTTCTCTCCCTGAAGGAATATTGCTTTAAGAAATGATGGCAGGATGGCAGTATAGGACAGCAAGTAAAATGCGGAGGAGTATAGCCTACAGGTGTGTGTTGTGAAATCTGTAAATAAGGCTTTAAAAAAAAAAAAAAAAAAAAAAGAATGACATGCAGCTGCAAAGTTCCCAAATCAGCTAAGGCAGTGCATATGTCGGCGCTAGCTGCCTGCCAGCACTATCAAGTCCCAGCAGCAGCGGTTCAGACCTGCTTTCCCCAGGCAGAAGGTGGTTCGGGAAGGAGGAAAGTGGGACCTGATCCTGTTTTCCCCATGGAAAAAGAGGGAAAACCCCACCACTGTGGGCTCGGCGGTACATTAACAGAGTTGGCAGCCGTGGATGAAGAGATGGTTTGTGGGTTTTGGGCACCTGCTTTGTTTTTCTGCTGGTGTGTGAGTACTGGTGAGCCCTTTTGAGGCATGCAGATGCTCCTTTTTGCTGGAATAACGTGCCCCCTCTTTGCTCTGGGGGTTCTGCCAGCAATTCTGCACAAGGTCTTCGCCCTCGTGTGTGTGCGTGCATCTGCAAGGGCACGTTGCACCACCGTTTTTCACCATTAAACCCCACGTTTAAGCAGCAGTCGAGGCTGGGGCTGAACACTGCCGTGCACTTGGGAGGAGAAAACCAAGGGTTTCATTAATGCCTCGGCATCCATCGCCAGCAAGCAGCCTAATTCGGGCCGTGCTCCCCAGGAGGAAGGTTGCAGCTATCTCTTTCTGCCCCCGCTTTGCCAGCCAGCACTGTCCTATGATCCCGACTGACCTTCTTAAAAGGGATCAACYGGGTAAAATAAAGAGATGAAGAGTGAAGGGAGGAGTCGGGGAGGGGGAGGAGGGGGAATGAAATTAGGAGTTAGATATTAATAACCATGTTAAATATTTATCTGACCTCCTTTCACATGATCCTTTCTAATGGTGACCCAAAAAGCTGATGCGCTAATATTCGCTCTGGCTGTGCTTTCTGCCTCTCTGTCAAAGGCTTTGGGTTTGAGCAGGGAAAAAACTTCCTTCTCACCCRCCCTGGGAGGAGATGTTGGGCTATGGGAGAGATGCGGGTCCCGAAGGAGCCTCCGTTAAAAAGTGACACTGCTGATGAAGGGGATTGTGATGGGAGCAAATGTCCTTTAGGGAAAGACAAATAAAATTCAGAAATACGGGGTGATGGATMGAAAGGGTGGGACAAGAGTAGAAATATCTCATGGTAGTGGGTTTGTCTGGCAGTCACCAGCACTGCTGCACATCTCCCCAGCCCGTTTCTGGCACAGGTCGGCTTCAAAGGTGGAACCCTGAGCCGAACCCACTGAGTCTTCTGTGGGCCCAGGGCTTCTCCGTCTCTCCGGGAAATGCTGCTGGGGCATTTTTGCGCTCCAAACCCCAATCCTGCAGCTGGGAGTTCCTCAGGTCTCTCCTGTCCCACTTAAAAAGACAAACCCAGTAAAATTTCTTTGGAAAGACAGCCTCTAATTAGACATTTGCTGCCGACACAGATGCTAATCAAGTAGTTTTCCTGCCTTAGTACTGCCCATTCCCATCTGACTGAAGGATTTGTGGGTTTTGTTTACATTTAATTAATTTATTTTTTAAGCACTCCTGTTCTGAATGGCTCCAGGCATTCTGAGCTATTGCTCGGGGAAGCATAGCTACCTTTAAAACTCGGGCTCAGACCTCAGGGGCTGGGAAGCATTACCAACTCAGTAAATTAKGAGTGAGGTACAAGTCATTAGTGAAGGTCTGTGAATTCCTGACCGGTTTTCCTTCCGTATGCCTGAAAAYGCGTTGTGTTTGAGCGCAGAAATGCGTGCTGTGGTCTGACCCGTAGCTGAAGATGAGAGTGGGAAAGTGCGTAAGAGCGGCTGGGTTTCGGTCGTGGCTGCGGTTAAGTTCCCCGAGGCAGGTCTGAGCTGGGGTGCAGGGGAAGATCAGCAACAACTTGGTGTAATTTTAACGCGGGGAGCTCCTTCGTCTCTTTCTGATCACGTATTTGCTGCTTTTCCATTTATCCCTTCGGTTTCCTTCTCCCGTCAGCCTCTGAATTGCAGGAGCATCGACGGTGCATCCGAACCGGTCCGTGTTTTCCATCCACTCATCGGCTTGCCTTCTGCTGCTGAACTGCCTGCTGTGCTTTCTCTCTTGTTTTGGTGGCTCAAAGCCTTGTAAAAAGAGCCAACGTGAAATATCCTCTCATATTATAGTATTTGCCTTTTTAAAGGAAACTGAATTCATTAGCAGCGGGACTGAACACAGCAGTGGGATTTTTCTAATCTCGCCAACATCAGCCCCCTGGGACGACACCCCTTCAGTTGGCTTGACTAGATCCTCCGAGGTGTAATTTGTGCTTTCAATTTAAGCGTCAATTAGTCAGTAGCATCACCTTGCTTGGCCTCAGTTTCCCCTTTGCAGGCTGGAGCTGACGGCCCTTACCCAGCTCTGTAAAGTGCACCTGCGAGCTAAACCTGGCGAGTCTCTCCCTTGCTCCGGCAGCCTGCAGGCTGGTGAATTAACAAGAATTTTAGTAGGACAGTGCTTTTTTAGGGGGGTTAAATAAATGGAATTAGGCATGAAAAGTGGCATTTGAGTCCAGTGTCAGAGCACAGTGTAGCATAGGACTGTATTTTTCCAGCAGGATGGCTGTTTCCAGGACCTGCTACAGGAGTGTACTTTTTAAAATTAATTGCTTTTTTTTTTAGGGGAAAAAAAAA
>JASVER010000066.1:2496323-2532406 GCA_030449065.1 Oceanodroma leucorhoa
GTTTTTTGCATTCCTGGGCTTGTCCTCAATGGAGAGTGCTGCTGAGAGTCTTTCGCGAAGCCCCTATCACCACCGCCGCCAGCAAAACAGAAACGCGTTTAATCTTACTAAATGTAATCTTGTTGTAGAACAGGAAATTCTCCGTTGGTCAGAGAGGATATTAAGATGCCTGCTCGGAAAAGTGTTTGAAATTATCATCATTAATCTGGAAATGATTATTGCTTAGTTCAAGCTGAGTAACGTGAAAAATAAAGTTAACCTGAAGTGTATATGGTGAAAAGTAAATTGGATTTTTAAAAAGCTCTCATTTTCCTAATGGAAGATAAGATTAATAGCACGGCTCAGGAATTTAGAAAAAGTGCAATTTCCAAAATTTAAAAGCAACTGGTGTTGAAGATGTTCAGAAACCTCTCAGCTGGGGAGGTTTCTGTCTGGTGYGCTCCCAGCACCCCCTCTGTCAAAAATCAGGATCTCCATAAATTGTCTGAAGAGCACCCCAAATCATTGATCACYCAGAAAAGAACTGTGGTCACCCAGRTAAAATGGTTCTTACCTTTCCTTAAAGTGGGTTTTCTTAGTGTGGGTAATACGTGTGTTCTCCAGCTCCACTTGATTTCATCTTAAATTAATGTAATTAATTTCCTCTCTGATGAGGAAAGCCAAGTTGTCCAGGTCTGACCTCCAACAGAGGTGTGCTAATGCAGGGTAGCTGAGGATCCCCATCTGTGGACCTGAGGCTTCCTCCAGAACCTCTCCCTGAAGGTTTCTGGCATTAATATAGCCTCCCTCGCCATCATTTTTGACCAGGTTTGACTTAGTTTGGGTTATGGATGTGTCCTCACGTCTGAGCTAGAGCTGTGCCGTTGTCCTCGCAGTGGGAGCCGCAGTTGACTTCTGTTTCGGAGCCGAGCCAGCGCCTAGCAGATGGAGGAAGCCACATGGTGAAAAGGAAGTTCTTCTCCTTGTGTTTTGAGCAGAGAGATTTGAGATAATCTCTGATATCCCCCTCTCGCTGTCAGTCCTGTCTCAAGTTTGTTGCTGTGAACTCTCCCTGCTTTATTTTTTTTCCTAGCTTTCCCTCTGATTTGGATCTGAGAGCTCTGGCTCCTACTGACACCCACTGATCTCTGATAGCACCACGGTAATAAATCCTGGGTTTCTTTTGCCTCCTTGATCCCTGTTGGTGCTCCTGTCTTGCATGGCCCYGATACCCAGGTCCGTGAGGCCAGCAAACTCTTGTCCCCACACRTGCCCCAGAGCCTGTGTTTGCACTGATAGAAGGTTAATGCCGATGGGGTTTCACAACTTTTTGATTTATTGTCTTTCGGCATTCATCACTCTTTTCTTTAAATTAAAACTCCCTCCAGATGGGGTCTCTGACACAGATTTATTGATCTGCAATAAAACCTCCCTCATAACCTGTACAGCTGCCCATTCATCTTTCAGTGAAGGAGGGATCATTTCTCTGTGGATGTCCCAAGAATGAAAGCGAGCTGCTAACTTTTTTCCCCTCTTCTGCCYGTCTGGTTTCCCCCACGATTTCCATGCCTCACCTCAGGTCATTTACAAGGCGCTAGATGGGAACAACATCATCCCTGAGCTAGCCCTCRTGCCCCTTCTATCTTCAGGTGCCCAGAAGGTGACGTGGTGGCAGAAAGGCCAGCTGGAAAGGTCCCAAGTGATGGTACAAGYCATAGGAGTCTATTTTAGATACTTCAAGTCCTAATGAGGCTTCTATCCCYGACTCTGACGGGGATGTGCAGAGGGAGGGCGTAATGGCAATAAGTTGTGGCTTCTCTGGTGCGAGAAACAGCTATAATTAGATGCTGAAAGAAATTCTAGCAAGATAAGTTGGCTGGAAACTGTAATGATCTCCTGGTTTGTGACTTCTTGCATTCACTTATGTTTTTTTTTTTTTTCACAAATAGCTCAATTTCCTATCCTAGGAGGAACCCATCTGAAAATGGTTTCTTCGGTGGCGATGTGATTTTGCTCAAGTTTGGTTTTTTTGATGATGCGATCACACCTTCCAAGATGGTTTCAATCTTGGGCCGGAGTTAGTAGCAAAATCAGTTGTTCTGAGAAGCTTTGTTTTCCAATGACAGAAGTGTGTGCGTGCGATACAAAATATGATGTGGAAATACTGAGTTTCTGCAGTTTCAGGCAGATTGACGGAAAATAAGTCTCCAGAACACAGATACTGAAGTCTAGACTTGCCCAGCTAAACTCTTCTTGCTGAGTTTCCCACCCCAGAAGACGAAAATGAAGTAGAAGGCCAAAATTTCAGTAGCCTGAAGCTAACTGCTCTAACTCTCATTTATGATGTGAAGCCTGGTCCCTGGCTTGGTAGACCTGATACTTAACATCGTCAGGAATCACGCAGTGTCACTCGCTCTTCGGGAAGCAAATGGGATTAGGGAAGGATCAGTCATTCTGACAGCTAAGACAGGGGGTTTTTTAGGTGCTTCGAAGCACAATGCTGCGTGAAGCAGGATTATGGTATGTCTGTCCGAAGTCACTTGACGCATTGAGTGTACATAAAGATGACTACACGTGTAAGTCTGTCAGACGTTGGCTGTGCACGTGAAGGATGACTTTGGGTAACCGTGTTGACCCATCTACATCCATCCAGGTCACAGTCATTCCCAAGAATGTCTATTCTGATGCTTTACCTAAACTCCAGAGATGGTCAAAGCTGCGCCAGCGGCTGCTTTGAAGGACGTGGGGGCAGGTGGAGCTGCAGGAGACGTGTACGTGTTGGCAGAAAGGTGAATGAATGGATGAGGTGGCCCAGAAATGGTAGATGGGAAAGACTCGAGAGCTGGATGGAGAAGTGAGCAGTGCCCATGGATAACTTGGGACGTCTGCCGGCCTGGGTGGGGGTGGTCAGGGGAGGATGGGCGAGCGTTGAGTCAGAAGGGAAGGCATCATCATTTATCACCGTAATCAGGAAGCCAGGCTGAGAAGGTTTTAATCACTGTGCACGGAGCTGGAATGCAGAGCAAGTTTATGGTTTACAGTGAGCGGACTGACACAGCTGATTGATGTCAAATATGTCATGATGTATATTGTAAAGCCAGGAGATTTAATGGTGTAACTCCATGGTAGTCTTGGAAGTGAGGCGCTGCAGAGCAGGGAGTGATGGATGGGCTCATTTACATGTAAAAT
Source organism: Oceanodroma leucorhoa (assembly GCA_030449065.1). Classification (NCBI taxonomy): domain Eukaryota; kingdom Metazoa; phylum Chordata; class Aves; order Procellariiformes; genus Oceanodroma; species Oceanodroma leucorhoa. Next base: position 2,499,492 of record JASVER010000066.1, read on the forward strand.
TGCCGATGGCATTGACAGCACTGGTATGCGGAGGGAAGATAAGAGGGAGACAGTGAGATTCACTCTGACCCTGGTATTGAAATATTAAAATACAGCTGTAGGATCATCTGGACTTTGCAAACTGAATGTACGTCTGTGTGTATTTGAGCGTATATATACACTTGTGCTTATGCTTATAATTATGTGCACAGTATGCCTTTGCAAAGTAGACAGCTCCATCTAGTATTATCAACTCTTGGCTCCGGCAAAAATAGTTTGTGCTACTCCTACATCCTCTGGGAGATGGACTCCTGGTGAATCCGCTTATTGCTTAGCTTCGGAGGAGCCCTGGTGCCGATGCTTCTAGGGGTAGCGTTGCAGAGCAGAGGCCAGCCGGGTTCATGCTGGCAACCAGGCTCAGAAGAGCTTGCTCCAGGAAAGCAGAGGCTGGTACCCTGGGGCTCGGCACATCCCACGGCTCGAGGCTGGGTTTCCAGCTCCAGTGCACCATTAACCCAGATTTCAGCATAGTCCCGTCATCGCCGCTGCGTGTCAGGAGCGGGACGGGCGTAGAAGTTGCCCTGGTAGCTCAGGATCTCCCTGCTAATTTTGGTTGACTTAAGGGGAGGGTGGGGGGAGGAAAGAAAAAGGAAAATTTTGGCTGCTGAGGTGATACAAACTGAATGTGGCAGAGCAGAGAGCCTGGCCTAAATAAACTGTCAGAGGATGTTTTGTTTTCATTACGCCTGCTGCAAGCCCTTAATATTCCCGGTTGCGCTTCGTAACGCGATCCCGGACTTACTTCTCCAGGATAATCGCTAAGATTTGGTGAGCTGCTTGTAAGGAGCCTGGGGAAGGTCATTAGGAGAAGCAAGCCTTTTGCTTCTAGGTGCAAATGCACTGCCGCTGGAAAGCCTGGAAGGGGTGCAGGAGTCCAAGAGGTTGAAGACCCACGTTTAGGATGGTTTTATAAGGATTTAACTCTCCTGCAAACCTCTCCAGCTAAAAGCCTATCTGCTGTCCCTCAGSTCAGGCAGGATACCTGTCTCTGGTGCAAATGACTCCGTTGAAGCTGATGGACTCACCCCTGGGCTTAAGTCATCTTGGTTATCTCTTGCAGAAACTTTGAAGGCTGAGGAGCAAGGGAAGAGAAAAAAAATCTCTCTCTGCAGCTGCTCAGGTGGGGGAAGGATCCGGGAGCATCCCGGGGCGGGGGGGATGAGATGGGTGGGAAAGAGGCGGTTATAAAAGGCCCTTGCTCCATAATGAGGGTTACTTACACAGCATTTACTTACATCCACTTGGTCCCTGTCGCCTTTGATCCCCCTCCCTCATTTCAGCCTACTTGACAGTCAGCGGAAGGGCCTAAATTGGGATGTTTTTCAGAGGCGGGTTGACTAAGCACCAACTGAGCTGACCCTGATATGAACGCTTAAGAGGCTTTGCAGGGGATTAAGTGACTGTATTTTAATCTTGCCTTCTTCGTGGGGATGTGTCGCGGGTCCCGGCACGCTGCCTGGGGCTGCAGGTTCGCTCTCCCTCCCTGTCCCTGCCCGCTGATGCTCCCGGGACAGATGGACCGAGTATTTCCAGGAATTAACTTGGATTGCTCTTTCCTTAAATAAAAAGCCTAATATTAAAACCATCCTTGCAAAGGACTTTTTTTTTTTTTTTTTTTTTTTTAAATTTATGAGCTGCTCTGTCATCTTTGGAGACAATAATTTATATTATAGAACAGCCATATATCTGAGCCAGAGTTGGAGGCAAAGGGTGCTCTCTTAGGGAGGGCAGTCATGGGGGTGAGGGGAAAAGGATTTARACTTTTTTTGACTTCCTGAACTCATTTTGGTTCTGATCCCAGAGCCTTGGAAGATGGTRTGAATCCCATTTTCCATTAACTCTCACGGGCTCTGGAGGAGAGAGCCCTTTGCTGAGCAGAAATAGGGTTTGCAATACCAGATCAGCGTAGTGTCCTATCTCCAAAAGCTGCCAGTGGCAGATGCTCAGGAAAAAAAGTAATAAAGAGTTACGCTGGAGTAATAAATTTTATCTGGGAAGCTGCGATGGGGACTGCACAAACAATTATGCCAAACCTGTCCTTGCCCAGATGGGTTCCTGAGATAAAATAGAGGGTCAGCAGTATTTGAAATGTTGTCATCTGTGGGAGAACCGAAAGGGTCATCTCTGTCCCCATGTAGCCCCAAGTGTTARGAAATGACAAGGGAATAGAGAAGTGTTGATGCTGGTTTGTTATTTTCTTGCAATTCCCCTGCGTGGCTCCTTGAATCTGTCTTCAGGGCAAGAGCATTGGCAAAATGGCTGGAAGTGCCTCGTACAGCGTCAGTCCTGGAAAAATGGAGATTTTTGTGGACGTAGGGTCTGCAGGGGGGAGTCTCTCAAGCAYGGTTGCTTGCAGGAGCTCCGTAGCCATCCCCTCGCTCTCTCCTGTGCCWTTCTCCGGGGTTTCACGGGGTTCAAAAAACTTGGATGCACTCGGGGCTTCCCTATGAATGCGCTGGCATTGCGGCTGCAATTTGCTTGTTTTTAGAGGGTCTAATTGTATCAAAGGCACTTGGGGTCTAACCGCCCCACATGGGAAACATGCATTTATAGCAACATCTGCCCGGCTGAGGTTAGTGCCACCAGAGCATGCAGCCATGTCCCAGAGAGCCACGGGTCCCCTCTCTGCAGCCTGCACCCCAGCTCRTGGCAGGCAGAGATCTTCCCAAATGGCTCAACCATTCTGCAATGGTCTCCTGATGCCCACCAAGAAGGGTTGTGTTTCTCCACCRTGCCCTTGGCTTGTGCCGCGTTAGCTGCCAGAGCAGCCCTTGGAAGAAAAAGAGACTGATGGGTTTTAAATTGTGTTTTGGTGCAAGCCAGTAAGGCTGCCTCGATTTATCCCGATAGAAAATAGCGAGAGGTGGAGTTTGAAGTTTTTCAGTGAATCAACCAAGAGAGCAGAGAGACATTTAGGGGAGCCCTGGCRCAGCCTGTTGATGGCTGCGTGTTTGCCGGGGTACCAGCCCAGCATCTCTGCTCGGCAGAGCGGGGAAGGGGGGGGCTGGTCCCTGCCGTGGGGAGCAGCAGCGCATCCTGACAGCATGCTCATCCCTCGTTGGGGTTTGCTCCAGCCTTGCGACGTTGCGTTTTGGCAGGTTGCGTTAAAGATATCATGATTTAACCATCCTTCGGGTGCTGTTGCCTTTCGGCAGCACCTGGCGACAGGGAAGGGTGGCTTTTCCCGAGCGTGCAGCAACCCCCCCCGCATCTCTCCCCTAGGAAATGTGTGCCCCCCCCCCCGGGTCCCGATCCCTCCAGCTTCATCTCGGCTCCCCCTTTTGCCCCTCCGCCACGTCCCGGTGGCAGCCAGCCACCTCGCCATCCCTTACCCGTGAAGTCGAGGCTACTTTTTATTTGTTTATTTTAATTATCATCTTTCTCCCTGGCTCGGCGCTCCCGCGAGGGAGACGGCGTCTGTGTTAATGGGATTATGCGTGCTGTTTGCTGATGTGTACATGTTTGCCACTTCCTCTCCCTTTGAATTTCACCCAGATAATTGATTTCTGTCTCTTCCTTGGCACTTGCTTTTGCGGTGCGGGGTGTTATTAGTCCCCTTTTGTTTCATTGCTGAGCGACGAAGCCTTTACAAGGCAGCCCGAGCAAAAGCAATTGTTGAATCTCTTGCTTGCTTTATTAACTAACAGGGGTTTGCAGGTGGCTTGAAGCCCTCGGAGAGACGTAATAACATCAGGGATGGCTTGGGAGCAAAGTGGCTCCTTCCCACCGCAAGAGSTTGGGTGGATTATCCAAGTCTCCATTGCTGGTCATCCACCTAAGTTGACTCTGGCTGTCTCCTGTCCATCCATTTATCCCAAGATACTGGGAGCGGAGGGACCGAATTCTTTCCGGTTTTGCACATGGGGAGCCGAGGGTGGGCTGAGATTCCTGGTGCTGGCATGGATCCTTTGCTCCATGGATCAAAGGATCTCCTTCTCGCGGACTCCCCTTCTGCCGTGGTTGGTCAGGAGGTGATGATGGAAGGTGGATGGTTCTTCTTAAGCTGGGACATGCTGATTTCAGGAGACCGGGCTTTCCAGGAGAACAGGCTGGTTTCAAAGGAGTGCTTGGGCAGAACTAACAAATACAGGGAAAATTAAAGCATTTTGCAAGGTTTTAAAATATAATTGATTTTTTTTTTAAGAAAAAAAGTGTTTTTCTAGCTCAAAATGAAAAACTGAGGCGTAGCTGAATTTTTCTTTTAGTTAATAAGCAAAAATGGTTGAAATTTAAAGATTGTGTTGACTTTGGCCCAATTTTTACTTGAGTTTAAATAATTTGAGAACTTTGGTTTGTGAATTTTTAGGGCTTCTTCCCCCCTCCTTCCCTTCGCTGGAAAGGGCAAAATTTTTATAGAGCAGGAACAGTTATTTTCTGCCCAGCTTTTTTCAGACTGCGGAGATTTCCAGAAGAACATCCTGTCTAATGTCACACAAGCATGGAGAAGAAATTCAGTTGTTGAGCTAAAGAGTAGCTCAACTCCATGGAAATACAAATGAGTCTTAACTAGCTAGATTCCCCTTTGTTCCAGTGTCTGGGCAGAAGTAGGATGTGCTCCCAAAAACACAGGGAACTGGCTGCCCTCTCTGCCCTTCTGGCTCTTGGCTTTGTTTTCTTCTATTTGCATAATTTCTCATCTTATTTTCTCTTCCTATTGTCTTTTCTCTTTTCCTACTTTTCATTTATTTTCTCTTCTCTTGCTGCCTATTTTCYGTTTGATTTCTGCTTTTTTCTTCCCTCCCTCGCTAGCCTAGAATGTGGCTAGCATGAATGAGTGATTTCTAGAAGGAATAAAACTGTTTAAGGAGGAAAAAAAGCAACAACATTTTCTGTGCATCACTGTGTAAAATGTACAATAATAAAGCAGAACCACACTAAATGAATTATGCTAAAAAACCCAAATTACCAACATGTCAAATATTATTAGCACTCAGATTTGTAGAAAGAACGAATGCACAGAGGAAGCTTTTCTTTTTTTTTTTTTTTTTTTTCCCCTGCTCCCTTTATAAAGCAAATGCCAGCCACTCATAACAGCTGGTTTTGGTGCCTTGAATGAATAACTGATAAAAAGAAGAAAAGCAAGACACGTTCCCCAGAACCATTTTTCATGATGTCAGGGTATCAAGGTAATGTGTTACTTCTTGCAGGACCTTCAGATGTGTTCCTATATGTGAGTGAAAGTCTCATTTCCTTTGACGGGATTAATGATCGCTTATTCCACTGGAGAAGGAGATGGAAGACAATCAAAACTAAGAGAGCCGAGAAAGAGAAATTCTGTCTAGGAATTGATTTGCTGGCATGGACTAGCAAATCAAGGAAGGATGGCTTTTATAAGAGGGCTTCCTAAAGGACCAGGTGTCTTGCAGCATCCCCAAGGACTGTGCTTATTGCTGGTGGAGTTTGCAATTAGTTGGGTGGCCSTGACTATCCTTGGAGGAGACCACCGTGGCTGTTCATGTTCAATAGCCCARCAGCTGAGTTAGAGCACCTTAGATAGGGGGGATATTTTCCTCATCCAAAGCATTTTTTATTTTATTAATAAAAATTGCTCTTGCGATTGTATCACTTATTTTTACTTGTATGGTTGAGTTTGGATGGGTGACGAGTTCAGCCAAGACATTAAAACATTCTGAGTTGGCCAACAAAACCACATGTCCACGTTGTCAATGTTTGCTCCTGGGTGAGTTCTCTGAAGAGCAAAAGGCTAGAGCATGACTCCGTCTCTCTTYCATCGAAGCTGCTCCATTTTGCATGAATAAATATTTGTTGGGCCAGCAGAGATTTTATAGCCCATCAGCTAGGGCACTCAGCCGGGATGGAGGAGACGTGTGTTCAGGTCCCTGTTCCAATGCGTGTTTAATTATTTATCTGCAGCAGAATGGCTCGGAGAAGAGACTGAGAGAAAGAGCCAGAGGCCAAGTCTGTAGCCTGATAGCTGAGAGATTTATTTGCCAAGAGAGGCCGTGATTTTTTTGTTACTGCAGATAACTGGCTTTTTTAGGGTTCAAGTGGGTTTTCTGCTCTAGGTCTGAGCAGAAAGGCTATACTGGATTTTAGCGATGGCTCCTGATAAATTGGGCTGGTTCGGAGATGACAATAGTGGGATGTTTGTATTTCTCTGTATGGAAGTTTTCCAGGGTCTAGGAAAGGTGATGGTTCTTTGAAACGCCCAGCTTTTTCCAGGGTGGGATAACTCTTTCCCTTCACATGTCATCTCTTGGACCTCTATGCTCTCTTGCTCCTCAGATATCTTCCGCCGGTTTCCCTTCTCAAAGAACAACTTGCACAACCCGTATTATGTCTGTCCAGGCTAACATAGACCCAGCCTCCCAACCGACACTGTAGAAGAGGGCATGCTTAGTGGGGGGGTACTGGGGCATTTCTTTGAAGAGCTTTCCTCCTAGCTCAGCTGCTACAGCTGCCACRAAATTCAGCTGAGGTAGCTGCCAAGCCATGTGTGTCCTGGACCAAAGGTCTGCCAAGAGTCCACTTTATTCTAGATATAGGTATTTAGCTTAAAGTGAGTTAATTAGCAGCTGAATTAAAATGAAAGGAGAAGTTCTAGTCTAATGGACCCATGACTTGCAGAGGTTTCTTCCATCCRTGCTTTCCCAGAAGGGGTAGGACTTCAGAGGTGTTGCGTAGCTTATAATGAAGATGCACTCTCTGCATGTGTCCAGCAGTCAGACTCTCATCCTCTGCTATTAAGTGAGAAGAAAAAGGTCACCCTCTCTGACCTTCCACCGGGCAGGTCTTACACCAAAGGAAAGCTAAAGCTCCTTGACAGAAATGCTGTGAAGCAAATTAARCAATACAAATTATTTGTCGTTCCTTTGAGGCTAATTCATTACCGATTTGCAAAATTATGCTGCTCCCCCCAAAAGTATCTGGGATACTTTTAAATGATTACCCAAACCAAAACAATTGACTCAACTAGAAAATGTTTTAGCAAACACATTCGTTAGGCATCTTCTTATTAGGCAGTGGTTAGTAAGAAATAATGCATTAATTGTGCAATTAGTAATGGCAGGTTCCAGCGTTCCCAAACCTTTGAGTGGGTTCAGTGCGTGAATGAAAATAGCTTCAAGGTGTAGGCTTAATCTRAATTTGGAGGAAGTTTAGGCTCAACTTCAGGTTGAAACCTATCCCTGCTTAGAGTGGGGGTCTAGATCAGGTGAACTCCAGAGGGCCCTTCTGACCTAAATGATGCCCCTGTGAAAGACATTCTTTGTGTCCTCATCGTGTTGCTTGGGTTTTTTTCTTCAAAGTCAGTGAAAGGAAGTCTCTAGGCAGGTGTGAAAAGTTGATCTTTCTTATTGCTGTGCTTTGGCTTCCTCTCTTTAAGTGCTGGACTCCTGAGGAGCACCAGAATGAAAGCATTGAGATGGTCAATGAGAGCTAGAGAGGCATCCTAGCCAAGGCGTGGGTACCGCTTCCCAGTGACGATGTCCTTGCTGGCTGGGCAGCCCCAGAGGTGACGGTAACTTTATCCAGCGACCTTGTMGCAGCCCACCCCCATGTACGAACGCGTGTTTCTGCCGGGGTGCTTACAATGGAGGAAGCTTGAGGAAGGCCATGTGTATAGTGCCGTGTTTTATATTAAACAAAAATAAATTCCCTCTAACGTGAGTTTTTCAGACAGGTTGTCCTAATATATTAACTTCTGTCTGTGTTTTGAATAGTCAATTTCACGGTGAAATGAGTTCTTAATAATATATTTACCACCTGGGAGAAATCTCCCAGCCATCTGGAAAGGAGTGGGGATTTAGTGCCTCCAAATGGAGATTGSTTTTTTATTTATTTATTTTGCCCRCGTTTCCTCCCCTCCCAGGCGGGACCCAGAGGATGCTTTGGGTCCGAGCTGACCATTGCAGCAGGTTTTTGGGTCTTTTGCCCCATCTCTTACTGGCGTGGAGGTGTCAAGAAGCATGTGGAGGTTCTCTGCAGCTTTCCAGGCTGGAGACTGGTGTTAAGGCAGCGTGGGGACGTGTCCCCTTCACCAACCCCAGGCTAGGATGGCTTCTGTCCTGGGCGCTGAGGGGCTGGTTTGGAGGAAGAGGAGTTTTGCTTGTAGATGCTGGCAAAGCCCTACTCTTTCAATGGAGATGTCAGTGATGCATGACCTAAATCCAGGCTGGTTTGTGTAATACATCTTTTGAACTCCGGTGAAATGGAAGCCAGATGCAAACCAAGCTATCCTTTGATTAGATGGGGAAAATGGTAAATTCATCATCAGTTGAAGTCTTTTAAGCAAGACCGATTGTCCCGCTAAAACCTATACGTTGCATCAGCAAGAAGTTACCGGCTTTGATACCGTTTGCCTGAGCGCAAGGGAATAATCCTTCTGTTTGCTACAGGGCTTACGAGTGAAATTGTGTGGCGTGGCATCTTCAAGCTGTCAGATTTGATTGTCTCTTTTGGCCTTTGACATTGTAGATTGATGGAAACTCATCATGGCCTYTCTCTTGTGTCCTTACGTAGCTTCCCTATGTGCTAAAACCTCATCTTTTTTATCGCTGGAGTATGAAATTCCCACGTGCCTCAGTGTTCACCCAACGCAAGTCCCTGCAGGAGAAGAGGAATCTGGTGGCTCCAGGGCTTGAAAAGCATTAATTTTGTTTGCAAAAGTGATAGCATTAGCATATCCTGATCCTCTGCTTTAATACTCTGCACAGGTCGCTCGTGTGACGTTAAATGAAACTCTTTGCTGTGGGGTTTTGCAGAACCCACGTGTGGTGCTATCAAAATTTCTCTGGGTGTGTTTGCACGTGTCATTGCAGGGSGGGGGAAGCTCAGCAGCCCTGCTGTCTGTGTAACCTCTCTGCTGTCTAAATAACCTGTGCTGTGGAAATGTGTGTAATTTGTGGAATTTTAACTGCCGAAATCTCGTGGGGAATGGTGGGAAAGTCCAGAGTATAAGGCTCTAAAAGCGATGGGGGCAGCAGGGTTAGCACGCACCCGTCTCCCCGTAGTACCTGCACACACGGCCTCTAACGCTGTTGTATATGCAAGCTAATGTGATGTAGGTTGCCCTCCCCAAAGATGTCATAAATCTCCTTTGCATTTTTCCTGGGCTGAATGAGTACAGGCAGGAAAGCAGGTCTCAACCTACCGTTTTCTGTGGCTCAACTCGCCCCTTTGTGGGCTGTAAAAGGTGGGGGGAGAGGGTTGAAGGTCCCCTTTGACTGAGGTTGAAAGCAATAAGGTTTTGTTTCTCCGGACCATTTATCCCATCTCTTTCAGCCATACGTGGCAGGGGATGCCTCTAGCAATGCACCCTTTTGAACTCTGCAGTCTCTAATTCGGTGCAGACACCTGGCTGCTCCTGAAATATGTATGGGTGGAAAAAAAAAAAGGGAGCCCTGTTAGGAGCGACATTTTACAAGAGGTTGCACCAAACCCCTGGATTTAGCTCTCCTTGAACTTGAAGCTGGCAATAATTGAAGACCAGATTTTGCAGCTGCTGTTCTGACATGATATTGCTGCCGGGTGTTATGAAAACCACTAGAGCTAGAAACCAGCGCTATATACTCTTCTTGGAGTTTTAGCTTTCAAACATATGAAGCATCAATCTCTAGCTAGCGGCTCATGAGCTATCAGCTCCTACAATCAAGTGGAAAAGAGTATTTCAAAAGTGCTTAGTTACTGGAACAGTACAAATGCTTTCTGGACCGGTAAATGCTTCCAGGTATCGGTCCTGGACCATGATTAGGAAGATAAAAATCTGGTCCCTGAGAAAGTACACTGCCTGGCTGCTCTGCTCCTGTTGCAGAAATGTCAAAATAAGCAGGAGGATGAGGAAGGATGCAGGGCCTCCGGGATCAGTTAGCTCGTCCTATTGKGGCTGCTGCCAGGTGTGTCGGGGCATGTTGATTTTATTTTTAGTTTTCCTGGTTGGCAAATAAGTAATTCTCTCTCTTGATCTTTTAACATGAGATCTTTATTCTTGAATCTATGAATAGGCTGATTCCATAGTCCTCACCATAAGGATTTATTTTCAAGGCTCAAACTGTACCTGAAATTTTTAGAGACACGGAGGAGCTTTGGGGGAGATGTGGGGGGGTGGTCAGACATACTCTTGAGTCTAGCTAGAAAGTGTAGAAAGTTTATTACTCACTATTTGACGTTGCCAGCACCATAACTGGACTATCTTAATTGACCGAGTGAGCACGACCCACGTGCAAAGGCGGCAGCAGTGTGGGTTGAGCTGTAGCCCAGCCTCTAGAAATGCACCATACAGTCCTACGTTGAGGAAGTATCGCTGCAAGCGTTGCTTTTATATACTTAAGCGCATCTCATACGCTTTGTTTGTGATATTGTCATTGAAACTACCAGTTACGCCATGCAACTGCTGTGATTTTACCTATTATAATGAGAATTGTGGGCTTGAACCCCCCAGGGTGATGCTTTGGGGGGGGGTGAGGATTGTTGCTGTCTGTTTTAATGAGAGCTGGGTAGCGCGTGTGCTTTTGAACGTCGTATTCAGTACGTACGGTGAAGAACCACAGTTTATTGCATTGCTGGCTATTTGGGGGCTGTGCTATTTCCTTGCATGACTGTGATGTTCAAGGGCAAATAAACTTGTAGCCTTTTGCTTTTAAAAGTTTGGTGGCTGCAGCTTGGGCAAAGAGAGCCTTTGTTGGCAGGTGAGCGATGGTCTAGGGCTGGATTCGGTGGAAGGAGCAAGAGAAACTCCTCCGGGGACTCGTTTCCTACCAACAGTTTGGGATCCACAGCAAGATTGTCTCAGCCTTGCCCCTAAAATGACCTCCCTAGTCGCCATCGAGGTTGAATTTCCACGTGTGACGTCACTGCGCGTTAGCTTGATTTATCTTTAAATGATGTAAAAGGTCGGGATGTTTTAAATCGAAACCATCTCCATTCACAGTCCATTTTCCATAAGCCGTTTTACTGGTGATGTGACATGATATCAATAACAATGAGGTTTCTTGCTGCCTGCTATAGTTGTTTATGGAAAGGAGTTTCAGAAAACATATTATTATAGAGAATAATGGATGGGCTGTAGGGAGACAAGGAAATAATTGCATTGAGGGGGCTTGAAAACATCATAAAGCCAAGAATGGAGTTTGGTTGGACTCTCATGTCACAAGGTCCCTAGGACTAGACTAATTCTCCATAAATCTGTGCAGCCCATTTAGGCTTAGGCATTTGCTTTTCTTCTCTTCTCCGCTAGATTCTGGCCCCCCTCCCCCCCCCCTTTTTCTTTTGAAGAAACACCGCAGAGGAGATTGAAGTGAATAAAAACCACCCRATCCACAATTATGGTGATTAATTATCCATTTGTATTTTGTTAGCATTTCTGGATTCTCTGTCATGGGGCTGAGAATCATGCAAGCACAGAATAGAAAAACACACGTCCTTTTTCTAAGGATCTCGGAGTTTTGTTTAAAAAGACGACTAAATAAATATTAAAAAATAAAAACAACTAAAGAATTAAAAAAGAAAGAAAAAGAGCTGCCACAGAGTTGGCATCCAGATCAGAAATGGTGCCAGCACTCTGGCTGCTAAAACCACCTGCCTTTCGCTCCGATTTGAGTTCTTGCCGCTGTTGGGAAGAGCCAAAGCTGTTAACGCAGTTAATTTATAAGCAGAGCCCGTTTGAAGKAGGTTGTAAAAAAATAAGTCTCTTCCTCTCAGGTGCTGGGGTAAGGAGGGTGATGAGAGGGCAGGATGAGGTCTTCAGTGTGCTTTTTAGGGGACTTTGGGATCCAACCATGCATGAAGTTGGAAGGAGTTGGGCATCTCGGTCCTTCCCCGGCCGCTCCTGCCTGCTGACGCTGCCCGTGGGGGTAACCCCATTCCCAGCCCTGAGAAACGCAGAGGAGAGCAAACACCTTCCTGAAGTTGGCCTGAATATTTCCCCTCCGGTGGTCCTCCCRTTGGAAATTCCAAATTGATAGATCACAAAAGACCCATTGACTGGCCATTTCACCGAGAAATTTTCCCTCTTATTTTCCAGTCAATCATTCCCCCCCCCAGCCCTGTAATTTTCATTTGCATTACATCAGCGCAGGGGGGAATTTAGAAGAAATCAGGACTTTGACCGCTTCTTTCAGAGGTTGGATGAAAGGGCCCTTTCTGCCTCTGGCTGGGGGGGTTGTTTGTTCAGATTTCCAGGGTCAGGGAATAAAAAACCAGCCTGGAAGCATGGCGTTATAATTATCGTAGGATGAAATCGCAGGATTAAATTGGTGGGAGCTGGTGGTGACACTTCCATGGGCTTCCTGGGATCCAAGTCAGGATGGCTGGGACAGTTTATATTCCCTGGTCGTGCTGGTTGCGTCATGTTTCAGCCCCGTTTTTTTCTGCGTTCGTGGGGTTTAGCAYCTCCATTAGTGCAATAAGGACTCGCCCTGGTTTTGTTCCGTGATAGCTGCTGAAACTTGTGATGACTTTTTTTTTTTTGGGGGGGGGATGTCTGCACACCTACCTGCCATCAGGCTGCTCCCCTGCTCCGAAAGATTCCCTCCGATGGGAATGRCTCCACACGCTCACCTAACCTCAGCGGGGCTCTGCGCTAATGCTGGGTGAATAATGGCTTTTTAAATTATTTTTCACAGCTTGGTTGGTGGCCAGAGCAAAGGAGTAACATTGGCTTGGGGTCACCTCGGAGAAAAGTAGGGAGGTGTTTTTTTTTTTAATGGCGTAAAACCAGTGTTTCTGTCAAATCATAATGAAACAGTTTATGCAAACCTGAAAATAAACCCATATGCTTCACTTACATAGCCTTTTTTTAACCTTTATATAAATGTCAATTTTTTGGAATGACAATGACATTTCAAGTGAGAGATTGAAATGTAACACACAAGAAACATCACCGCGAGATGTTTTGACTTCTCTTCAGCTCCCTCCTCTCCCCGTTCTATTTATTTTCTGCGAAAACTGTTCGCTAAACCTGACTTGAATCCACAGATCGTTTCGGTTCCTGAAAATGACATTTTCTAGCAAACACGCCGTCAGTCGAAAACAACAAAAAAATAAATCCTACAGGCCTTGCTCACCCTTTGGTACCAGCCCCAGCCCTGTGGTTTCCAGCACATCTTGTTGCTCAAAAGCATTTGGGCTGGGAAAATCCTGTCCGAGGGACACGAGGGTCTTTTGACCCCTCTCCGGCACGGAGATTTTTTGCTTTTCCCTTTTTGCAGCCCACCAATTTTGTGTTTCCGAGCAAATACTGCGCTTCAGTGGCTCTCTGCGAGGTTGGAGGAGAAGCGTTTCGGGGCTTGGTGGCCAYCCTAGCTGATGCAATGCATCGACCGGGCTCCTCTGCAATCGAAAGCAGGATCCGAAGCCAGAAAGCGGAGTGTATTTATCGCGTCTCGGTGGCACCAAAGAAGAGCTATGCCTTAGCATCGTTATCTCCGGTCTCCCCRTGGATTAACAGAGGCGCGGGTCAGCCAAGTAACATCCGCAGCCTTGTGCCAGATGAGTCGGTAGCAGGAGCAAGATGCAGGCTCTGACTCAGGAGAGCGATGAAGTGCAAACCTTGAGTACTTCATCAGTCAGGCTATTGCTTAACTGCTGGCTTACAAATCAGTCCGTGCCCACGTGCTTTCCTGAGTCACAGTCTAGGAGGGGAAAAACGCTGCTCCTCAGCGTCTCCGTCCAAAGTGTCCTCCTTCGCCCCCTTTTTTTTCTGCCGCTGACGGTGTTGTGAAAGAAAAGCTTCGCTTCGCTTTCAGTTGTTGGAAGGAGGAGATAAATCAAGTCTTCGCAGTGCTGCTTTGCTTCAGTTTCACCCCAAAGAGTGCAAAGTTTTCCTGTTGACCTGGGGAACTCGCCGCTGCGGGGAGGGCTGGGGGAGCGAGGATGCCGTGCGGGTTGGTAACGCGGGGCAGGGTGAGGCCGCGCCGCGCGCYGTGTCCGGCGCCAGCGCTCAACCTTATTTACAGCAGGGGAAAATTAATGGAAGTCAGCTTTCGAAGGTAGATTATTTCATTATCAGCGTAATTGGTACTTATAATTAGTTGTTACTCTGGCGTGTGATGTGCCCTGAGCACTGTGGCTGCAAAGTGCAGGAGCAAAAAGGAAAGGCTATTTTTTTTTTTTTTTTTTATTAATTATGACTGCTGTTTATTTTGCTGGATATTTATGCACTTGCTATTTCAATCAAGTAACCTCAGCTTGTGTCGCTTTGCAGTAAGCAGATGGTAGGGCTTTGCCTGGCCTGGCTCTGGTTCAGGTTCGGCTCTGCCTCCTGCCTTTCGGTCAGTCGTGCCTCTGTTAGCCCACAAGCAAATTGGGAATACCGGGCCAGGCATCACGGGAAAACTCACTGGTGTTGTTATTAAATTGCTGTAAAGCCTTAGGTGGGGATTTGAAGATGCACTGCTGCTTTTCCCGGGGGGAACAGGTGAGGGGGGACCCTGGCACCGCCGTGAGCCCCCGGGCATCTTGCTAGAGGACAGAAGCCTCTTGTCAAAGCCAAATCATTCTGGAAAGCCCCCAGATATTTGCAGGCTGCCGGCTCCGAGTCAGGCAAAGGGCCGCCTTTGTGGTGCGTCAGCCTTTCCACTGCTGAAACAATAAATGGCCTTATCCTCGTTAGCTGACGCAACCTAACAAAGCGCCATTGATTTTGGTAGGTGCTTCATCAGCGACAGGGATGCAAGGGATGGGGTTTATGACCCCACCGGCTTTTCCAGGCGGCYGCGTACATGCGGTTGGGTTTTAATGAGCGCTTTGGGCCGCGAAGTGGGTCACTGCTTTCATCTGCTCCGGCTTGGCACCCCTACCCCTCACCCCCCCTGCAGCAGAGACCCGAGGAACTCGCCACACGGGTGGCACGAGCCGCTGCATCCCCAGGCTGGTCCTGGCTGCGGATGGAGCTGGTGGGGGGGGGCGGGGGGGACACGGCCGTGCGGGAGGGGGTCCTGCTGGGACGCGGGGCTGTAACCTGCTGATGCGGCTCCCCACGGATCCGTGAGCTTTGTGCAAATGGCAGTCGTGGTGCGCTTTGAAGCCGGGAACCTTGAGCACTTCAAACAGGCAGATGATGTAYGGGAAATTAATATCTAACAGGGCTAAAAATTGTCCTCAATGTCGCCCTAACTCCCCTGCCCAGCTGAGCTCTATTTACTTTCATCCCATCCAGAGCATTTAGCACAAAGAGAACCCCTTACACCCTTAATTTTCTAAAACACAAAGCCTTCCATTTCACTGCATCCAGCTGAAACRTTCCCCTTTTCTCTCTCATTTTTCCGTCTCTCTTTTGAAACCCTCCTCTCCCTCGTCGAAACCTCTCAGGGGAGGAATAGAAACCAGCAAAGTTTGGAAAGGAGAGCAGGTCGGTAACCCTTTTGCGGCCGGTTTGCTGCAGGGAGGGTAGCAAGAGGCATCCTGCTCCCCAGCTTCTGCATCAGCGTTTGCGTGAGCAAAGACCTGCCAGCACAACGGGCACGTTTAGCACCGGTCAGTGCACGGCGGAGGATTTGTAACTGGAAATCGGGATGCTTGAAATCTCATTTGTGTCACAGTAGGGGGAAAGCAAGCGAGAGCCGCCTCTTTGCACAGAGCAGAGAATCCCGGCGGAGCTCTCCGTAAGGGGAGGGCTGTCGGGCTGGGGAGAGAGGATGGTTTCAACATCAAGGCACCAGCCCAAGCCCAGGGGTAGCTGGGTTCAGCCCTGCCCTGTCCCGGGCTCTCACAGGCATGTTGCTTGCCCGWCTCTGGGGTTTGCACCCTGTCTCCTCGTCGGCGGCGGGGGGACGAGTTTTGGGGAGGGTTGCTGCACGCCAGGTGGGAATGGTGTGGGCTGGAGCCAGCCTGGCATTTCATACCCCACCCCTGCGTGGACAGGGTGTGCCTGAGATTATCAGGGCTGGGTGAGGGAAAAAAAAAAAACAAACCCCACCAGAAAACAAGTGATGTTTCAAAATACTGCCAAGCAGATTTTCCCAGGCTGATTTGCTGGCCCTCGTTTCTGGGCTGGTGCAAAAACACCCAAGGAAAAATACTTCTTTATCGCTGACAGGTTAGAGCTGGGCGTCTCTGGACGGTCACCCCAGGGCACTGAGCTGCGATGGGGGCTGTGATAAAGGGGCTGCCTCCAGCGGGGCTGAGAGCCGGCTGCCTGGGTTGCCTTCGAGAGGAGGCTGCAAAGTGGGGTGGTGCCGGGAGCCGGAGCCCTCGGCAGGGCATCGGGTCCCCATACTGTGGGGTGATCCCTGGGGGAGCTGGGTCCTGTCGTGCCCCTTCTCTGTAAACACACGTAGCGCTCCCGGGGTTGGCGTGCTGGGATTGCGAAATGGGGAAGGGTTGGGATCGTCCCTGCTTCACCCGGGGCTGTTGATTGCTGCAATTTTATTAATGCGACTCCAAGACTGTTTGCAGAGGTGTGYGGGTGCGCAGCTCTTCCCCCTCTCCCCGGTGCTGCAGACCCCCGGCTGCTGCTGCGAATGGGGCTCGGGCTGGGGGTGCTGACCCCAAAGGGGACCTCCCTARAAGCAGGCAGGAGCTGCACCCCAGCCTGGGTCCTGCGAGGAGGGTCCGGTGGGGTGTCGTGCACCCAGAGGATGGAAAGTTGTCGCTGGTGCAGAGGCTGGCTTTTTTCTAAACACCTCCTGGGTATATAYGTGGGGCTGTTGGGGTGCTTGGAGCCTCCGTGTGCCATATGGGGTAGACCCACGGTAGATTTGGCTCCCAAGCGTGCTCCAAGAGCCCAAGACCAGAGTCGCAGGGGTGTGCAGGACGTGGCTTTGGAAGGTGGTGCCTACTTGCGGTGCTGTTGTTCTGCACTGGAGTGAAATTCAGTGGTTTTCAGCTTTTGCTGCTTCTCGGCAGCCCCCGGAGAGCCCTTGTTAGCAATACTGGAGGTCTGATGTTCTCCTGGATGCGAGCTGGGGATGTGTGGCTGACCTGCCTCCCCCAGCCTCCATAGGGACAGTTTATATCTGACCCAAAAAGGGTGTCTTTAAGCAGGTGCAGATGGCGGGCTCGTGTCCCTGGCCGTGGCACACAGAGCAAGGCAGCACCGAGCCCGACATCTGTCAGCCGTTGCAGATCCGTCTTTCCCTCTGAGACAGCAGGAACCAGCAGCTCGCGAGCCGTTCCCGCAAAGCTGGGATGTCTTCCATCGCCGGAGGGCCTGATCCTCAGCTGGCATAAGCTGGCACCGTGTCACCGAGCAAACGGGCCAGCTGCTCGGTCGGTGGATGTTGATGCCCGTCCCCGAGCAGCCCAAGCCCACTGCACCGCTCCGCAGCTGAGGGCCGGTTTGAACTGCTCTCCCCTCTCTCCCTCCTACTCTTTTCCTCACTTCTCCCTTTTAATTCTCTCCCCGTCTGTTCATCCCTCTCCCCTTCTGTTCATCCCTCTCTATTCTCGAGCCATCCTTCTTTTTCTCCGTGAAGAAAGCTAAGGGGAGGAAAGGAGAAAAGCGGTCCAACTCGGTAGGTTTTTCCAATAACCTTCCCTAAAATCTCACCAGGTTATATTACGCTCTAATAGACTTTAAGCCAATCTGCCTAATGCCACTGCAAAGGTCAATTAAATTCACCCTAAAAAATTTACTCCTGGCTCATTATACGTTTGGAAAATGAGTTAGAAGCACAAGCTGCCCCAGAGGTTTCTGATATTTTGCTAATGAACATGTCTCCTAATGGAAGAAAAAGAAAGAAAACCACCACCAGAAAAAAAAAACCACAAAAAACAAAACCACCACCAACTTTAAAGGAATGTTTTACTGGTCCATTGGAGAGAGCTGTGTAGAGCTGAGCATCTCCTGATAGAGCAGATGAGGAGGAGGGGTGGGTGATGCGATGTCTCAGCGAGGTCATTTACACCCAGCAGAGGAATTTATTAAACCTGACTCTTGACCAAGCATTTGGGCAAGATCTTTAACCTCGCGTCCGTGCCCGGCCCTGTTTGCAGGGTGCTGTGGGTGGCTTGGCTTCACGCTCCCCTCCAGGCAGCATCGACATGGATTTTACTCGCTCTGCGAATTCCCGGGGGGGTTGTGACCGTGCGGCACCCACTCGGCACCCACTCGGCACCCACTCGGCGTGCTTGCAGCCCACCCGCGGAGTAATTACGCCGGCAGCGTGCCGTGCCTGGAGGGACTGGTAGGCTGCACGCTGGCAGAAAAGGAGGCAAAATTAATCAAGTGCATGATTAATTGCAGATTGTGACCCAGGTTGCTGTAAGTGACAAGTTTTGAGGGATTTTCAGGCTGAAGATGCTCAATGTGAAATGCCTTTAAGGAGCCCGAGAGGTTTTTGTTTGGGGTTTTTCTTGAGAGAGTGGTTGAGAGGCTCTTTAAACCCCTGTACCTTTGAGCACTCGGAGTCACTTACTGCTCATCAGATTTTCATCCTCTTTTCTAATGTGTAGATCCAGCCAGGTGCAGGACAGAAATAAATGCAAATGTGCTCGGTAGTCCTTTGAGCACCCGGCTGTGGTGGCATGAGAAACTGCTATCAACAGTGCCCAGGATTGCATTGATTTTGAAGCAATGTCAATATTGCCTAGGTTTTTGTTACTTTTGAATCGGGTTTTGAATTTGATTTCCTGCCCTGGAAATGGAGTTTCGTGGGGAAGGGAGGGGGGTCAGCTGGTCCCGTTCGCAGCGCACCTCTCYGAAAGGTTTGCTAGATGAGAATATAAACCACTGAGAACCAGCAAAGGTGCCTGGAAATGAAAAGAAGTGACTCGCGGCCAAGAAAAGCACAAATGTGATTTTGTCAAAATCGACACATTCCCACGGGAAGTTTAAATTTCAACGAAACGGTGTTTCTGACCAAACATCCCGGGTCCCTCCCGTTTGCGCAGGGGTTAAATGGCCTGGGATGGTTAGCTGAACATCTCTCAGGTGCCACCACTGGTAAATAGGTAGGCTGAGGTTCACCTCACCCAGGTTTAGTCACTTAAATTGTAGGCGTCAGGTCTAACCTGTGCTCCTCCCAGAGAGGACAGTTCATCCCCGGGTGGCTAAAGGATGTGGGATACCTGGACCCCATCTCTCTCCTCTTGGCTGGACTGGAAGCYTAGTCTAGCTACCGTAATCCGAAAGAGGTTGCAACTCCAGTCTGAGCTGCTGCTGCTGCCTTTTTTCCAAGAAGCTGCTGGGAGTTTTCTTGCAGAGATATTTTTTTGGCACGGGGAGAAGCTTCAGGGAAACTGAGACTGGGCATAACTCCCTTCAGTTTGTCTTTAATTACAGCCAGGGAAGAGGTGGTAATTACAACACACCCTTCCCTTGCAAAGATCCTCAGGTGAAATCAGTGCTCGGAAATATGCATACTAATCAGGAGAGTGTTTTTTGCCAGGGTTGCTGTTGTGTTGGTTGGGATGGAGCAGAGCGAGGCTGCCCAGATGGCAAACAGGATCGTGTCTGGCAGAGGAGGCTTTGCGGAGCGCCTAGGACAGGGAAAGCTGTTCTCTCCCTCTTGCTACGGGTATATTAGGAGGGAGCTGGGGACAGCGGTATGGTGCTTGCAATGTCAATTATTAGCATGTTTAGTAAATTACCTAGTAAATTGGCCCTTAAAATTTCCAACTGCGTGTCCTCTCTTGCACTCCAAGCCTGCAGCTGAGTTGTTTACACTCTTTCAGCAGGGAAGATGGATCAGCTCTGTCTCAGCTTCTGGACGTCTTGCAGAGAGGAGCCTGAGCTGATCCTGCACGCCGCTGCCGGGCCGGGAGGTGGAGGGAGGGTGGTACCCACGAGCGCAGGAGCCCTCGCCKTGGCCCAAGTTAAAGCCGAAAGAGCCGTGACGGGGAAGGCTGCGCCCCAGGAGCCTGCGTGTCCTTGCCATACGCACGCGGCCGCGGGATCCCAGCAGGTTCGCCGCTGTTTGCGTGTGCGAGTGCATCTCCCGCGGTTCGCCTGATTGCCTTCCCTCTGYGTGCTTTTCCCTGGCGAGGGCTGCGCCCGGTGCGGCGAAGAACCGCCGGCACGGGGGGGGGGATGCGCTTGTCCTCCTTTTCTCGCAACAGCAGGGTGGGGGAGTGACTGGTAAAACAGAGAGGCAGGTATCCATGCGACGGGGAGGGAGGAAGATGCTCTGCCCGCTGCGTGAGATGGGCGAGCGAGTGCTGGAGAGGCTTGGCCACGGTCTCTACCAGCCATGGTCTGCTCTATAAGCCGACCTGGGGAATTTACCTCCCCAATATCTCTACCTGTGGCTGGTTAAATAGTGAGAGGTTATTGTGAATGAGCCTTTGGGGTGCTTCCCAGCAAGGGCAACCCTTCTGATGGGTCTAGCCCCTTGCTAGACTCATTTCGAAGCTCGAAGCGATGAGGGTGATAGCAGGTCTGCTCAGCAGAAAAGCCGGTCCCACGGGCTTTAGGGCTAAAGGCGCTCAGGGTCTGCCCTTGGGACTTCCCCTTTGGGGTCYGGAGGGCATTGAAATGAAGATTTGTTTTTGGTGAGAACTGATCCTAGCCCAGAGATCCTTCTTCCCCCATCTCCTCCATTCTGCTAGCTGGGATGTGCACGGTCTGTTTTCCATTGCAAGGCCTATTTTCCCTTCTGTGCTTTTCTGACTCTCCTTTTGCCTTTTCATGTGTACTGTAAAGGTCAGCCCGTATCTTGAACATGCTTTAAATTTGCACAGAGRGCAGGGGGCAGGAGGAGAGAAGGAAGGGGTAGTGCTGCAGCAGCTCCAGCCCTTGCAGAGGGAGGTTTGCTGCTTTTTTTTTGCTCCTTCTATGGATGGATGGGATACAGGACCACACGAAGGCCCCCAGACCCACCTGGTACCCAAGGAAATAGCCTTTTCTTAGCAGAAAAGCTAAGCACAGAGCGATCGCGTTGTAACCCCCGCCGCTGTCCCTCCGCCAGCTTTAGCTGTTGGGGCTACATCAGCCTCGTCCTTCCTCTCTCCCCGGGGAGGATGCTCACCTCCGCCAGCCCGCTGCTGTCAGCTGAACCGCGTGCCCCCTCCTCCTCCGTGCCCCGCTGCGCCGGGCMGCGGGCGTCCGACCCGCTCCCCCTTCCCGCCCGCCGCATCCTGCATCCCTTGCACTTTTCCCGGGAGCGCAGGGGGATGCCTYGGCGCAGGTTGGCAGGCCCAGCGCCGTGCCCCTTCTTGTCTCCGCGTCAGGCCCTTACCTTGCCTGTCAGCCGCTGTCTCCTCTCGCCGGGACCTAATGCTGCTTCGTTTCTGTTTTAATTTTGCTGCGGTTTGGCGACAGCCACTGCTGGGTCAGGAGTTACAGAAAGGTTATTGGTGAGTGATGGGTATTGACATCCTTAACAGTGCCCTGACCCCATCAGTCTCGCTCTGTTCTTCTTTTTCCTTACACTTGCCCTGTGGTTTTTTTTTTTTTTTTTAAATTGGCCTTTTTTTATGCATAAAGCTTGCTTCATCAGATTTTTACCCAAAGCCGTGGCTAGCAAAGCAGGGAGGRAAGTACTGATTTGCCCTGGCTGAGTACAGGCATTGAGGGAGGTTTTCATCCTCTGATTATTTTGCTATCCCAGAAACCTCGTGTGCTACTTTTCCCCCCCCCTTCTTTCCCTGATCTGCCAGTACATCTTCCCAAATGCCCACCTGGATTGTCTTGCCCCGTGCCCGGGGCTGCCGTAGCGCTGGGGGCTCTCACGAGCAACCAGCTCCCCTCRTGCAGGGGCCAGGCTGGAGGCTCAGCATCAGGAATAAACTCATCTCCCGTCCCCCAGCCCGGCTCCTTGCCTGGTGGGTACCCTCTGCAAACAGCCCCTCTGCGAGGCGGAGAGCTTGCCCAGCAACGTGCACTGGGCTGTAAAGCCCCAGCGCAGCGATTCAGGTGCAGCCTGCGATGCTCGGGAGGAGATTGGGAGGGGGAGGCAGCATTTCTACCCAGTAATTAGAAAAAAAATAAAATAAAAAAATCCTTATTTA
This sequence comes from Oceanodroma leucorhoa, assembly GCA_030449065.1. Taxonomy (NCBI): domain Eukaryota; kingdom Metazoa; phylum Chordata; class Aves; order Procellariiformes; genus Oceanodroma; species Oceanodroma leucorhoa. The sequence continues at coordinate 2,521,377 of JASVER010000066.1, forward strand.
ATAGGTGTTGATGATATATCCCTGTGTTTTGGCACGGTGCAGAGCCTGGCTCRGTGGGGTCCCCTCCACGGTGCACCTCGTAAACCCCAGCCGCTTCAGCGCCGGGGCCGTGGTGAGTAGCTGCTCCCCGATGGGTAGATAAATACAAGCCGGCAGCTCCCGGGCCTGGCAGCCCATCATTGCTTCATCTGGAAGGATATAAACCTTCGCACGGGCTATTTGGAAATACGGCAAAGCTCATTTTAAGYGTGTCTTATCTCCCCATTGAGAAGCTTCTGTGGCTTAGCAAGGCTGGGTTTTGCCTCCCTCCTGCAGYTTGTCTGCGTCTCTGCTTCCCTTCCCTCGATCCCGCGATAAGCTGGCGTGGCRTTATCAGATGCTTCAGCGGTAAAACTCTCGGCACGCAAACTTTTTTTGCTTTATTGTTGCATCCATAAAACTGGCTGGGAAAACTGCTGAAGCAGTAACCCTGCTCGGTTTTAAAGGCAGCTGCAAATCAGCCCCGCTCTCTGGTGCCGTACTGAGCCGGTTTTTACGAGCCCTAATTAAACAGGATCTGCCCTGTGGTCTGCCTTCCAACCCAGCCTATCTGAGGGATGGGATTTAACTGCCAGGGTTATGGTTCTGCGTCCGTGGGCTTTGGTCCCTGTGCAAATGAACTACGGTAGGACGGTGAACGGATTAAGGTGAATGGAAACAGCCCAGGCAAAGCTGTACCTCACGYGTCTGGATCCGCAAGGGTCTTGGCTGAAAAATGCAGGTTGGGGACCAAGTCAACCAATTTTAGGGTTGGAGAAGGAACGTCTAACGCCGTTTCATGATTCTCAAAAATGGGAAGGGGTGGTGAATATAGGAAATACTCRTTTTGGTGGGAGCACCTCTAGGATGTCGCAGGGCTGTCGAGGCTCCTGGGTACTGCTGCCTGTGAAATATCAGGGCAGAGTGGTTTTTCGRTAGTCTCAGGCTGCCTTGAGCCCAGGTGCCCCTCAGAAGGCTACGGGCAGGGGCTGTCCATTTGCTTGTTTTCCCCCAGGAAATTTTTCAAGGTTTGCTTCTCCTGACATTTCTTCCTGGTGGCAGGAGGTGCAGCTCGGTCCCTCTGCATCTCCCTCTGCCCCGGGGGCTGAGCGGGAAGGGGAAATACCGGCTACGAAAGAAGCTTCACCATCTTGCCGGAGCAGCGAGGGGAAGCGCTGGCGACGACGCTTGACAATTTATTTGAACCCTTGAGTCTTTCCAAGAAAGCAATTCCTTTGGTATTTCTCTTGGCATCTGGAGCAGGGGGGGAATTGATGTTGATTTCTCGCTCCGCGAAAGTCAGCCGAGTCTTGTAACCCATAAACAGGGTACGGAGGGAGGTGGAGAGGAGAAGCGGTGCCTGGGAGGGTGGAGACGTCTGGTGCGTGTAGGGAAGGCAGCGTGGGGACCCCGTCATCGTGTTTTCATGGGCAGGAGCATCCGTAAGGACACCGGGGAGTTTCATGGCATGCCAGCTGCCGGGCGAGAGGCTCCTTCCAGGCAACTCTGTGCACCCAAGAGTGGGCTCCCACAGACGTGACATCCACAAGCAACAGTGAAATATCAGCAGCATCATGGCTGGGCTTAAATCTTTACTGAGTCTCCATTTTTCTTTCTTTAAACGCTTACAGAATAAATGGAATTTATAATCAGAAACCATAAAATCTCTGATTTATGGTTCATCTTGATGACAATATTTAATAACTCGTGTATATTTTATTACATCTTTTTAATGCCCTGTTGTGGAATTTTACTTAGGCATTTCGCCCTGTATATCAACCTGTCGCAGCACAGATGGGCTGACTTTTTTGCTTTGGGCTGACGACGGAGCCAAGCGTGCTCCGGGCTGGGCTCTGCCCAGGGCTGCCGTCAGTCTGTCCAAGCAGGCTCTGAAAGTGGGGCTGGACATCCAGCCGTGGTCCGGCTTCTTCCAAGAGCTGCTTCCCAGATTGCAGATCCGATGCCTTTCCCTGCCCAGGCAGCTCCTTTCCAACATCCCCAGCCAAGTTTCAGTGCAGGTGGGGAGGGAAATTCAACTGCAGGGCCTCTCTTCCCTCCTCAAGGACTTTTTGCTTGGAAACGCGTATCTATTTAGGTTATTGCTCAAGTGCATTCTCCTCCGGAGAGCACTCCCTGCCTTTCTGGGACCATTAGTGCAAATTAGCTGATGCATCCTATCAGCCCCCAGCCTGCTGCACCCAGGGTACTAATCCTCTTCTCAGCGCTTGCATGGGGAGGGGAAGCTCATAGCACTGTGGATGCGTTCTGGCTTTGTCGAAAAGCAGCAGCTCCCTCCCTCCCTCCCAGCTGGCTTTTATAGCCGGCTGCTGGATACGGAGAAAGGAGAAGGGGGCTGGAGGGGATGGGCAGCAGCTCGGGGTGGATGTGTCTTGAGGGTTTGGAGCTGAGAGTGGGTCGCGTGCTGCTTTTGGCACCTGCAGCCCGTTTTGCACACACAGCCCGTGCCGGCGTGGGGACAGCTCCATTTTGCTTTTGGTCTGCTCTGGGCTAGCTTTAGGGGGGGACCAGAGGCTCGGGGCCACATCGCCCTGCTCAAGCCTGGCAAGCGAGCCAGGAGTGTGTGGTAGCATCCATGTTCCTCCTGCTGAGCATGGTCCAGCGGTTTCATTTTCTTGCTCCTCGAGAAGGATGATGCCACAGCCATAGCACGCTGCCCACGGGGGCGAGGGGATGGGGTCAGAGGGATCGCGGTGGGCGCACCAAGGCACCCTTAGGAACTCGTTCGGCCCCTCTGCGCGACGCTGGCTTTGCTGACAGTTGCTGCCCATCCATCCGGCGCTCCCCTCGCCTCGCTGCTCTTGGCAGGAGCCGGGCCGGCAGAGCAACCAGGTGGAGAGGAGGGAACGGGGCGAGACGGCTCCGCTGGCGTGCCCGGCCGTGCGCAGGCAGGGCTGCCCGCCTCGCTGCCCCCACGCAGCCCCTCGTGCTGCCGGGGCGGCCGGCAAAGCCTCCCCCAGGCTCTCGGCAGCCGTCTGCACTGGCTGGGAGGGGTTGTGGGGACCAGGGGGACTTGGGGACAGCAGGAGAAGCTGCGGTGGTGAGCGGGAAGGGAAGGGGGAGAAGGTGGAAAGCAGCCAGGCAGGGAGGAGAAAGCAGCGTGGCATCAGGCTCGTCGTATTTGGGTGCAGCAGGGTCTGGCGAAAGCAGCGTGGCATCAGGCTCAGTGTATTTGGGTGCAGCAGGGTCTGGCTGTTTTTTGGGTGCAACAGCATCAGGTGTTTTTTGGGTGCAGCGGGGTCGGGTGCTTCATGTTGGGGCTGCAGGGGAGGACAGGGGCTGTCCCCCTTGAACGCTGTCCCCCTGAATGCTGTCCCCCTTGAACGCTGTCCTCCTTTCTGGAGCAAACAATCTTAAGAGAATCCAACCCCGGCTGAGGGTAGCTTCTTCCCAAGTCCCCAGATAATTCGTGGCTTGAGAGAAGCTGCCTATTAACCAGGCGGTGCCGGCTGGACTGGACTGAATTGCACCTGCAGGTTTTTTCTCCCGGTGCGACAGCGATGGGCTCCGTAGGGCTGTGACCATCTATTAGACGAAGGAGCGCTTGCAGAGCGATGCCACTGCTGGGGACGTTGTTCCCTGCCCAGGACAGGTGRCCCCGTGCTGTCCCTTGAGCAAGGAGCGCCGGGCAGCAGCAACCACTTGGCTCTTGCGTGGAGAAGGCAGAAACACCGACTGCCTGATTTACCTGCACTTTTATGCATCCACCGCTCTGCTGGACAAGCAGGTGCTGATGGTTTCTTTTTAAACAACTCAAAAATGTCAGCCTCCTTCCCAATGTTTTAATAGTTTTTTGGTTGTTTTTTTTTTTTTTTTTTTTTTGGTGGGTCTCTAACTGTTTTGCAGAGAACTCGCAGGGCTAGATGAAATGTTTGAGCTGGGAAATCAGCCATCTTCAAAAGGGCTCCTGTTCCTTTGCAAAACATTTGCAGAGTTTTCATCTGCGCGTTTTGGCTCCTCTGATACGAGGCAGGAGTCGTCCTGGGAATTGTCTTCCCGTCGGTTATTCTGCTGTCTCTGCTCCTGCCTTGCCTCTGCTAGGAAATAGAAAAAAGCAGAAAGGAGAAYAACTCCAACCAGCCACCACCAAGAAAACATCCTCTACACTGCAGGTCTTGCTGGGCTTGGTTGGTTCTGATCTAAACAAGGTCATCGATCCCAAACAAATACCTGCCTGATCCCAGCTGAGCGGCCGAGGTCTCAGATCACAGGGGTTTGGAGGAATTTTTGCCATCCCTGACTGCAAAGCATTTGCCCCAAATTTCCCTTCCTGGCTGCATGTGTTTTTTTCAAATGCATTTATTTATTTAAGACCATGACCAAAGAGGACCTTAAACCTGTGTCGCTGCCTGGGAGGAGCAGGATGATTCCTGCACAGATTTGAGCAAAAAAAAAAAAAAAAATCATTTGCAGGATAAAATTCCTTCCCTGGTAGGTCATAGAGAAGCCGGGGAGGTGGCTTCCCCGGGCATGCGCATCGCAAGGCTGGGCTGCCCGGCTCCGACGCTAAATTATAGTCTAGTAAAGGAGAAACCTCCTGAGGAGGTGGGAAGTGATCACAGCCTATAAATACCTTCCAGGCGATGCTGGAAATGAAGAAAGGGAATTATTCATGGTCTCCAAAGGTGGTAGGACAAGGAGTGGTGGCTTGGAGCTGAGGAAGGGAAAGTTTTTCTGCCTGGCCATTAAGAAAGTGCCCCGCAGCCGAGCAAGCGGGCAGCGGGGGAGAGTCCCCGGGGAGGGAGCGCAGGCGCCGGCCGGCASCACGGGAGACGAGTCGTTAATGGGGATGATGAAGGGAAGGATCTTTAGACAACGCAAGAGGTCAACCTGTTGACCCAAGCCGTCTCTCTCCTGGCCCTAYGGTCTATACAGTGCCATGATAAATTCCACTTACCCTACTTTACTGCAGGCACTTTATAGCTCGACTTAATGGCTAGGAAATCTCTTCACTTGACTGCTCCCCTTAAGACGAGAAGGCTGTCTGTGATCCTCGGGTTTAAGCAACAATTCACTGTCTGCGAAGGGATGATGCCTTTTTATTAGCTTCTCTCTCGGAGCGTGGACTCTTGAGGTCCTGGCGCTTCTTTGCCACCAATTTTTCTCTTTCTGACCTCGCTCCGGCCCTGCTGCCTTGCAGATTTGCACAAAAGGGGTGCCGTTGACCCCTTTTGATACCAGCCTGGAGAGCAGGAATCGGCCGCCGAAGGTGCGGAGGATATTGCTGGCAGCAGATGCGCGCAGCGCTACCAGCCCTCTTGTTTTTACTGCGGGTCTCGTAGGTCTCATCAGACTTGATGCTTTTCTTAATGTTGCTGGCATCATGCAGTTGCGCAGGAATCTGGGCTTTCGTTTAGCAGCAGCTTTGAGATGCCGGGGTTGCAGAAAAAAGCACGGAAATACGACTGGAACCTGCAGGCTAATAAAACCAGCCCATCTTAATTCTGACCATTTTTATTTTAGATGTCACAATGAAGGTTTGGGGGGGAGGGAGGGGGGTCTAACTTGGAGCGGTGGAGGTATGGAGGTGCTCCAAGGGAGGGTTTTTAATGGGTGCAGTGCTGTGCTGGCTTGGATTGTGGTGATGGAGGGGTGGCCCCGTCTTGCAGGGCTGGAAAGGAGCTGGGGAGGTGCGAAGCATGGGGAGCTTCAACTCATCACTGGAGGGGAGCCGGCCATGCTGGATGCTTTTATTTAAGAAAATCGATGATAGGCAAGGGAAGGACGGCATTTGAAGCGGTGCTGAGGCTGGATGGCTGCGTCCCCGCGCTGGCGGGCTGGGATGAGCAGCGTGTCCAGGAGCGATGCCCCGGGGTGGGGACATGTGGGTGCTGGCAGCATCCTTCCAGCTTGCCTGAASGCTGCGCTCCCCGAGGAGCCTCCACCTTTCCTTGGACTGAGTAGTGCATAAATGCCGAAGGAACGTGTGTCCCTTTTCAGAGGCTGTTACAGCAAATTGTTAGCAGGCGACAGCGCGGCAGAGGAACTGTCGCCATCGGCGGCTTTTTGTTAATCTGATCTGAAGGGTCCCCTTGTGAATGCATCTGGAGCGGTCCCCGCTCTCCCTGCGAATGCAAATTGCAGCGAGCAAGCTCCTGGTGCTTTTGTCAGGTTGGAGGTAGACAAGGGAGGCCGATGCATGAGAGATTTTCGTGTCTCCACCCGGGCAATGTGCTCCCCGCTTTCACATCCGTGTCTTTTCGCTTTGCCCCCGTTCRCCGATTCCCAAATGCACATCGGGGCACGGCGAGCAAGGATGGAGAAAGCCACCTTTGAAACTCTGGCTGGGAATCTTCCATCGAAGCAYGTTTCCCCCCAGAAGGTGCCTTTATTGGGAAAACCACACGGGTTTTTTTGGGACAATGTCCATTTTCCAGAGAAGTTGATTTTCCATTGGCAAAATCTAAATCTAGATGATGGCTGGTTGCCTGGAAGGAGCTCAGCGGTTTGGCTACCTGACGGCTAAGCCAGGAGGAGTTGTCCTTGGCCAGGGAGACCTGCCGGGAGGCAAGGGGGAACCCCCCACTTGCCATGTTGTGTCCCATCTAAAGGGAGTTTGTGAAACCCAGGTGACTATTCCAGGAGCCGGGAGCTAGCTGAAACATTCTTCTTGCATTAGCTGAAACGTCATTCTTGCATTAGCTGAAATGGTACTTCCAAAGAGAAAAGGAAAAAAAAAAAAAATCCATTCCATGGAAATTTTACTTTTTGGGAATTTCTGCTGAGATGGGGAAGTTAGGGGATTTTTTTTTTTTTTCCCCATTAAAAAATATATATATTTGAGTTTCAGTGGATTTCCATTTTCTAGCGAGCTCTCTGTGAGATGCCGTTTCTGCAGGCAGCGTATGACTTTTTTTCCCCTCAGGAAATTTTCTAATATCAATTTAATTTTGACTCTCACAACTGCATCTATTCCGCGGGGAACCTATTCTACAGCCTCGCCAAGGAAGTGTTTCCTCTTAGCTGCGGGTTCATTTTCCAGTTTAAAAACCTCATTCAGTCATTCCTAACGAAAGATATAATCAACTTTCAGGCTTCATGGCTTAGCTGAGCCCCTAATGGAGATGGGGAAGCCATTCCTGCAATAGCTCAGCCCTTATTTCCCATGGCAGGCGTGCTTACGTCCTCCCAAAGGATGGGTTTCCCTGGGTGAAACTGCACCCAGAGGGACTAGAGTCGGTCCACGTGGATGCAACTCCAGGAGTTGCTCCCTGGGGATGCGGTCTCGCATCCCGCAGGGATTTGCCCTCCTCTGTCATTGTGGTGATGCTGCTCTCCACAAATCCTGCACGGCTTCTGCMGAAGCAGGTGATAAAGAATTTGGCCCAGCTAGACTTAAAACAAAGAAAAAGAAGGAAGAGAAAAAAACCAAAAYCAGTGAAAGCACAGTCTGTGTCCCATCTGATTGTATTTTCACGCCCACACGTCTGCTCTGCATAAATGTTTTTGGAGCGCCGGGGGGAATAGTCTCTCGTTGCAGTGACATGCTGTGCAACAGAAAGGGTTTGCTTTATTCGGAGACCTCGCTGAATTACGCCACGGATACCATACCGCACGTCCCCTCCTGTGCCCACATCTTCCCATCCGCCGCCTCGTGAGCAAGTGGAAATACGAATGCAAATAGCACCAGGCAAAGAAGATCAGGTGGGAGGTATGGAGCAGYTGGAGCCCTGTAAGTCACGTCAGGTCTGTCTGCCTGGCTGGGACTGGGCTGTGTTGAGTAACCTGACTTAGTTTTAAATACGGAGGTCCGGAGGTCCAAATGGGACCTGGCGGAGCCAGGTGGAAATTAATAATCTGAATTTTTACCCAGCCYTGTGGCGGAGGAGCCCCGTGCGGGTCTGGGTGTAGGCAAGCCCTGGAAATGTGCAGGTTGAGCTCGATGGGTAAAAATCCCATTGACTTGAAAGGCAGRAAGCCCTGGCAGCACCTGAAAGCTCTGGTGGTTTCTGGAAAGGTGGCTCAGGGTTGGGATGTTGGGGGGCTGCTCCTCCCCATCGGGGTGCCYGAGCTTGGCCCCTGTTTGGGGTGGCCTTGTGCACTAGCAGATGGCTCGTCCTTCCATCGCTGCGTCGGAGGGGACCGGCACAGYGCTGCCAGAAAAAATGCCCTGAGGACCACAGTGTGCTCAGATATGACACGGGGCAGGGGAAGACTCATCCCTTTAGCTGGGGCTTGATGCTCCCTCTCTGTGATGGGCTTTGGTGGTTTCCCTTCCACCCGTTCAACCCTGAAGTATGAAGAATCAAAATTTCAGAAATTGAGAAATAAATAAAAGCTCCAAATCCTCCTCCTCCCCTCCCCAGAAAACAGACGACCCAACAGAAATTTTTAATTTAAATGTTTGGGTACAAATTACCTGACAAGCCAAACAGAGAGGCATTTTGAACCAGCACTCAAGCTYTTCATTCAGAAAATATTGAAGCGCCTCGACCTGACAGTTTCAGAACTCACCCATAAAGCTTCTGAAGTGAAAAATTAATCCGAAGCAACCTCTTTTTCTGCTTTTCAAAAGCAGATTGAGCTTTTGATGAATGCTTATACCTCCTCSATAGATCCCAGTCAACCGAGCCCAGCTCTTGCCCCTTGCCTGGTCTGAATCCCCGGAGCATCGGAGGGTCGGCATGCCCGTGGGGCCGGCCTGGGCGTTAGTGATGTCTCCGGATGCCTGGAGCATTTCCATTCTACCTCCTCTCCTTTTGCTGCCCCTGTCAATCCGTGTCCATCCTTCCTTCTTGCAACAGTCAGGTGTCTTTTGCTGCTGCTTTTATCCCTCTGAATCTACCTTATGGGATTAGGCATGAAATGGAAGGTTATAGCGTATAATAGCGGGGCTGTAATTACCTTATGAATACAGTGTAATTACACCGTGGTAAGGCTGTTGAATAACCTTACCACCACCCAYGAGTCCCTATAACTGGAATTCCTCTACATTTCAGCCGTAAGGTTACCTACATCTCCACAGTTGTGGCTTTGGCTTCCTGGTCACCCTGGCTGTGTGGTTTTAGCATTCAGTGGCACCRCGGATTTTTGCACTTACGCTCTAATTAATTTGCAGCCGTGGAGCTAGCCTCGGAGTTGTATGAGTGTAGTGGAAATTACAGGTGTGGAAAGCGYAGCTACCGTGGTACCGTACTGCGATCGCTGGGTAATTGCACCCCTCGTGCTGTTAGCGTATAACCACGTTAAAGTTTTGGTGGGACCTCCCCTGGGTCTGTTGGCACGGGTTCGGTCGGGCAGGCAGAGCCGAGCTGTAGCAGATCCCTCCAGCCAGGCGCAAACCTCCTTGGACGAGAGGCTGTGAAACAGCAGCTTGCCCCGATCCATTCCTGCTTGCAGCTCGGAGCCCATCAGCCCAGCCTGGAGATGGCTTAGAGGCACCACTCGGCAAACTTCGGGTCCGGATCGATGAGCAACCTGAAGCTAATTGCTGACCCCCTCGTGCGTCTCTGTACCCCCCACTCCATTAAAACGAGCATAGCCGTTTCCCTGCCTTTTGGAGCTAGTTGAGATACRCAGATGACGAGCGCGGTAACATAATGGATTTTTATTATTATTAAGCTCCCAGTGACTCTTTCCTTGTCAGTATAATAGGGCTAATGAAATGTCCCCACCGCTCATGGGAGTTGGGAGGACAATTTGGTCCGGTTCTCYGTAGCATTTGGAAGAGGCGAAACGCTGGTAGTTGTTATTTATTACGGATCCGGTTTACTTAGCGCCGTGTTTATTGAGTCTGTCTCCCACTCGCAAATGCCGAATACAGTTCCCAGCGCTGCTCCCGGTGCCAGGGATCCTTCCTGCCGCCGCCGAGCTGCCTGCGAGTTGCCAGCTGGACTTGTTGTGGACTCCAGCTCAGGACAGTGGGCCAGGTTCCTCCCTGGTGTAACATCATTGACTTTAATTAAGCTACGCCAGGGAGAAATTTGGCCCGCTTCGTTTGCTAGCTGCGCGCCGATGCCAGTCGAAAGGCACGGCGGGTGCCAGCAAGGGCTTTGACAGCCCGATTTCAGAACGGGACARAAGTCCCTGAATCTTTGTTTGGTTTGGGGCACCAGAGTCCGCTGATGGGGAGAGAAGGGGGAACTGAATGACGTGCTCATTGTAGGGCTTCACATCTCATGGTGTGCCARGTTTCGTCTCCCTGTCCTCTTCCCCGACTGCCTGGAGGTATACAGAAAAAAAACAAGAGGGGGAAAAAATTGGCAGTGGATCCTTAGATAATATGAGGACTGTCTCAAAGCTGAAGAGCTGCTGCTGTCAGGTCCTCTGGATCAGACCCAATTTGCTCATTACGTGCTTGTAACTGGCATCAGAGACGTGTGCTTAGAAGCAAAGCCTTGTTTCCTGGTGGCAAAGTTTACCCGGTGCCGTCACCGGCCTCACCACCGCATCCCCATGCGGGGCAATTTTGGGAGAGCCCCTTGTCTCCTTAACCCATCCCTTGCAASGTCCTGAGTACGGCAGCCCCGGCATCGCCCGGCTCGGTGACAGTCACTCCCGCGGCATCACCTCGGCCACCACCCTCTGTCATCCCCACCAGCAAGGATGCGCTTCCCCGTCGCCTCCCGGAGCCTGCGTCCCGGGGAGATAATTCAGTTGCCTGGTTCAAAGCGGAGTTAAAGTTCCTGTGCTGGCAGATCTGGGGCAGAGTTTTAAGAGCGTCTGTATTTTCTCGCGCGCCGTCTGAAGTGAGGCACATCCAAGGCTYGCAGCCCTTGGCTTTCATCCGCCTCACCGCGGGCATTTGTGAACCGCTCGCCTCTGAATCGGCTCTCCCATTTTAATATTTCCTGGGGTGGTTTAGAGAGTGGCTCTCGCTCTCTAAATGCAGGGGCATTTTAAAAAAAATGTATATATAATTAAGTCTAAATGCAACAAAGTTGTGGCTTTTAGTGCATCCCCCCCTTGGTCTGCTGAGAAGGGCAGCACGTGATGGGATGAGGTGGGAGCCGTGATGGGATGAGGTGGGTGCCGTGATGGGATGAGGTGGGAGC